>OY365809.1:38318093-38520912 GCA_959347315.1 Bimastos eiseni | reverse complement strand
CAGGCAAAGCCCATTGATGTCTCCCATCTCATGTGTCAGGTAGACATTCTCATCCGTAGTCCTCCTACGCTTCTGCTGTCGATCAATGACTTTTATATAGCGCCATCGTCCAGAGTGACGCGCGTCACAGACATCATTCCAAATAAGTCATACCTGCAGTATATGAGTTACTAAGTGCGACAATGTGCATAAGTGCATTTTGCTTATGTTGTGAGAACGCAACATAAAAATTTCATTCACATAAGTTCTCCAATTTGACGGAATCGCTTCTTGGAAATATAATGTCTTATGAAAGAAAAAAAATTTAGAACAAAACCAACCACTAACTAGACGTGAAGGAACACACATTTTTTGCAGCTCAAAAATAATGGCAGACAGCAACAGAGAGTATATATTTGCCGCCATCTGGTCCAGTAAACACCAAATAAGTAGGAAAAAATGTATATTTGTGACTACTTCTTATCTTTATTTTGCTATGAATTTTCAAACAGCATGTTACGTTTTTGCAACGTTTTCAGTAAATTGGTTAAGAGAAGCATTTCTGATTTGAATAGGCTTAGAATGTGACAATGGATGGTGCACGGCTCTTTTGCCACTCAATGATCGCTTGAAAGCAACGATTCGACAGATGTACATTCAAAGAGATCGTCTACAGCTGGAAAGAATTATTGGCAAAGGTATTATTTTGGTTATAGCTGTATAAATGTTTGTGTTTGTAAGTTTCATTAGCCTGCTTTTGTGCACAAACACAATTCTACATTTTAATGTGTAACATGCAAACATTGAGAATTAATGGTTAACTTTATCATCTCTGTGTGACAATTTTCATTGTAAAATTTTACATAGTGTTCAAAACTCACATGTTAGAAGACATAGTATAGCACAGTGTAAAAATTGATATGGCATTACGATGTCAATTTGCATACTCTGTTGATTTTCTATGCAATGTAAATTGTGTACAACACGTCAATTTTTATACTGTGTACATATTTTAAAACTATGTTTATTTGGTACACTATTCTCATTTTTTAAGATGTTTTAATTTTTTTGTACTATGTAAAATTTGTACACTATATATAAAAATTCTTATACTATGTTTATTTCTTAGCTATGTTTATTTTGCATAGTAGTAGGCTAATACAGATAATTCAGTAGAGATAATTCAGTTGAGATTATTCAGTGTAGATAATTCAGTACAGATAATTCAGTAAAAGATTACTCAGATAATTCAGTACAAGATATATGTACTTAATTATCTGTACTGAATCATCTGCCCTGAATTATCTCAACTGAATTATCTCTACTGAATTATCTGTATCCCTCGAAATTCCTATCTATCATTGCCAGCGTGTCGCATGCCAAGTAGAACCGTCGGTTGCGATTTGCATGCAGACGAACAAGGCTGGATTCTATGATTGCACTAAATACCCATTTGGCAACACGTTTAACCTAATCTTGCGTTTAACTGCAGTCCACGACCTGCTTAAGAACAACGTTCCGATCAAATCCAACAGTGTATAAATTTGTCATTACTCTTCCTATTTGTAAGTCACTACAGCTAACCACACGTGTCCACGATTGTCATCGTTAGATCGCCACGAGTTAAGGGTGCAAATAAATTGCTTCCATTCTGTTCTGTCATTTACTAAATTTGCCAAGACTGGAGAACCTCTGATGTTTACTTCAAATCTTGTTAAGTCTTCCTGTATATTTTCAATCTGCAATATAATGGTCTTCCTTTGCTTCCTCGTATTCCTCGTATTTGGTATTTCTGTGTAACAGTAAACATGCAAGTTGTAAAAAGTCAGTAGGCAGTCAAGTAGCTGAGTTCGTGGCCCCTCTAAATTTTAGTCCACTTTCAGTTTCGACAAAATTAGACATCTAACTGGTTAAGTTCCTCTATACCTCTGTTGGAAAAATCCAGAGCCGCCACTGGTGGGAGTGAATGATTAGGCTATAATATTTTCACATGGAAACACATTCTTAAAGGTCGAAACAGTTGCTGTATTATAGAATATATATATATATATACATTTATATATATATTCTTCGTGGCTGTCGTCTTTGCTATCGGCGATTCCACTTCCCTGCACGAAAATTACTCTGATTGCTGATCCAAGGCAGTGCAACCGACACCATCCGCGGACAGTCCTTGCGCATAAAGATGGCGCTGATGTCGTACATCCGGGGGCTGTAATCTATTTATAGTTCTCTGCTTATAACTCGATCGGTCGTGTCAAGGATTGCTGTCATCGACAAGCGGTCGTACATTCCCTCAGGTTCGATCAAGCATTGCTTAAGCGATTTTCGTGTCACTGGTTTTGCCATAAAGCGCCTCACGACCAGAGCTCATCGCTTGGAGCAGGAAGCGCTTGAGTGAGCACTTCTCGGTTACGACGGACGTAGCAGATCTTGTAGTATATTATATTGGTTCACTGAACTGACGCTTTCTTGTCCGATCGTCCTTCTTCCTGTATCTCTGGAACTACCTAGCCACACAATATCCTTTGCTTCAGCTAAATCTTTAACGCCATTCAGACAAAACAAAATGTTCCTTTCATGTCTACTATAGTCCTTTCTTCAGGATTTTTGATTCTTTTGTTTACTTGACGTAGGTCGTCTCCTTTTATATTTTCATATTGCGCTATTATCTTACCTATATTGAACGCTCGTCTTTTAATAAGTAAAGTATATGATCTCGATTGGGTCTAGGCTCCTCTGAGAGACTGTACAGATCTCTGTATTGACCTTGAGCGATCGAGTTCCTCACTCACGATTACTATTCGTTATCGATTTATGCTGCGTCATTAGAAAATTACTGATACTTTCTAAATGCGCTATAACAATAATAATAATAATAATGATAATGATAATGAAAATGATAAAAATAGTAATAATAATAATAATAATATTATTATTAATAACAACAATAATAATGAGATATCTGGCATTGCCTTGCATTCTCCATTACACGATATTGCATCATCTTACCTGGGTTCTAGGGCAATTCGTCGCAGGATAATTCGTCGCGGACAATTCGTCGCGGTCAATTATAATATGAAAATGATGGTAAATGCTTCATTGAATATCCATACAAATACACCGCAAATTAGAACTGAAATATAATACTAGACTGTTAAGTTTTTTAAACTATTTAGGACTATTATCAAGTTTTAATTAAATCTATACACTCTAATAGGGCATATGAAATCCTGAAGGTATTCTAATCTAACATATTGTCAACTAAATGTTAATAATTTTTCGGGAAAAATCCTCTCCGAAATCGTTCGACTTTTAGTAGATCGTTACGATGGGTTCACCGTTTAATCCATTAAATCAGAGAGAGCTAACTACCCGGCATTGACACTATAGATGCACTAATATTTACCGCGCCGAATTGTCCGCGCCGAATTGTCCAATTTTCTCCATCGAGTTGTTCGCGCCAAATTGTCCTGCGACGAATTGTCGGCGCCGAATTGTCCGTGACGAATTGTCCAGCGACGAATTGTCCAATCACCCTTACCTGACCTTATCTTATATATATTGTTCGTTTAATTGCAAACTGACAAGCCGCATATGATCACAAGTTACTAATTACTCCACGGCCCCCACCCCATCTTACCTTATTTTCACTTTACTCATCTACAAGTTTAACGTTCCTCGCTCTCTTTAATCATTACAAGTTATCCTGACGCTATCTGATTCTTATCCTGTTCTGCCATGCCTTGCCTGCATGGTGTGGTTACATCTGTCCTGACTTAATATAATCATGGCGTTTGGCGTAATATTCCAAAGAGGACGCCACCAGCAACTTGTCCACTTGTCGTTGAAGGTGCCATTCGCAAGGCGTCGCCAGTGATCGTCGGTAGCCTCCTGTTGCTTCTGACGGCTCTAACGCTCAGCATTCTGGGCAACAGCAAAGGCGACTTCAAGACAATAGCCAGCGCCATCGTTTACATATTCTCAGGTACACCGACAGAGAAAATCGATTCCAAATGAACCTATAATTAATCGGTTGGGGTGTACGTCATCAGCTGTGAGAAGTTCCTGAAAGTCGATTCATTTCTCTTAATATCTCACTTCTAGAGGCTGCGTAGGCCTAGGCCTATAGCTATCCGAACTAAACTCTGATAGGTCAAAGTGACATTTCTATCTATCCCCACCCCGTTTCTGTTGGTCTGTTCTCACCCCCACCCTATCCCAACCAATTCTGTTCCCATTCCAACCCCAACGCCAGTTTGTCTGTTCCCGTCTCCATTAGGCCTATGTGTATACCCTTCGGACCCTTCCCCATTATGTGTGTTCCCGTCCTCATGAGGTGTGTTCCCGTCCTCATTAGGTGTGTTCCCGTCCTCATGAGGTGTGTTCCCGTCCTCATTAGGTGTGTTCCCGTCCTCATTAGGTGTGTTCCCGTCCTCATTAGGTGTGTTCCCGTCCTCATGAGGTGTGTTCCCGTCCTCATTAGGTGTGTTCCCGTCCTCATGAGGTGTGTTCCCGTCCTCATTAGGTGTGTTCCCGTCCTCATGAGGTGTGTTCCCGTCCTCATTAGGTGTGTTCCCGTCCTCATGAGGTGTGTTCCCGTCCTCATGAGGTGTGTTCCCGTCCTCATTAGGTGTGTTCCCGTCCTCATTAGGTGTGTTCCCGTCCTCATGAGGTGTGTTCCCGTCCTCATTAGGTGTGTTCCCGTCCTCATTAGGTGTGTTCCCGTCCTCATTAGGTGTGTTCCCGTTCTCATTAGGTGTGTTCCCGTCCTCATGAGGTGTGTTCCCGTCCTCATGAGGTGTGTTCCCGTTCTCATTAGGTGTGTTCCCGTCCTCATGAGGTGTGTTCCCGTCCTCATGAGGTGTGTTCCCGTCCTCATTAGGTGTGTTCCCGTCCTCATTAGGTGTGTTCCCGTCCTCATTAGGTGTGTTCCCGTCCTCATGAGGTGTGTTCCCGTCCTCATGAGGTGTGTTCCCGTCCTCATTAGGTGTGTTCCCGTCCTCATTAGGTGTGTTCCCGTCCTCATTATGTGTGTTCCCATCCCATTAGGTGTGTTCCCCACTTCCCATTCCCATCCCTATTCCCACTCCAAAGAAGGATAATAACAAGATAACAATGCGCTTGTGAACTATGTCGTTCTGTTTAAAATTATATATCTTTAGTTTTGAATTCAGAATACTTAACTGAAGTTGAAAAGAAGTCGAATATTCAAGGATTTCGATTGCATAAGGCGATGACGTAACATTGGATGCAGACTTCGTTTTTATGTGTTTATTTATGCATATGTATCAGAGGCGTCAATCCCCTCTGAGTGATGGAGGCAAACCCCGGTCCCAAGTGTCAGGAATGCAAAATGTTTCCCCCTAAGATTCAAAAATTATCCCCCCTACTTGAAGTTGGAGGCATTTGCCTCCTGACCTCCTTTACTGGACGCCTCTGATATGTATGGCATATTGTATGCATGTATACATGTATTTGTGTATGCATGTATGTACGTTTGTAAGTGTTTATTTTACCACAGCATTTATGTATGTAGTGATGTGTGCAGTCACTTACCTAATAAAATTGTCCAGCTTCTTGGTCATCGTCCCCAGCGAGACTCATCTCAGAAAATGAGCCTCGCTCTCAATTCTCATTATAGCCTCAGATGTTGTGTTCATACTGACACGTACCGATGACTTAATATCAAGCACAATGTTAAACAGTCTTTCTGTCTGTGCATAGGTCTACACGTATGCGATTTATTGCTAAATTTACTTATGGCTAAAAGCCTTTATAATCCATTTGTTTCTTGTCGTTCGTCCATCTCAGTAATCAGAAAAAGAAGCCGAGAAGAAGCCATTTTTGCCCACCGATGAAATTGCTCTGTCAGGTTTCTCATGTTGCCCGCCTGAATTCCATGTAATATGTCTTCATATATTCCTAATAGCGTGGCCTTTACCTTGTTCATAACAGCATTCCTCAGCCCCTATTCCTAATAGCTCCTATTTTGCCGTTGCAGCCCTCTGCCTTGCCCTCGGTGTCATCATCTACATCTCTGCCGTCAACGATGAGGTGGCCCACCGTAAGAAGACAGAGACTCCGGCCGGGGACCAGGTCTTCTCCTACCGCTACGGCTGGGCCTTCTTCTTCGGCGCCGCCACCTTCATGTGTGCGATGGTCGCCGCCGTCTCCAACATCTCGCTCCACCTGAGGCGCCACGCCGCTGACGCCGCCGCTGCCGCCGCCGCCGATGACCCGGCGAGGGAAGGGGCGGTAGGACCAGCGGGGTTCCCCGTGCCTGGCTACCGGCCGGTCCAGCCGAGTCGCACGCAGGAAGTTGTGGCTGAACACGAAGTGGCAACAATGAACAATAACGTCACCATCATACTATGACCTCTGTACATTCACGCCATTGTTATTAATATTGTTGCTATTATTATTATTATTATTATTATTATTATTATTATTTTGTAATTATTGTCCCTATTGACATGGCAATTACTACGAGAACTACCATTGTTACAATTTATTATTATTACTACAACTACTGCTGCTACTTCCCCTACTACTTCCACCGCTTCCTCAGCTTCCACCATCACTACTACTACTACTACTACTACTACTACTACTACTACTACTACTACTACTACTACTACTACTACTACTACTTCCCCTACTACTCCCACCGCCTCCACAACTTCCAACATCACTACTACTACTACTACTACTACTACTACTACTACTACTACTTCCCCTACTACTTCCACCGCCCACAACTTCCACCATCACTACTACTACTACTACTACTACTACTACTACTTCCCCTACTCCGCCCACCGCCTCCACAACTTCCACCATCACTACTACTACTACTACTACTCCACCTACTACTACTACCACCACTACTACTGCGTGTAAAACGGGAACTGTGCATTTGAGGATCGATTTATATGAGAATTAAGTTCATTTACATCTGTATTTCTAAGTCTGGTAACTTTATGGTGCTGTTACGAGTCATACAAGAACATCGTCGCTTCAACGTCGCACGTATTTCTGCTCCGTCATTTCAGGCACCCGTGACCTAAGTTTTTGACTGTTTATACATTTCAGGAAACCCTGAGAAGCCATTTCAAGGAATTGAAGAAGTGTTTTGGTTCCAAACTTCATGCCATATACGGAAGCTATCGTTTTTATACAAAAAATACGGTTTTTTATCGGGGGGTAGAACCAGAGTTGCAAAAAGCAAGATTTTTTTAATAAAAAGTTTTTTATTTTATTTGGTTTTTGGTTTTTAGTTTTCATTTTGATTTTGTCACAACAGTTTTGTTATAAAAAGCATCAAACACAGCATGACAAAGAGGTCCAACTCGTTTTTATTATTAATTTAGCTTGATTTCAGACTGAAAAACACACAATTAGTAATAAAATGGTAATATTTGTTAACTAAATAAAAATATTTAAAAAAAACAAAAAACTAAATTTGCCATTTTTCGTATCTTTTGGTTATTTATAAAAAACAAAAAAACAAACATGTTTTCAGCCCTGGGTAGAACGAGATCTGCTATAGCTATTTTGGTCCTGAAACAAGATGACGTTATATCTAAATATATCTATTGAAGTTAGAGAATTTGACTCATAATTTTATGCCGTAGCCTAATTAGGGGCCGCAGCTGCAGAACTGTTCAATCAAAATTCGACTGTAATTCGCCTTTCTCGAACATCGATTCTTCTTAATAAAACGTCTGCCTATGATCCTGGTCCTACTCCAGCGCCACCCAACGACCACCATCACCAAAGATTTCCACTGTATCTTTCGATTGACTTCCCGGGTTCTTATCTAACAACACTGAAAGGGATCGAACAACCTAAGGCGGTCTTGATTTTATATAGCGCAAGTATTTGAGCTGGTGTCTCTAACGTGGCCGTTGAGTGGTGTTGAGAATTTTCGTAAATTTACATAAGTTCAATATTGATTTTATTTTTCACGAAATAATATTGCGACACTTCTAGTTTTACAACTCTTGACTCAGCAGCAGCCAGCATCTCAGAGTGGATATCTGGTGGGACTATATTAAGCACACATTGTTTGAATTAACAATGTTTGATAACAAAAGTCAAAACGCAGTCGACAGGGTTCGAACCTGTGCGGGCAGAGCCCAATAGATTTCAAGTCTATCGCCTTAACCACTCGGCCACGACTGCAGCTGGTATACCAAGTCAACTGTATAAAAATTGATCCTATATAAACGCAGTGAAAAGCTCGAAAGATTTATTGAAAATCGAGACAAGTAAACTACCGAATTCAGCATTTTATTCATAACGAAATGACATCTTACACCAACAAAGGTGTTGACGTCGACGGAATTTATTTTGTAGTTCTCAAGTGGGACTAGCAACGGATCAGGCCAGACGTGCTTAGAGACCGTGGTACTCTAGATAGAAGTAGGCCTATGTGGGTATGCAGGACAATTCTACTCCAGTAGGCCTAATTAGAAGTCGAGTTTGGTAGGCTGTTCCTAATCCAAACCAAATGAATTGAATCTTTACAGTAGTTAAAATGCAGAAAACATATAATTGGACACTGCATCTGACTGGACTGCTGCAACTCACTCTTCTCAGAAGATTTCCTAAGCGGCGTCTCTTCCGTTCAAGCGGCTTTAACAGACAGTCGAGTGAAACGGGTAAAAGTTGATCGGATGAGGGACCATCAGAGGTGCAACAAGCGGGGGGTCAGAGAGCAAAGCCCCCCAGTTTTAGTGCTCAGTGCCCCCCCCCCTTATGGTACTTTTTATGTTTATCCAATGAATTTTTAAGATTACTTTTGTTAAGATAATTTGTGTCCCCATTTTTCAAATTTCTGGAAGGGGGGTAAAAGTCAAAAAGTGTGAGGGAAAAAATGTATGGCGCTTCGCGCATTATTTATTAAAATATGCCGCCCCCCACTTTTTAAGACCTTGTTACACCTCTGGCGACCATGTGCATATCCGGGGCATCGCTGTGTACGTAATAGGTGGACGGCCCTATGCCGGGTCTCATCAAGGAGGAAATTCTCAGCCCGACAAGTAGGCCTAACCCTGAGATCGAGGAACAGATATGCAGATTAATATCAATAATTAACTAAATTAATTTGCAAATTACTAGATGAACTCTAGACCCCTATTCGCGAGACGTAATGTCACCATGGCAAAATAGATTGTCCCAAAAACACTCGCAGTCGACAGGATTCGAACCTGTGCGGGCAGAGCCCAATAGATTTCTAGTCTATCGCCTTAACCACTCGGCCACGACTGCTGCTGCTATCACTAAAATTCGCTGTGTACCTCACGTAGTAGATACATTTTAACGACACTATTTGATAACAAAGATGATAGATCATTAGCGTAGCCCTATTCCTTTTCCAGACCTGGGACTAGCACCGTCAGATGGATACTCATAATAACACCTGGTCGTCAGGTTACAACTGAGACATATTATTAAGTTCTTCTCATTGTATGTGCGACTGTGTGACTGTTTTGGACATGCACTCAAATATTAACTCATATTAATGCGTAGCGTCCGTTTTTAAGGACACTACAAATATCATAAGGGAATTACCTGCGCCCTGTAATGCATAGCGTCCTTTTTTAAGGACACTTTTATATTTTTTCACGAGAATTTTTTTTTAGCATTTGATCTTTATTTTTTAGTCGGAAGACATATGGTAATAAATAGCACCATAGAAAAATTCATGCATTTAATGGGATAAGTTTTCAGATGCATGTGGAAAGTAGCACCGAGTAACACCGTAGCACCAATTACCACATTAGCACCAATTACCACCGTAGCACCAATTACCACCGTAGCACTAATTACCACAGTAGCACCAATTGGCAATTACCACGATAGCACCATTTTGTCACCTCGGTTTGACCTTCCCAGATATTTGACCTGCCATATGGCACCGGAACGATACGAGATAGCTCGGCTATAGCAGACTGCTCACGTGTTCATTTGTCCGCACAATTCAAATATAAAAAACCTTGTCAGGTTTAAAATAATATTTAAAAAACTGAGATAGGCTTACCATTTAGATTTGGCAGAAAACACATTCTATATGGAACGCAATGTCCGGCAAACATAAGTCTCCGTGGCGCAATGGATAGCGCGTCGGACTTCTAGTGGTGAAGATGCAATTCGGAGGCTGTGGGTTCGAGTCCCACCGGAGACGAAGTTTTATGTGACCACAATTTGTATTAGTTTGGGAAAACAGATGCCATGCCCATATGCCCAAAAAGATTGTCCCAAAAATACTCGCAGTCGACAGGATTCGAACCTGTGCGGGCAGAGCCCAATAGATTTCTAGTCTATCGCCTTAACCACTCGGCCACGACTGCTGCTGCTATCACTAAAATTCGCTGTGTACCTCACGTAGTAGATACATTTTAACGACACTATTTGATAACAAAGATGATAGATCATTAGCGTAGCCCTATTCCTTTTCCAGACCTGGGACTAGCACCGTCAGAGGGATACTCCTAATAACATCTGGTCGTCAGGTTACAACTGAGCCATATTATTAAGTTCTTCTCATTGTATGTGTGACTGTGTGACTGTTTTGGACATGCACTCAAATATTGACCCATATTAATGCGTTGCGTCCATTTTTAAGGACACCACAAATATCATAATGGAAGAAGACCTCTGGTAATAAATAGCACCATAGAAAAATTCATGCATTTAATGGGATAAGTTTTCAGACGCATGTGGAAAGTAGCACCGAGTAACACCGTAGCCCCAATTACCACATTAGCACCAATTACCACCGTAGCACCAATTACCACCGTAGCACCAATTACAACCGTAGCATTAATTACCACAGTAGCACCAATTGGTAATTACCACGATAGCACCATGTTGTCACCTCGGTTTGACCTTCTCAGATATTTGACCTGCCATATGGCACCGGAACAATACGAGATAGCTCGGCTATAGCAGACTGCTCACGTGTTCATTTGTCCGCACAATTCAAATATAAAAAACCTTGTCAGGTTTAAAATAATATTTAAAAAACTGAGATAGGCTTACCATTTAGGTTTGGCAGAAAACACATTCTATATGGAACGCAATGTCCGGCAAACATAAGTCTCCGTGGCGCAATGGATAGCGCGTCGGACTTCTAGTGGTGAAGATGCAATTCGGAGGCTGTGGGTTCGAGTCCCACCGGAGACGAAGTTTTATGCGACCACAATTTGTATTAGTTTGGCAAAACAGAAGCCATGCCCATATGCCGACTTATCGTTAGCTGCACGAGGCATCAACTGCAAATGCTATAATTTAGGTTATGCGATGCCTACATGTCACATAAGAATCTTTTGCTGCACTACACAACGTATAGCAGTCGTGGCCGAGTGGTTAAGGCGATTGACTCGAAATCAATTGGGCTCTGCCCGCACAGGTTCGAATCCTGTCGGCTGCGTGACATCTTTTAACCTATCGGGCAAATAAACTTATATTAGTGTTGTTTGATAGCTTAGAAGTTGCTCTCAAGTGTTCACTGGTGTGTTGGGTCTACAAAACAGATCAAACGAACGATGAATCATGAGGATAACTGCTCGCTCTCTCTCTCTGATTGGCTCTTTTTGACGATCGTCGATCCTTAGTATAATACAACTTCTTGACATCACTTGTAATTTTAACTGAACATTCGTAGGCTATAGCACCTCTCAGACGTTTATAGGCGCTCCTGACAAAGTCAGTGTTGTCTCAGACAATCACTCAATTCGATTAGCTAAAAATCCCAAAGCACAGCCATTTCAAAGTCTTATCGCTGACCCACAACTCCCTACAATATTCCCAGTCCAAATACCTTCGCGAACTCTTCACATACAGCAAACCCGCTCTTCCCGATTATCATCCTGTCTCAGTATAAACATTCGATCCATGGTCACCAACCATGGTGACCATGGATCAGTTCTCTAACCGAACCACATCCAACTACAACACGTCTTTGGAACGTTTGACCTCCTGATTTCGGGGCCTACGTAAGGATTGAAGGCATCATGGAGATACTCCGACCAGAGTGTTGCGCATTAAGCCTACTTGTGTTATATGGAAGTGAAAAACAGATCCGATCAACGCTGCTGAATAAAAAAATATTTACACCGCAGTCGACAGGGTTCGAACCTGTGCGGGCAGAGCCCAATAGATTTCAAGTCTATCGCCTTAACCACTCGGCCACGACTGCTCACGGCATGCAAGGTGACTCTTCTTCCTATGTACGCGGCGCACATTTTCCAATAAACTATGAAAATGTATAGTTTCGTCTCGTTTAGGGTCAGATCGGAATTCGTTTTCAATAAACAAATCAACACCGATACCTCTTTTACATGTGCGCACCGGTGTATAATTCTATATAAGAATATAATTCATAGCTCTTACAAAATGGCCTGATTAAAGCACCTATTTTTAAAACAAATATAATATTGCTCGCAAACACAACATAAGCCTACATGGCTTAGTCCTAATAGGCCTACAAATCAAAAATAAGGTAGACATTACACAGAGCACCTTGCCCTTGCAGCCATTATTCCATGTTGGTTATTCATGACAGACTACGTTATGTGCTCGTGAATAAGAATACGCCCTGCTCTTGAATTTCAAGTTGTACTTCAGAAATTTGAAGATTGCGATAAGAAATAAGTACTTTAAAAAAAATAATCGCAGTCGACAGGATTCGAACCTGTGCGGGCAGAGCCCAATAGATTTCTAGTCTATCGCCTTAACCACTCGGCCACGACTGCTAATGATATACCGTTCAACAATGGGGCATTTAATGCTTCACAAAAAACAGTTATATTCCTTTGAGTATTTTTGCGAAAACATTAGTGTAATTAGTAATTTTAGGTGAAACCAAAAGTCAAACAACCGATCGAAAGACCAGACTGAAGATATAACATCCGAAAAGGAGCAACAAATGAGATTTGTACTCACTAAGGCGAGATTGGTTGACACGTGTTAGGCCAATTATTACTGGGATGGAAAGTCGCAACCGGCAACTCCGAAAGTAGTAGAAATGGTTTTATGTAATGTAAGCTAATGTAAATCTTCAGAAATTTCTCGGCGCCCACAAAAGCCAAGTAACGCAGACCAGCTTAATACTTGTGCTATAAGAAATCAAGACCACATTAGCAAAAGTCTGCATGGCCATCAAGATACAAAAATCGTGATCCGGCAATCATTATCAACATCGTATAAAGAAACTGAAAGTAAAACAGACTGTAATGTAAAGCATCTAAAATTTCTCAGCGCCTACAAAGTCACGCAAGAAGATCAGCTTAAATACAAGCTCTACATCAAATCAAGTCAAAACTATGCCCACTCTGTTCGGAACGGTGCCAGGTCAAAGTTCGAGAAGGTCAAGATCAATGAGACAGCGTGGTGCTACGCCTACCCTGAGGATACTTGCCGCGGGGGTAATCGGTGATGATGGTAGTCTTGTGGTGGCCCGCAATTGAGTTGAATCAGGATAAAATAGAATGGAGTGCTCGGTTTTCAGTTGTCAACTTATCAGTTGGAACTGGGAAGTGGCAGAGTAGTGGAAGCACTGCATGGTCGCAAAATACGCAATTAGGCCTACGTCCCAAAAAAGATTTAAAAAATGACAAAAATATTTCAACGAACTTTTTAACGAAGCAAAAGAAATTAAAATACTTAGCCAAATAATTTGTAAATAGAATGAAATTTTCAACTTCGTCAGAACATACTTATTAGTAGGCTTACGTATACGGTATGTTGAACTTTTCCAGACTCAGAATATGTAATATAATATTTATATTAACGGCTTTCCACAGCGAACGATAATCAAACATTTCCTGTTTTAGCACAAAATTGCAAATAGGTTTTTAAATTTTATATTAATTTTTTTTATATTCGTAGATGTAGTTGTGCTAATATTTTAAGTTTAGTAGGGTCTACTGCAGTTTATAGATATCAAAATTAGACGCAGACATGCAAGGTCCGACGAAAATGCTCCGCAATCACCAATGATATTATTTCAACAACAATTTTTAAAGAAATAAAAGACATTAAATTATTTAACCAAATAATATGTTAATAGAATGAAATTTTCAACTTCGTCAGAACATACTTAATTTTTTATTAGTAGGCTTATTTACGGGGAAGTTACGGCGCATTGATGGTTTCGAGACTCAGAATCTGCTCAGAATAGCTAATATATCAGGTCAGAGCATTCCGGAACACTCCAAGAGAACGGGAAGGGTGTGAACAAAGACTGGAGGCTCCAATTAACAGAGAAGGATCTGGAAGATGAGTAGAATTGGAACCAGAGAAGCGTATAGTCAAACAAAGATGATTGTGGATGAAGAAGGAGGCCGAGGTCGAATACGGCGCGGAGATGTGAAGTCGATGGATGCAGGAGACTTGCTGATGATCGACGTCATTATGCAGAGAAGCAAGTAGAGTTTCTGTGGAGTGGTGCTTAGTGAAACCAAGTTGGTGGGTGGTTGAATTTTGAAGACAGGTTGCCCTTCAGCTTGTTAAGTTCGCAGAAAGGACAGATTTGACATGGAACGGTGGTTAGATAACTTAGGTGTTTTCCAGAGTTGTGTTTCGAGAAAGGGAGTGACGAAAGAGTGCTAAAAGACGACCTGTAGGCCTAGATCGATCTGAATTCCAGGTCCCTATGCAGAGAATTCTGGGCCTTAAACAGAGTTGTCCCGATAACCTCTTCGACGGAAGTGGGCATGTTCTATAGCAACAAATTGATAATTAGGTCTAGTGCAGTGACCAAAAACACTCGCAGTCGACAGGGTTCGAACCTGTGCGGGCAGAGCCCAATAGATTTCTAGTCTATCGCCTTAACCACTCGGCCACGACTGCTTCTCGTAACGTAAAAAGTATTAAGACATTTTAGTCTTCGAATAGCAGCTAGGTTTAATTATAGTCAGATTGTAAACTCTTTGGCATCTCACTAAGTCAATAATTGAACTCGGCTACTCGCAATCTCAAGCTTTCTATAGCGCCCACAGGCGATGGCGCGGAAACCAGCTAATTATTAGGCGCTTGTACAAAAAGTACAGGGCTAATATAAAACGTACGCAGTCGACAGGATTCGAACCTGTGCGGGCAGAGCCCAATAGATTTCTAGTCTATCGCCTTAACCACTCGGCCACGACTGCTTCACCATTTCTAGTTAAAATAGACTGAGGCCAATAGATTAATTATTGCTGCAATAATTGCAACAATCGAGCTTTGTTTGACTTGATGAATTTAATTTCTTAGCCCCTATTCGATCACTGCTTCTTCTACCCTCTTTTATTTATCTAGGCTTACGTACGCAAAAAAATCGGATTTTCGAACTCCCTCCTCTGTTGCACCGCGTACATTTCGTGGAACCCATGCCTAGGCCTACGTACATTTGAGCTCTAGGTTAGGCCTACCCCATTGTAAAGGTTAAATAGCTAAAGATATCTATAAGACATTATTTTACTTTACCACAAGCTATTTATTTTTTTAAGCATTATATTTAAAAGCTTAAATTTTTCACTGTCATAAAACAAAAAAACATCAACAACACTTGCACTTTAAACAGTTTTAATGCTACATAAAATTGATTAAGCAGGAATATAGTCTGTGATTGGGTTCATAGTTCTGATTTTCATATTCCGTATTGTGGACGTCATAATTAGGCTAGACAATTATATTTGCGTACGACGTAGGCCCTACGTACATAATCGAGACCCATCATTCGCACCCGTACGCAAAATTGCCGAAATTCGAGACCCCCTCCCCTAGTAGCTGCATACGTAATATGTGAACAGCCCCTTGCGTAAAGTTTGTCATGGACGGTTGTTGGAACGTCGGCGTTTAATCGTTCAACCACTCGAACGAGTCATCCTTGACGAGCTCCAGTCCAGCAAGTTTACACCATCAATGATATTTTCAATATCTAAGAAAAACCTCTTTAGGAAATGGAACGATTGCGCCATCTACCAGATAAAAGAGGGTCCCGAAAAACCTAAGTTTTACTTTAACTTGTTCTTGTAGTTCTTTGCCTGAAGGTAGGTTCGAATGTCCGATAGGCCTTCCGCCACCCATATCGTTGTTCAGCCCCTCCTTCAGCTTTCCATATCCGCGTCATCATCCAACATGGAACTAGTCCTCGTCTTGTCCGTCTCCCTCCTGTTTTCCTTCGAGTAGGCCTGGCGTACGCCCTTTTATTGTCTCTATCGTATCGTGTACGCTATAGGTCTCTGTTCTTAAATCGTTTCCATTAGGCCTACTTCTTAATTTGTTTAGTGTTTCGTTCAATTGATTCTCTCCATTCTTCTCCATGTGCACATTTATAAATTCTCACGATCTCCATAAATAGGCCTGTAAATAAAATAGTAGCTGTGACAGCGGGCATTCTTGCCTCATATGCACTTCTGCCCACATTACTAGGCTGTTTCTATATTAGGCCTACTCGATCAGTGCTAGGTTTCGTTCGTCCCGTTCACATTGTAAACGTCAGCCTCAGAAATAGACAAATCGAATAAAGTATTTTGTAATAGTAGGCCCTGAGGTCTATATTTGTTTATCTTGATAGAAAACAATCTGACACAAACGCGTAAATGCTAACATGCGTGACAGTGGAAAATAGAAGTAGCAAGAATTGAACAACAATCTATGGTAAATGAACAACAATCTATGGTAAATATTTTTATATAATGATCTGGGAATAAATTGAGAGTTATTGTCTTTGAATGGGAGAGTATAGGCCTAAATGTGCCATGGCTGTGGGCTCTGGGTCATAATTGGTGATTGGAGGGGATGCTGTTGAGGTAATAATAATAATAATGATAATGATGATAATGATGATAATGATGATAATGATGATAATGATGATAATGATGATAATAATGATAATAATGATAATAATGATAATAATGATAATAATGATAATAATGATAATAATGATAATAATAATAATAATAATAATAATAATAATAATAATAATAATAATAATAATAATAACAATAACAACAACAACAATAATAATAATAAAGACAAGTTATATGCCGTTACAATGGCGCCTCACCAACAACTAACAATCGGGCTAAGTCTTCGAAAAGAGATGAGCCTTATTCCTTGACTTGAAAGAGTCCACTGAGTCGGCCGATCTGATGGCGGGTGGAAGACTATTCCAGCATATAGGACCAGCGGCTGAGAAAGCTGAGAGAGCGCGTTCACCGAAGCGCGTCTCCATCCTTCGTACGCCTAGGTCGCTCTTTTGCAGCGATCTGAGTCGCAGCTCAGATGCAGCGGAAAAAACTGTGGAATGCGTCTTTAGACAGTATACATATAGTTGCTCAGGTACTCAGACGCTGCCCCGTGAATTGATTTAAAAACGAGCAGACAGGGTTTGTACAGTTGTACTCGATACGGAATGGGACCGGCAGCCAATGCAGGACATCACGGAGGAGCGGCGTCACGTGATCGTATCTCCTCCGGTTGCAGATGAGTCTGGCAGCGGCGTTAAGCACCGATTGGAGACCGTCCAGGAGACAGGTAGGAGGTAGTATCGGCCAATAGGATTAGAACCGACAAGGATGAAAAAACAATGGGTTGTACAGCATGCGTGACATATATAATAGAAAAATAGGTTAATAGTCCTTGTACATATCTTGGCTGACTGTCGGGGTTGCACGATTATATCCGCTATCTATGGCTGATCAGCTTCTGAAAAATTAGCAATACAAATTCAAAACAAAATTAATTTCTATCATTTCCGCTTTAATTGTATCCGTCATTATCGTTAACGACATCACGGACAGTCTACAGTGACGTCATCTTCATCACCCATCACTGCTTACCAGAGCAAGGGCGTATACTCTTATTTACTCTTGTGGACATTGGACAAGTAGTCTAGGCCTAGGTCTGCACACAATGATGGGACGAATAGCCATATATATAGCGACACTTATTGGAATATCATCTTTGGGAAACAATTATCTTAAATATTATTAGATGCCGTACATAAATGACGTCACGCAATTTAATTAAGACTAATTTTGACCTCATCCCCTCGTCCGCACAAGTCGTCACAAATGTCATACGTCCTCAAATATGACGTCACAAAGCTCTATACCCTACCCCGATAAAACCTGCCTCCAGACTGTTAAATGCAAATTTTCTTAAAATTATCCAGTAATTTTAAGTAAAGCAATTGTATCTATAAAAATAATTGAAACTATATAGTAGGCACACGCGTAGGGAGGTCAGAGGAAGACACGTACGCCAAGTTAGAAGGGGCGCCAAAACGAGGATTAAAACTACTAATTTTTTATTTGATGCAAGCTAATTTATCACAGCTAAGTTAGTAAGAAAATTAACGGGATGGGGGTTGAACCCTCTCAACCCCCGACAGTTCAATCGCTGGATTTACCTAAAAACGTAACCCACCTTTGGACAACTCCGCTAGCACGTAGCAGATTTTCTTGACGGCCATGTTTACGTCATCTGCTGTTAAACTTGAGTAAGTAGTGAATCGTACGCTGTTTTTTGTTACTTCGGTCGCATCAATGGCCACAGCTTCACCCATTTCGCTGTATTCCTTTTCCGTCACCTGGAGAAGTGATAACACAACATTAAAGTTATGATTTACTATAGCCTACAAAGAGATTTGGTGTGCGCCTAAGGGCCTAACTGTTATCCGGCTTATAAAATTAATGTAGGCCTAGGCCCAAATGTAAACGTTTTTAAACAGCGACCGACAATTCGGCCTCGACCCTGATAATTTGTCAATGATATAGTCAGGTTAACTATGTAATTTTGCCAAATTTTTTGTGGAGAGTATGAAAACTATACATTATTGGAAACTTTATTGTGTAAGCAATTAGAAAAACAATGTTTTCATTTGCACTGATACGTAAATGGCCATCTTATATTTGACAAAATGGATGCCATTAAAAAAGGTTTTCGTCAATATCTCAGCTTAGACATCACTTAGAAATATGATTTTGACGGCTAAACTACCATTCCCAGGGCCAAGGAATCCAATGATACTAGTTGGAGATGTGTTGCTAACCACCATCTCGGATTTTACAAAATGGCTGCCATAAAAAAGTTTTTGTCAATGTCTCGGCTTATACATCACTTAGAAATGTGATTTTGACGGCTAAACTACCATTTCCAGGGCGATTTCCGGTTATGCCCTAATAATATTAATATTTAATTAATAATTAAACATGAATCAGAGATTCAACTAAAAATCTGATGTTAGTCTGCAAACATGTTGACACCATCCTGTTTATTATCCAGTCAGATTACACATATACCAACCGAAAAGCATATTAAACATCTTAATAAAGTTGATAATAGTTTTCAAATGCACTAAAACAATTAATACAAGTATAGATTAATTACTAAATAGAACCTAGGACACCAAAAATACACAATGTGAAAATATAATAACTGAATCACAGAAAAAAAGACCTCTGCATAAAATACTATTAGTTTGAGAACATGATAAATTTAATAAAGAAAAAGTGGCAAGAATCTTTTCTAAGTAACTATTCCAGCATCACAGAACCATAAAAGTAAATAGTAAAATTATAAAACTTTGAGCCTTGGTACAATATGGCAATGTTGCATGCATCAAGAATATTCAAAACAATATTTCATAACACTAAACTCAATGTTCTAAACTGATTTTAAACTCCAGCTAGAATGCTGCAAAATCTCTAAAGCAACCAATTCCATAGTACAACACACTGCATGTTAATTAAGTTAATAGCATTGAAGGGAATAATATAACTTCATGTTAATAAACCGAAATGCGCAAACGAGCCCATGCAATAAGTTGCTGTTTAGATCAGTGGTTCCCAACCTTCTTTTTTGTTGTTACCACCAAACTAAAAAAATATTTGTGTGCATACCCCAAACAGAAAAACTTGTCAGAAACGTTCTTTCGTAATCTATTTGATTATTAGAATTAGAATATTGGTTATAATATTATTAATGAATTTTTTATTCTTACATAATATACAAGGAAGCTGTGATGTTATTTTTGTGACAAACAAAGAATAGATAAACAGAATAAAATAATAACAAGAAAATTATTTAACATTATTTAGTAAACTACGATTATAGTAGGCCTACAAATATGATATGCATAAATATGGCATTTCAAAACCTGCGACTATTATCTGTTCCCGCACTAAGTATTTATTTAAAATAAAAAATTTTCTGGTCTACGCATTGGCAACATGAAGAAGATAACGGTACTTAAAATAAGCATGCATTAAAGAGTAGGGAAGAACCACTTGGCACAGCCCGATTTTTGTAGTACTCGACATAAACTCGAATATATAATGGGTCCGAATTTTAATATTTCCGATTTTCTGCTGTGAAAACGAAAATCGGATTTTTTAATTTACAAAACGACAATCTATCTAACTAAAACACAAATGCTGCTACTATCAGTACTTACTAGTTACCATTTCATAGTGTAAACAAAGCAAAACAATTTTTTTTAAAGTTGTGCAAACTGTCAAACTAAAAATTAGGAAAATGAAACTTTTTTAAATATTCTAAACTTGGTAAGAAATCCCATCTCAGTTCATCCCTATTAAAAAGTACAGCATACATTTCAACTTGTTGCTGTTAGAGCAGAATAAAGGCTACTCGCAACTGACCAATTAAATAATATCTATTAAATAACATTCATAGTTTAAAAGAACTTTTCAGTAGTCATAAAATGAAATAATTTTTAGCAGTCCCTAAAACACAAATTAAATTCTTAATATGACATTATGAGGGCAACCAGTTTCTTGATATGAAGAATGACAACAATTTCGACAGTGCCATAACATGGCACATGCTGTCACAAAGGTGCTTTAACATATTTACTATTAAACCAGATAATATTATGCCTTGACCTGAGTGCATACTGAAGCTGGAATGCACCTGGGTTGAGCTACGGAAAAGGCACTATCACCAAATTCCATTCTTGATTTCCGCAGTTGCATATAGTCCTTTGCCTCAGATCTCAAAGAAGGTCCTGCCTTGGTCTATGATATGCGCAATAAGCTGCAAGGTAACAGCAGTGCCACACCCTGTAGGGACTAATGCACCAGTATGGTAAGTTGTGTTCCATCCGGTACTGCGCCAGAAGCCAATTTCGCACATCACTATTAGTGTTATATGGTCATACGATTGCACATTAGCCTTCTTGCCGAATTCAGAACCGATCACAGTCTATTCAGGAGGTGTTTGGGTGCCCCTGCCAGTAGACGATTGCAGCAATCGATCAGATTGACCACAAAGCAGACAACAGCCATTTTTGCCACTTCAAAAGGTAGTGGTTAACCTCAACTGATGGAAGCATTTGCTCACTATCTGTCTTGCATGGTACGCCATCAACAGGTCCGCCTCAAGCATAACACGAAGGTCGCGAACCACCCACTTCAGCGACAGTCGTTAACTGCAGACTTTAAGTGGTTTCGTAATCAGCTGACCGTATTGTCTGCATGTTGCACACCAGAAGTCTGTCTTCTTTCTTTTTAGGGTTTAGTATTAAATGATTTGAGCTCATCCAGCCTGAAAATTCCTCTACTATGGGCTGCATTTGCTTAGAAGCCTCTGAGCCTCTGAACCTGGACATCATGTACACAACTGTGTATCATCAGCATAGAAGTCTGAAGAAAGGTCTAGTCGTGAAGCTCAATCACTAAGATCTGCAGTGTAGTGGAAAAACAGTAATGTCCCAAGGAACCACCTTACCTTCGAAGAACATCATTTGACTCCATTGCATGGGTACGAGTGCATCCTGCTCAGAGCCACTCCATAGACAGATGCTCAATGAGTAAATCGAAGTCTACAGCATCAAAAGTGACCCACAAGTCGAGATCAAGCAAACACAGTTGCTCGTTCAACTAAGTTTGTGTAGACCTTCAGAAGCGCTGTCTTGGTAGACTGGAATTTCCTGTATGCATACTAATCTTTTGGTAGCATGCCAGATAAGGTTAGGTATTCCATAAGCTGGACAATCATTACTCTCTCAAACAGCTTCAATAGTGGTGGCAGGTTTGAGATCAGATGGTCACTGCAGCTCAAAAGCTACAGTACTTCACATAATTATGTGCAATATGACCACTACTTTCATTTACCATTTACCTAACATAATTACATGCACTGCAAATAAGAAATAACTTCAAAATATAAATAGACAATTACCCATTATAATACATGTAACTTAATATCATAACCAAACAGAATTAGATTTGACAATAAAACGATATTTTTTAGTCACAGTATATCCAAAAAACGCATAACAGGTAAATGTATAATGTTCAGTCACTTGTATCATAAATGTACTACTTTGTTTCCAACAGTACCTTAAGAGAGAATGCTATATGATATCAAATGATGGTTTTCAAAATATAGACTTTTATTACTGCACATAGTTCTTCAGTACTATTCTGCATAGTGCCTGTTCATAAACACTGACTTCATTCCATGCCTGCTTCATGAGATTGCCATTATGCGGCACTTTATATGGGACATAGAGCAGTCTGCCTGTAGGCCCAATGTCGCCTGTTAGCCACTGACATCAACTAATATCACCACACAAAAAGTCTGCTACAATAAGTAAATATTGAGACTGCAGAGGAATATCACAGTTAAAAAGCATTTTTTTAAACTCTTCAAGACAAGACAGCAGTAAGATCTGAAACCTAGCATACAGATACAAAATTCGATTAACATTTCTGAAAATTTCCTTGAAAATGGCTTCAATGATAACTTTTATGGGTTCGTGCCAAACACCAGTCACTTGATTCTTCAAGAATTGAATTTCATGCCGACAGTTCTTTCAGTACATACAACCACTTTTTGATGACCAATTCCATGTCCTTGGCTGTCAAATTAGACATTGTGCAAACCCTCACACTCCCAGATACACGTGCGGGGTTTACTCGAACCTGAATTACTTTGTTCAGCTCAGAACGCTCGCCTTCAGTTACCTGAAAGTTTACAAATTTGAATATTCTGTAAGAAAGGTAGACTTTGGCCCAACAAAGGAGCAAAGTAAGCATTAAAAAAAGGAAAAAAATTTTAGTGTCATTTTACAATGTTTTATATTAGTTTTCATTGCAAAATATTATCCACTAGGATAAAAAGCTTGAATGCAAGTCTTGATGTAAAAAAGTTTTAAAAAGTATTTAATTTCTACTAAGACTGATACAGTGTAGTTTGTCTTACTGCATGTATTAGAAATGGCCACATAGGCCATCAGTCACTAATCATAAATCATATAAAAAAAATTTCTCGTAAAATGCAGCAGTGACAACTAAGTTCAAGTGGTATTTATTTGAGAATTACAGTTTCAAGAGTTCTTGATTAACTTAAATGGCAGACATAATTCTGAAATTCAAATAAAGTAAGCAGAAAATAAATGAATAAGTCAGCAGGTGAATACAGACACATGCACTGAAGAGGAGAGCGAGTTTCAAAGATTTAAGACCCTTTCAACTAAAGGATAGTGAAAGCAAAGCAAAGCTTACATACTGTGGTTGATCGTACCTGTGAAAGCCGCTTACAGAAATCTGCAGCACTCAAGTCCTTTTTTAAAATGTCGACCATTATTATGTTTGTTTGCACTCCAGCGACGTCGATATGCACCACGCCACCAGCATGTGCACTTATTTCTAGAAATGTTACACCAGCAGTTTAAGTCAGTTAACAACTGAACCTGTCTCTTTATTCTCACTTTACTTAACTATCTTCCTCTACTGTTACTTATAAAGACTACTTTCTGGTAGTTCATGGCAGTTTAATTGACATTGACACTGTTCAAAGTTTTCAAATATTTCTTCTTTCTTTTAACATACAAGAAACTAGGATAAAGCTTAAACTCAAACCTTTTAAAGGTTGACAGCGCAATCGAATATATATATATATATATTGTACACACATCAAATTGACTACATCAACAACTCATTTTGGTACCAAATGTGCTCAGCATATGCGTGTCCGGCCAAATATACTTAATGCAAGGCCAGACTGCCAAACATGCTCACATTAGAAGGCAACTTTACAGAATGTGCAATTTCAGCGAGTATGGAGCCTTCAATAGGATAGGACGACAATGCAAATTGTGCTAGAATCATGAAATCAATATAATTATAACAACCTGTGGTTCCTGACCTTACCATTTACCACTCTCCAGAACAAAAGCTGCTTCACACTAAGTCTTCTCCAATTTAGCAATAATTTCTGTGATTCATCCAGAGATAAATGTTACCCACTGCAATGATATGATATGAATTATGCAAATGATATCTCATGATAAATAATTACCTTTGGCAAATGCCTTTGCATTGATGTGATCCTGTAGAAGCCTCTGAGGTGCATCTTCCATAGCAACCAGTACTGCAGCTGCCAAACTTCCTGGCTTTCTCCAACCCCCACCAAGAACCTTACGCAGGCGCAGCGCCCTTAACAAAGACAGACCATCTGAATAAGATTTCCAAGCATCAACTTTACTCTTGTTGAACTATTATGAATAGCTAGTAGTGTAAGATGCGCTATATAAATAATCAGATAGGATACAATTATAGTATCTATTGGAAGAAGTATTTCAACATTTTCATAAAATGTGCTACATAATTTACCAGCTAATACACTGCATAACATTACAACTGACAGTGTAAATAATTCTTAAGACAAAAAGATAATATCCTCTTCTCTTGTAGCATTTTGTATTCTTCATAGACTGTGTGACAGCAGTCAATACACTGTCATTTCAAAATGAATGCCTCCATTAGGAGATGAACAACGAGTTACACTAAAGTAGCTCATTGCTGCTTTGAAATTCACGTCATTAATATTCATGTCGATTCTTGTCATCAGTGACAATGTGACATCAACATAGAACAGTGCAACTTGTTCGAAGCCGTTAAGAGACACCTAATGGACAATATGGAAATGTTCATCAATCAATTCTATTACGAAAATAGACCACACAAAATGGTGATATAATCGATCAGCTATTTATACAAACACAGTTGGTAGAAAGATTGGACAGCAAAGTAAGTGGCTGGTGGCCAACCACTTTCACATGCCAAGACTAAGACATATGAAGTTACCAACACTTCATACCCAAGGCCATCCTCCTTTGTTGGCTATAGGGGGACACCCTTCTTCTAATCTATCACCTTTGTCTAACCATTGGATGCTCTGCTTGTCAGAGTATATGATGTCTACTAATTCAAACCAAGTCTTTGACAGATTGTAATTTATAAACCATGGTCATAAAATAAGTAAAATCCGACAGCTACCTGGCTATTAGCTCGTGACTTCCAACCAAAACACTACCAATTGGAGCGGCAACACCCTGAAAATTCAAATAGCCAGCACATTAACTGACCATCAGAAAAAGCTAAACTGTTCCACATGTAGCATCAAAGTACACGTAAAAGCACACATCCTACAACATGTCTCTGGTCAGAATTCTTGAAGGGGCACTATAATTATCGACCGATTGAACAAAATTGTCCAGTCAGCAATTAGGTTTAGAATTTGCTCTCACTTTTTGTTAAAGCAAAATTCTCTTCATGTTTAAAAACATCATAAAAATCATTCATCATGATCCAAATGTGCGTGCACCTTCGCGGTTCCAAAGGCA
This sequence comes from Bimastos eiseni, assembly GCA_959347315.1. Lineage (NCBI taxonomy): Eukaryota > Metazoa > Annelida > Clitellata > Crassiclitellata > Lumbricidae > Bimastos > Bimastos eiseni. The sequence continues at coordinate 38,495,282 of OY365809.1, read as the reverse complement.
ACGGCATACCTCGCACCGAGACAGGTTGGGGTTGGCATTCCGAGGGGAGGAGAGGCAGCGGTCCATGCGGCGAGGCGCTTCCTGGAAGCATTGCCGACAGGGTCAATCCTTGTGAAGCTAGACTTCAAGAATGCCTTCAACAGTCTTTAGAGAGACAGAATGCTGTCTTCGATAGATGAGGTCCTGCCGGAACTTGCTCCATTCTGTCACCTAGCATATGCGGAACCCTCAGAGCTTCAGTTTGGTCAGTATACCATTTCGTCACAGGTTGGACCTCAACAGGGAGATCCGCTTGGCCCTTTGCTCTTTTGCCTTCCATTGCAGCAAATCTTACAGGAGATGTCGTCACCATTGGTACTGAGCTACATGGATGATCTAACCCTAGGAGGAGAGGACGCGATGGTGGCGGAAGATGTGAGAATGCTGGAACTGCGAGGAGAGGAACTAGGGCTTTGACTCAACCAAGACAAATGCGAGATCATCCATCGCCAAGACAGACTAGTTTCCGACCATGTCTTCAAGTACTATATGTCAATTTCTCCGGAAAGAGCCTGCTTGCTGGGCGCGCCATTGTCCACCAGCGAGGCCTTGATGACATGTCTGGAGGGCAGATGCAAGGAACTGGCCTTAGCAGTTACCAGACTAGAGTCTGTAGCCAAGCACGACGCTCTGGTGCTCCTCAGATATTCGCTCAGTTCCCAGAAACTGATATATACATTAAGATGCAGCTCATGCACGGGTCACTCTTTGCTACACAAATTCGACGACCTTCTTCGAAGCGGTTTAGAGGCAGTTCTCAACATCACCCTATCGAACGACCAATGGCTTCAAGCATCATTACCAGTAAAGATGGGAGGATTAGGAATTCGTCAAGTGACCTCGCTGGCGCTTCCCGCGTTTTTGGCTTCCGCTGCGAGCACCTGACCACTGCAGTCCTCCATGTTAGGCAGCACCTGGTTCGACGTCGACGAGCTGCTTGAGAAGATGGAACATCTGTGGTGCACCGAGAGCCAAATGATGCGTCCGGTCAATGATGCAGCACACAAGCAATCAAACTGGGACAAGCCGCTACTGCAGAAGGCAGCTGCCGAGCTGAGCACTGCCCAAACCGACCCATACCATCAGGCGCGATTCAAGGCAGCCGCAGCACCACATGCCGGAGACTGGCTCTTTGCCCTACCAATCACTTCGTGGACTTCGGCTAGACGATGAAGCTGTCAGAATTGCGGTGGGTCTCCGTCTGGAGACACGCATATGGGAGCCATACGTATGCCCATGTGGGTCACGAGTCAATGCGGAAGGAGCACACGGGCTTTCTTGTGGTCTTGGCCCAGGGCGGTTCGCCAGGCACGCAGCATTAAACGACATAATCAGTCGTAGCCTCACACGCGCTGGTTTCCCAAACATTAAGGAACCCCCGGGACTCTCCAGAATGGACGGAAAACGCCCTGATGGTCTGACGCTGATCCCTTGGCAAAGAGGACGGAACCTGATATGGGATGCGACAGTGATTGACACCGTGGCTCCATCATATCTCCAAGTGATGTCATCTTCGGCGGGGGCTGCAGCAGAGGTGGCTGCCACCAGGAAGACCATCAAGTACAGCCGGCTCGCTGTCAGCTATCTCTTCATTCCATTGGCCTTTGAGACCATGGGCCCAGTCAATAACGAAGGAATAGACTTCATCAAAGACTTGGGTCTCCTTCTGACACATGTCACCAGAGACCCTAGAGAGACAAGCTACTTGTTCCAACGATTGTCAGTTTGTATCCAGCGCTTCAACGCTTTTGTGCAGCTGTAGTTTAACCAAACAATATAAACACTCGTGCACTTAATGAAAATAACTTTCTCAACAACAACAAAATAATAATAACAATAATAATAATAATCTAGCTCATTCAGTTCATCTGACAACCTACTTTAAAGACATGTGAAATAGCCAAATATAACTTGCACTCTGGTCACCACTTCTGTTGGCAACTGGCCAAAGCACTTCATGGTATTTAACATATAGCATGATGAGGAACAACTACTTCAATAGTTATGTTTAAATTTCCAAACCCTCAACACCACATACAAACTGCAGACCAGCAATATTAATCAAGTATGCAAGAATAGGTTGCTATGCAAGATTCAGAGTCATTCCAGAATCCGGGGTTTGGTCAGGTCATGGATGACAGGGTGGTTCTCAGGTGAAAAGCGCTTACAATGGCAAGAGTGGTTGTAGGTCGGCACACTGTCCAATGCAAGAAAGGATGGTCTGTAAAGCTCAGTTTTCAGTTCAGATTGAAAGGCTAGAATGAAGAGGACAAAACGAAGAAGCCCTCACGCTTATGGGTGAAAATGAAGTACACTGTATGTATTTTAGGAGTCCAAGCCAGTCACTCCTTATAGTTATTACCAAATAGTTTGTGCCCACAAAATTAGATCAAAGTATTTATAACAAAGTGGATTTGTTGCTTCTGGTTATACCTTTGAGAAGCAGAAGCTGACAGAGTCTGCATATTCCATGAGATCTTTTGGCGTGACGTTAAGAGCCACTGCAGCATTTAGAAATCGAGCACCATCAACGTGTACTGGAATATGGTGCTTGTCTGCCATTGCCTTCAGCTGAAATGTTTCATGTTTTGCAACAATCTCTCAAATCAAATACATTTCTAGTCCACTACATGGCATCAAACATATAATGTTCAAGTTATGGTACCAGAATATCATGTATAAAGTGCTGAGATTTATGGTACCAAAATATTCTCACTAAATCTTAAGAATAATTTGTCTATTCCCCACGATGGTATAAATTTATCCTGAAACGAATATCTTTTAATGCTCACAAGCTAAATGAACTGACTGAACTCGTCTGTTAAAGCATATCATTTCAAGTGATAATAAAGTTATTTTCCATTTACTTTCCATGATCTACAAGTCGACCCTTTAATCTATTCTATTTTATGGACAAAGATCAGATCTGCCCTTTGGTGGTTTATATAAATTTGCAGCTGGTCCACAGATGCAGAATTCACACTCATTCTATGTTCAGCAAAGGCCGGAATTAAATCCATTTATCAACTGAACCAAGGTTCATTCCAATTATCGGTGGAGCAAAGCTGGAAAATCATGCCACTAATCAGCATGGCCAAAATTCTCTACAGTTTTTCAGCTTGGCCAAATTTGCAGAATTAAGTCCAAATCATTAACTTCCGTTTGTTGACAATTATAATCTCAGCTCAGGCCTTGCTCAACTATTTTTACAGTATACACAGGTGCTTCTATATAGCAGCTTTCTAGGGTGAAGTCCATTGTAATAAATCTGCTGTTATTACTTTACTGTGCCTCAGGTAAATAATCATTTACAAGAGATAGTTAAAAGTGCTATCAAAACGTCCTGTCACATTTACAACGATTAGCTTATTTAATAATTACAAACATCGATGCTAGTTCTTGAAGTTCAAGTACTAGGCTTGAGTGATTTTCTTGGATGAGGACATTAGCAAGAGAACACAGAATCAAACTAGTCTGCACAAAATACTTACATCGCAGAAGATATGCCGAGTTAGACATAAAACAATGTGCAGAAGTTAGAAATGTCAATTTTTAAACAATTGGTCAGAGCATTAGCTAGTTCAATGGTAGCTGCTTGTTCCTACCTTAGCCAGAAAGTCGATAGGAATAACCTTTCCACCACAGTAGTTGTGTGTGTTTTCCAACACAATCAGTCCGGTCCATGGCTGGTGGGGGTCGTCCTTAGGGCGGATGCTTTCCTCAAGCACGTCAAGGTCGAACGTACCATCAGGCTGGTTTGGAATTATGTGCGAATGAAGACCACCAAGCTAATTCAAAACATTAAACAAGGAAATTGAAGATAACACAACAAAGGTAAAGATAGCACAGTTGTCTGTCAGTATCCTCTAAAGAAGCTCCTACAAAGTGTGGTCTCAAGGTTGAACGTTCAGTGGAACAAAGGCAGTCGTATTGTAGAGCTTTCTATAATGCCCACAAACACCAACCAAGTCGCTGGAACCAGCTAATTCACATGCGCTCAGTCAAAACAAAGAAGACAGGCAGGTAGCGTCAAAATCGTTTTCAGGTCAAAGGGTAAGGCAGACAAACAATCACAGCAGTTTTATTACAGAATGTCTCCCAACCAGTATTGTCACTCATTTGTTGGCCCCTCAGCTTGAAACTGTCTTTCACAGTCCTTGTGCCTGGAATTACTAGCCCTCTCACCTTCCCAATTCCAGAGATGATTTAAGACTTACTTGTTCTCTGACCCAAGCACAGAGACCCATTAAGAGCACTTCTGATTTTGAGCGGCACAACACTAATGTTTGATCACATTACATTAGATTTACTGACCAAAAGAAAACGGAAGGCTCGTCAGATGGTCACCCATCAACCATTCCAGGCAGCTTCATTCTCAAGGCAGATAGATACAAGGCTGCTTATGATTACAAGGAATGTCTCACACAGGAGATATCAATGTAGCCAGAAACATAAATTGTCTGCTAGTAAAGCACAGTCCTACTTCTGCTGTCTCTCATCTTAGCCACTCTCTAGACTGCTTTGCTATTGCTGTCCCTTGGGCAAGGACTGCTATGGCCTTTTCTAATGTGGGTGCCTCCTCTTGGAGTCACTTTTCACCCTTTATACACCCTAAGCTCTTGACCAGAATCTCCCTCATGTGCCCAATGCTTGGAGACTTTTTATTCCCTCTGGGCTTTCATGCTGAGAGAACCTCTAAATAGCTTGTACTGCAAGAGGTGCTCTATAAATGATCAAATACAATATTATGCAATGTTGATAGAGAAACTTAGTTTTGTACTGTTGACAGAGTTTGGCTGTCTTGGTATATATAAGGCTGCAGTGCGGACAATTGCTGATATTATACTTTGAATAATGATGCAAGACACTTAGCAAACATATCTCAACCACTGAGCATTTCCAATATGAGTGTTGTCTGACTAAATATTAAACTCTAAATGCTAATATATGTCGTAGTCCACGACTGATGTTGAGTCTTTGTTTGGCCAAAAGCTCAAAGACATAAATGTTTGATTTGAAAGCACTTGTGCTGTAGCCTGGTGTTTGCTGAGTGTCCAATTACTTTAAAAAGCCACAGTGCAACGTACTTCAGGAATAAAATGGGACGTGGGCTTACGCATCAGATCACACACAAAGGTACTTGGAGCTCATCTTTGCAGAATTCTGGAAACACAATGAGCTAGACCTTGTACCAGAATCGTGTGTCATGAAAGTTTGGATGCATGATAGTCTATTGCTGTATTGTTCATTTACACTCATTTTGCGGTCAACAAGAATATAGAAGAACTAGATTGCTAACTGTAATATAGATTCAAATTTGCATGTCATTTGCACTGGTCATGGGTACCTAAGACCCACTAGTCATTATATGACTAGTGGGTCTTGGAAAGGCTTGAAAGTCTATTGTCGTGCCATCCAACATGCGGCCAATGGGCATGCAACCGGTGACCGGACAATTCTGCGCCGGACAATTCGGTGCCTGACAGTTTGGCACAGACAATTCGGCGACGGACAATTCAGCGTTGGACAATTCGGTGCCTGATGAATTTGTAAGTGTATTTAGACCAGATAACGGTTTGTAGTAACTGACATTTTAAAAATATTCAGAGGGGGGCGAAATAACATTCTCTGTTTTATCCAGCACATGGCGTGGTTATTGTAGAGTTATAGTCAAAACATAGCGACCGTGTCACCTTCTAACTAAAGTAGTACTCCACTGTAGAGAAAACTAAAGAATATTACAAATTACATCAATTATTTCGGTCTCTGACTCGCATAATTATAGAATTTAGAAGTTGATAAATCCATGTCTTAATGTTACTGTACTCTTTAATCGCAATTACTCAAAGTCAGTATTTTAGGGCTGTTGTCTTCACCAGTCTCTATTAATAACCAGACATGTGCTGGATAATATGAAGAATACTATTTCGCTCCCATTCTGAATATTTAAAGAATGCCACTTGCTACATACCGAAATCTGGTTTAAGTACACTTACAAACACATCCGGCGCCGAAATGTTTGTCGCCGAATTGTCTGGCACGGAATTGTCAGCGCGCCAAATTGTCCGCTCGACGAATCCGAATTGTCCGCTTGACGAATTGTCAAGGAACAATGCAGCCTGCGATCTGAAGCAGTTTCTATCATGTAGGATGAGCAAATATCCATATTTATATACCTGAGATATTCTTTATTTATATACCTGAGATATTCTTTATTTATATACCTGAGATATTCTTTATTTATATACCTGAGATATTCTTTATTTATATACCTGAGATATTCTTTATTTATATACCTGAGATATTCTTTATTTATATACCTGAGATATTCCTCCTTGCTCCCACATGAACATATGTGACTTGTCTCCAAGCAGAACTTCAAGATCTCGACTTTGACAGTGACTCAGCACTGCAATAATTACAGGAAAATCATCAATATGATACAGTAGCACAGTCTTATTTAATGCTAACTTGAATCATTCCATTCTCCCAATCTATGATATTTGTCTATTGGATAATTTTTTTAAATGAGCATTTTAGTAAAGATCACCAAGACAAGCAAAGTTACTAAAAATATACATACTACTTTAAGTTCAAGCTCACCAAAAGTGATGTTATTATAATAGCAAAAGATATCTGAGACAAAAGTAAAATTATTTAATGTGAATTAAAATATGAATGCAATAGAAGATCTAATTTTAATTATATTCTTTTAATTAGTACTTTAATTCTCATTACAGCCAAATCACTCTGAGTCTCACTACATCGTGTTTGTCGCTCTAAATAACTGGATAACAAGAGCTACTACTTGCCACCAATAAGATTTCCCATGGTGCCGCTAGGAACAAAGAGAGCAGCATCTTTCCCAAACATCTTTGCCATCTGAGATTCCAACTCTGAAAACAAAATCAATCACAGACAGCATACAATAATGAAAAACTTTCTTCCCCTTCTCCATTTCTTTCTCCTCTCCTTCCATAGAAATCCACTGACCACCAATTGCAAAGGTCTGCTTAAAGTGAGGAATACACTGAGAAAGGCAAACCTTGGTCTACAAGAAATCTGGCAGTTTAAACCCAGAAACCCAGGTTTACGCATGCATCAAAACCTGAGTCTAAAGAATTTGAAAGACGTCTCTTTGCCATCGTTCAGACTGTGAAACTAACAGATTCAGGTCAAACTGATCACTGATGCACTCAGTCTGGAAGTGTTATAACATGCTAACGTCAACCCAGACAGCAGCACCGAAGAACAGCACAACTTGTATTCCAAAAATGGTTACTTCGGGTTATGACTCCCACAAAATTTGAATAAATGGGTCTTAAGATTCTGTCGGGCTTGTGTTCCCTACTTTCCATTTAAGGGCAATTAGACTTATAAGTGGACTAATTCATTAATCTCATTCATCTAAATTCTTTACAAAACTTTGGTCTTCATACCCATGGCTGGTCAAACAAGTCAATTGAAGTCATTGCACACAAAAGATACATCTAAGGATACTGAATCCATGGACTTCAAGACAGAGCAAACAAATAAAATGCTACAACAGTTTGTGAAGATAGTAGCCCTTTTCTGCCTGGCCATACCCAGTGTCTGAGTAAATACAAGTACACAATTGATTCCATACTCAATTGTCTTAAAATTTCATTTGAAACAACAAGTGCACTGTACCTAGAACTGTCTTGTCTTCACGATATACCTCATCATCCGCAGAACCTCGAGCCATGGCGTCTCTTACGGCAGGAGTCGGTTTTGTCAGGACATCGCTCCTCATGTCAATGATGCGAGCACCCTTCTCCGGCTGGAATGGAACCTCTCCATATTGCCGTTTCCCAGTAGCCGAAGGAACAAACCTTCCGAGTTTGTAGACCTGATGACTTTGTGCACATGCTAGTCGACCTAAAGAACTCATTCTGAGACTCTGCCTATGAAACAAATACGTTTCATTAATAAATCTGTCAATTAATTATATGTTTGTTAAATAGCAAATAAATGTTTTTGGGTCCCATTAGTTGATACGATGTTCATTAATTAATTTGACACAAGCACACAAAAATTCGTTCATTACAATAAGTTAAGAATCAACCACTTGTGGTTTCATACTAACAAATTTACGTGAAAGCTGAAAATTGATAGCTATACAAATCATTAGGGTCCACTCGAAATGATATCCACATTTTACATAAATAAAACATCATAAAATAGTAATAAATTTGCTTTGCAGCTCAACATTTCAAGACCTGTCATTGCTCAAGATACTTTTCTAAACTGAGTGAGCCTATCAGCTCTACAATTAATGTGCTGTAATATGCATTGTGTGCAAGTGAACCTAATATTATCTGTGTGCATGTTGTGCATTCATGTGAATGGCAATTGTGCATTAATACTAATACATAGTATTATACACGTATACACCTCAATCTAATTTTCTGTCTGTCAAAGTGCAAAGTCAGACAAAACAAACCACTGATAAGCGCTGTTTATTCATATAATGACTAGTGGGTCTTAAGTACCCATGACCAGTTAAAAAAGTGGGGGTGGGCATACAGGCTATCAACGCCTACAGGTTATCCATATGAAAATGCATAACCAATTTTCAATTCATAATTTTTTTTAAGATGATAGGATACCATTCAGTCTAAGCTGGTGAGAACTAGTTTTTAAATGATGCAAATCTGTCATCTACATATATAATAGTATACACAAACGCACAAAGTAAAATTCTTATAACTGCTGCAGACTACGACTTTGAAAGTCTAGTTTTATCTAATTTATCTAATTTAATTTGAGTCAGTACTGCCCAAAAAGTATATGCCGTAGACGTGTAACTGATCTGCAGAGTAGCCTGCATCAGAAAGAGCTTTAAGCCAAGCATCGGCTACCCGAACGTCACAAGGCAAAGTCCACCTTTCAACTGCCCACAGCGGAAGTAACGAGAACCAACCAATTGTAAGGCCGGTTCTTATCAAAGCTAAAGAGTGACAGTGTAAAGTTAACAGTGCATAGACTTGTGATTCTGAGTCTAGTCTATTTTCTCACAAGGACACAATGGCACGGAAATTATATAAACAGCTTTACACGAACTTTACTTCTGATTATGTTGTCAACTAAACCTCGAATTAGCTGCGTAACAGTAAAGTCCAGCATTTGATGTATCTCATTGGCTACGACGAGCCTCCGACCCGACCTACTATCTTTCTGTCTGCTGTCTCCCTGCCTATCTTTTATTTATCTGATTGACCTAGATCGTTCAGCAGAGTCCTTGATACATTAAATCTGGGACTAATATTAGTCCCAGATTAAACTACAGCATCAGACCTACTGTTTTTGTAAATTAAAATATTAGAATAAGTCCTAGGGTGGATATGAATTAATTAGGTATGGCAAAAGGACCTGCATATTAATATTTTTGGGGTAGCGCAAGATCATGAAATAGACGGTATTTACCATTAAGGTACGTTACATTAAATTCATAGCAGTCGGTTGCTTTTAAATTCAAAGATGTAAAAATCGTTCTACGTTCGAAGAAAAGTCAAGCCAATGGTCGAAGGCTCAGGACCAACTGGGGAGGTAGACATTAGAAAAGTCGGCCTGTGTAGGCCTACGCGTGTATATCAAATCCAACAAAGCGTACCAAGTAGACTCTGAGGGATCCATAATTTTTTTATAGATCAAACGGATCTACGCCCCAACAGAAATTGAACCGTAACAATTCCTTTGTATCTATAATCCTTTGATCTGCTCTATAATCTTCGTTTGCTTTAGAACAATTTGACGCAACGCTGGCCGTATTATGCTGGTGTCATGCGCATAATTATTAAGTAACGCCATAGAATTTCCAAGCATTTGCATTTAGGAAATACTTTTCAAGGATTTAGTTCTGTATTCGAGACCGATATTCATATTATGTCGCAATTACTGGAGGCAATGACCTATGCTACATAGGTGGCCTACTATATAACCACTATCTGAATTGATCTGAAGTAAGGGAAATCTCGCGCGAGTTAGAGCGAGACTACACGTCACTGCGCCCGACAAATTAACTCCGCCGGTTTAAGGAGTTTGTTTGTTGCCAATCTGTTGGTTGTAGGTTGCGAAACGTGGGAAAGTATGTATCCGGCCAAATGGCAACACCCCGTTGTCTTTCTGGCAGCCATGGTATGCACTTGTATTTACGTAGTCGTATGATGAATTTCAGATGCTTAATTCAGTAGACATAGTTCGGCGTGGGCGAAGTTGGGGTCCATGTGTAAATATCGACCGCTGGGAAAACATGCTAAACGTTTCGCATTTAGAGCAAGCTGAAACCTGAGCGAAGGTGTGAAGAATTGCTTTTGATACAGTGTGGAAAATGCTGAAGTTCAAGGGCAGTTGCACCAATTTTTTGCTGATCATTAAGTAATTTATCAGTACTCGGAAGTTTGTAAAATAAGTAAGTAAGTATATAGTTTCTTGAACTGATTGCAAGCGCACCGCGGGGACTTCGTGTGTAAGCAATCACAAAAGGATCACAGCTAATCATGAAGAATAAGGTCCCCATAGTTAACAATATGGCTGTCCAGAATATGCTTAAATAGAGCACTGATACCCAGCCACATCCTATAATGCAAGGCACTCATTAAGTAAGCTGTGCTGCACTGTTTTATATTATTTTTCAGCTCAGTGTGTTGTATTCCATCAATATGAGTGCTGTACATTGTGATGCATTGAGATGCATTAGAATGCAGTTTTTGCCCTACAGTGGATGAGATTTTTCAGTTTGCTGCAGAAATCAATTCCACTAAAAGCACATTTTACAGAAGCATTCTGGCTGTTATCAGACCTTTTGTACTGTGACAAGTTCGCTAAGTAAGTTATAACGTGTGTGACATGCCAGTGGTGCATTAAACTAACTTTTGATCAGAAGTTAATTAGGTTATTTGGTTCAAGACAGAATTACAGCGGTTCGTTGTTTTGCTAACTGTTGTAAATTATCTGTATGAATTGTTAGGTAACATCATGTAAGTCCTCACTCGATACTATAAATATATTGAATAAAATTGGATTTCTTGTTATCAAAGGTTTCAGATAGCGAGTGGGCCATCAAGTGAATGAACTATATAATATAAGCATACTTCTGCCGGGATGGGTGTTGTCGACACGCTATGTGTTATGTTAGTTTTGCGCATTTTGGTGTCAGGAATTTGTTAAAATTGTGTGTTTTGTACAAGTTCATAATATTTTTTGCAACTACTGTTTTGTTAAAAATTGTGTGCAGAAAATTCAACACTCAAGGCATGTGCCTAGTTTGTATCTAAACGATCCTGTATAAATCCAATGTTGTAGGTATGATAATTAACTTAAGTATTTGTTTGAATTTAGGTTTTTTCTAGCCTCTATCTCAGCTCAGGTGATGTTGTGAACCTTACCACGGCAAATATTGATAGTATTCTAGGTATGAAGCATTCTCATTTATGAATTTTTTATTGTCACACAGCTTCTCATATATTTACTATGGTTTGAGATAATATACTAGTATGTACTATGTGTGTTTTTGATAAATAGTGGTTCAGAATTCCAATAAAGCCTGGTTGTACATTTTACAAGGTAATGTACTAAAATTAAGCATCATCTGGAATATGGTGTTCAAGATAGATAATTCAGTGGTTGGCATGCGCTCTTCAGGGACTGTCAACTGAGAGAGAGAGAAAGAGAGAGAGTCAGAGGTTCAAATTTTGCCAGAGCAGACATTTATGCTGAGAGTTCTGTCTCTGATCTGTTCCTCTGGCGACTCGTTCATATCGTATCTCCAGACTTATAGACTGCTACTCGAAAGAAAGAACTAAACACCAGCTTATTCAAGATTGCTAAATGAGCTATAATGACCCTGCACTGTCGATGGGAGGCTCACACAGTGATGGGAAGGATTGACCACCACTGGTATGCCAAGGGTAAGAAAATGAAGTCGTTGATGCTTTGTACCCATGGCTGCCTTTTGGAGTTAGCTTAAGGAAGCACTCTGCCTCTAAAATTAGCAACATACTAACGAACAAAGGGACTAAGATACAGAAGTTTTTAAAGCAACATGAAGTACTTGTTCCCTTGCCAATTTGTGACAAAATAAAACTAATTAGAAAGTAGCATAAATTACTACATTGTTGCAGGCATTAATTAGATAAAGTGAGGATAATACATTAATTATATACCTTTATTAAATTTATTTATTCCTGCACTGACCTGTGATTTCTCTAACTGGCAATTTAAGTAGTTTTGTGATTCAACAGTGACTTTCCCTTTTAAGTTTGAGAGCAATTTGTCAATTTGATGATCATTGAAATGTCCATAAATCTTAAATCTAAACATAATATAATTATTTCCCTTTGTTTTCTGATGTTTCAGCCAACAATGAATTAGTATTTGTCAACTTCTACGCAGATTGGTAAGCACATTGTGATTGCCAAGTCAATTTTATCTCTGATAACTTGATTTGTTATTACTTTGTGTCACAATCGGTTCACTCTAATAGAGGAAGCAATTTGACCAAACCTGGTGATACCCACAATGATATGGTAACAGACTAGTTTCAAAATATTAGCTAATTAAAGTCCATCAAAGATGACATTACTCAGTTCCCCTTGATGCAGATATTGGCATGAATTAGAGTGGCAGACTTCCAATGCACTACACTGCATCCAAGTTCTACAATCTCTGAACTTCTTGAGAAATCACCTAATCTGTTGTCAACTTATGAAGCTCATTTGCTAAGGTGGTGTTCTTTGTACTTCTGGCAAACAATACTTCACTACAGGTGCATTATCTCATAGGACAGCAGTTTGTGAAGTTCTGCATGTTGTAAATCTTCAGTGATCTACTATGGTACATCATAAATAAATTTTATGGGCCCTTGAGAGACGAATAAACACTCCCACGCTGATGTGCGAGTGAATAATTCACTACCATTAAATGTATTTTTCACTCTGATGCTTTAGTATGAAGACGCTTTTTCTATGTTATTTTACAGGTGTCGGTTTAGCCAGATCTTGACTCCAATCTTTGCTGAGGCAGAAAGAAAGGTCAAAGAAGAGTTTCCAGTAAGTGAAAGTCCAATGCGTAGAATGTGTGAGTTTATTTGAAATGTTTGCTTATATTCAGTACATGGATGGGTTTAATCACAATGACAGAATAGTTTTATTTTGAGCATGCTTATAGTGATTTTATTTATGCTTGGTGAAAGAATCGATGCAATCTTCACATAAAAAAGTGATTAGTGTAGACTGACCCTCAGTGACCCCAATAAATTGAAAACAGAGGTTGGGAAAATGGAGTTACGAAAGCTTACTCATCATCACCACTGGATTAATTCTATGGGTATTATTTTATCATTTAAAGGTCTTTTATGAGAAAATGATTTTTGTGACCGTTTAAGCTCTGAACTTGTGTACTTAGTGTAACCACGGACTCTGTATCAGTGGCTAACTCTTTAACGACCGGCTCATAGTGAGACGTAGCTCATAATCATTAACACTGGTCGTTAAAGGGTTAAGATATAAGGAGGCTCCAAAAGAAACGTGTATCAATCAGTCCATTTCAGACTTGACGAGTGTCTAATAATTTGCTGACTTCTACAAATAGACATTGTAATATTGATGTTTTTAAAACTGTCATATTTAACCCTTCAATGACAAGCTTCTTTGATTTCTCATACATTTTAGTGCATGCTTGTTGTTGAAAGGTTAAATTCTTCACTCATTTGGCCCCAGCAAAAGAGTTGTCGCTTTCTGTGTTTTGATGGCAGACTGTTGTGAGAAAGGATAGTTTTGTTTGCAGCAAGAAGGAAAGGTCGTCTTTGCAAGAATTGACTGTGATAAAGAAAGTGAGTTCAGATTTTGCTTTCATGGCATAAAATTCTTTGCAGATTTTATGTGCTATCTCTTTTTAAAATGTTAACATTTTTCATATTTGATTTCTGATTATAAAACTGTGGAACTTAGTCTGCGTTAGGTGTTCATTATATTTCACAGAGCTGTGTTTACTTATGTGACTGGCTTCTTTTGAAAGAACTATTCTGTAAGGTTTTTAGGGTCATCAATAAGTATGTATGTGCCTCTACCTGTAGGTTATTTCCAGTTAATTCAGAGCATGAGACTTCTATGGGACATGTCATTAATGTACCTGGCATCAGTGAATAGTCGCTTCAAATGCAGTAATAATAAATTAGTCTTAGTCTGGTCAATATCCAGTTGCCTCTTTAGCCTAGAAAGTGACGTCGTGACAAAATTTGTCTCCATCCCAACCCATTTCTGTGGAAAAGAATTTCCAGTTTCAACCGCTAGAGTTCGTCATTTTCAGCAGACGATCGGTTTAAGATCAGATCAATGTTTATATCAATATAAAATCAGATCAATGTTTGGATCAATCCGATCAATCAATGTTGTTCTCATATCTCGAAATTCACGTGGTTTGCAGTATTTAACTGCAGTTCATACTTCAACTGACGAATGTTCTCAAGACCTTATGCCTGATATAAAATTGCATTGGTTAAAATAACATGTTACTAGTAATGCAATTGCACACAATGTATGCACTGGCATTGACGGTCTTATGCCAGAAAATATTTCCAGAGATTAACTTATGAACAGGGCCCCCTTGCCAACTGCATTCTTCAACAAATACTAAATTGTACTCTTGTAGAACGTTGATATGATTTGGAAGTGCTGGATTCAAGACTATGACTATCTTATATTAGAATATTCACTGTTGGTAATCATTACAATGTATGCTGTATGCAATTCCAATGCTTGATTGTGTGTTAAAATGGATGTAGAAAAGGAAATTATTTTACTGTTTTACTGAAACTATTTTAGCTGTAAATTCGTACACTGACTTATTCGTACCTTGGCTTATATCATCAAACAGTTGAGTTGTGATGAAGCTCAAAAGAAGCATCTATCTTAGGTACTTTACTATTTTTATTGTAAAATGTTTAAGTAAGTTACTTACTAACTACGGTATTACTGAATTCATGACATACATATGCATTGCATGAAGCTCAATTGAGTTGTCTTAATTGTATTTCTGTCTAGCGTCCCTGTCGAGTTTGTATCGAGTGGGCAAGTATCCCACTCTCAAGGTCTTCCGCTATGGTTCACCTGCAAAACGAGAGTACAGAGGTCAGAGGTCAGCCGTATCTATCAGCAACTTCATCCGTGACCAACTGACTGACCCCGTTGCTCTAGTAACCAACCTAGATGATCTTGATAACCTTGAGGTTAGTGTCTGCACATCTTATATTTGGGCAACTACTAAAGGCCCATCTATATATTACGTATGCAAAAAAATCGGATTTTCGGACCTCCACCTCCTTGTTGCCCCGCATACATTTTGTGGACCCCTCCCTCATGTGTACGTTCATTTGAGCTCTACCCCCCTCCCCCACATTGCAAAGGTTAAATAGCTAAAAATATCTATAAGACATTGATTTTACCACAGGCTATATCTTTTTGTTGAGCATCATATTTAACAGCTTAGATTTGTTAACAGTTTTGAAGAATTAAAGCACTAACAACACTTGCATTTGAAACCGTTTTAATGCTACATAAAATTGATTAAGCAGGAATATAGTCTGTGATTAAGTTTACAGTTCTGATTTTCATATTCTGTATTGTGGACGTCATAATTAGACAATTATATTTGCGTACGTACATATTTTCTGGACCCCTCCCCACCATACGCGCCTGTACACAAAATGGCCAAAATTTGAAATCCCCTCTCTGCGTACGTAATATGTGGACGGCCCCTAAATAAGTACACCACATTACATGGGATTTAATGTAGTATCGTATTATAGAGAGTGCTATGTTACAACTGAAATTTACAACTGAAATTTGATATTGCGCTTCTTCCAAACATTTTGCTCATAAGCGCACATGCCTCGACAACGCAACTGCAGTTGTAGTGCAGAGCACTTGTGTGTGAAGGACTTGCTCAAGGCCCCTACACATATACTTGTGTGATATGTGCGATCAAACTTTACGTACATGTGTGCCGGTTGTGGTTGGCTAATAAAAGTATTTGAACTTGGTTAGGTCACGAAAGTAAACCTAGAAGACGCTAACCAAAGCGTCATTCGATCTGTAAAAATTTCCTGAAATTGGCATTTAATTCAAAATTACATATTGAAGTAGAGACATGGTTTAAAACAAAATTATATCAGCTGATTGCTTAATTAATTGAGTTTTAAAGCTAAGTACGTACTCAGTAGATGCTGGAATGACATCCACCTCAACTTTCTAATCTTCCTCCTTCCCTCCTTTAACTAAATCAATTCACCCATGAAAATCTTGTTGTATCTTTGGGAGTCCTGTACCATACTGAGTCATATAGAAACACGATGTCAATGCCTTATTGCAACTAAGTATAACACACTGCATGTTGATCAGTTATCAACTGGGTGATTGATCACAGTTAAAAGAGCTCAGTGTGCACCCTTCCAATATGGCTCTACGATGTTTTCTTGCTCCAAAGATCGCGTATGTCATAGGTGAATATTTTGGGATACATGATTTCCACGGCACTATAACCATATTCATATTATATCTGCTTGTTATAATGAGGTTGCATTGTGTACATGGCTAGCTCAACAATGTGCTATGAAGGCTCATTCTAGAAGGATGGATATTGTTCTATGTGTGCAGATTTGAAAGATTGTAGGGATTGGTTGTTAAAGAGTGATGAGTGTACGTGTTTGTTCCTGATGCCTGGCATGAATTTGGTTGATTGAGGTGAGCATGTGGAAAGTGGAACCTTGTTGTAAAGTGAAACCTTGTTGTAAAGTGGAACCTTGTTGTAAAGTGGAACCTTGTTGGAAAGTGGAACCTTGTTGGAAAGTGGAACCTTGTTTTGGCTATGTTCTTATTGCTGTTTGTGTTCTATTGTTACTTTGCCAGTGGCAGAAAGCTCACGTGATTGGCTTCTATGAAACTGCCGAGTCTGACGAGTATAAAACGTTTCTCCGAGTTGCCAGTGTTCTTCGACATGACTGCACCTTCCATGCAGCAACAGGGTGAGGTGCTTGTTAAGAATCAATTTCCTTCATCTAGGTTTTGTTTGATCCATCTGAAACAGTGGAAATTCTTTGAGGTTTGTGAAATCAGAATTTTTGCAACTTATGCAAAGAAAAGGTATTTATAATGAGCCTTCGTCAGCAAAGGCGTTCGAAGAAAGTTTTCTGGGTTTGAAAGGAATTTTGACTAAAGTATGAGAATAATTCATTATTCCTCAAACTGGAAAAAACTTCAATACTGGTTACAGGATTTACCAGTTTCCTATGATGCAATGAGATTGAAACCCCAAACATAAAGGCAAATGATGGAACCTCCTAGGAATCAGTTACTATACACATTGTGCAAATCTTTTCTCTCTTGCTTTTTGGCAGGCCAATCACAGCCAAAGAGCGCATTGCTGGCAACAAAGTCGTATATCGTCCATCTGTGGTTAGTCCTAATTTCATTTTGTTCTTCTTAATGGTATTTTTTCTTATGATATCAATCAACTCAATCAATCCAAAAGACTTTATGTAGCTCTCTTTAAAATATCTACTCAAAGGCACTCCTCATCCAGCCGCATCTGAAAAGGACATCATTTCAAAGAAGTTTGAAATGCAGATGAGGAGTTCCTAACTCTAGGGAAGCCCATTCCAGCTGGTCATTCCCATTATAGAAGTGTGCAAAAGAGATAATCAGTCATCTTGGACTGCTGTGCGAAATGGGGAAATTGGGCGACATAGCTTCGTCAAATTGACAGGTGCAGCACCACCAACTCATTGTCAATAAGATCAGAAATTCCAAATGAGATGTGTAGGAATTCATTAAGCGCAAAGATTTTCGTTAGTGAGCAGCAGACATTGTTTAGATAACACTAAATAAACTTACCACTGGGGATGAATTCTTCTATTCAGTAACTGGATTTTCAGTTTTGTATTAGTTTTGATTTTTGCTCATATCATGTGCTTATAAAAAACAACCTTGTTGTTTCAGGAACCAGACAATGAAATGACGTACTCTGGATCAACTGGTGATTACAACCTTCTACTTAGATGGGCGACGGACAAGTGTATTCCTCTTGTACGCGAACTGACTTTCGAAAATGCAGAGGTAAATTTCTTCTTCATGTGTTGTATAACTTAGCGTAACAGGTGCATTGATTGAACTGTGTGTTGGTCGTTGTTGAACCATGTCATGACGATCGATAGCAATTCTTCTTGCTGTGAAACTGATTGAAGTTGAACAATTGATTGCTAATTTTTGACGCACTTCGTGGATCTTCTGGAAACTGAAAATGAAAGTGACGCAGGTCCAGAAGGAAGACCGGCTGATTGTCCAATCACAGAAATGTAAGCAACAACACCCTATGAATTGAATACAACTGCTCCTGGGTGTTACTGTCAAGGTTCTCATCAATCCAAAACAGGACATTTCTTCTTTTATTAGCACTTGGCTTTCACTCATTTTGTTTTGTTTATATGAAAACCTGGAATTGGCATGGCAAATTGACCGACCATCCACTGTAAGAAATCAGTTAAGTGCCACCACAGTGCAGGGCAGCATTAAGGGTCACAATCTGGTTGATTTTTCCAGGTATCGCCATGCTAGAGTTCTTTGGAATACAGTCTGGACAGGAGTTTCTAAGAATGGTATTGGAACAGAGTAGTCTTGAAATCATGATCTGATGTTGAAGAGCAAAAAATAAGCCTGTGTTGAGGGAATAGCTTTTGGCACCACATGAGAATGTGGCTTAGGTTAGTTTCTCTTTATCGATGCCGTGTCCTGATGACTAGCATCCTCCTCCTTCGTTATCTAGCATTGGGACTGGCACTATCCTAGTATGGACAGTAGCAGAGTTTGCAATTAACAGGATCTCAAAACATTTACACAGTGGGAAAATGATTAAGGGTTAGAAATCTTGCAATGGTATCCACCTGGAACATTTTCCAACCTTTCTTGTACATGTTTGTGTAAATTGTTATTATCAGGAATTGACGGAAGAAGGCTTGCCATTTCTCATTCTGTTTCACCATGCTGATGACATTGTTACACCACAACGATTCAAGACGCAAGTGGCCGTTGAATTGCTGCCAGAGAGAAGTGAGCAGTTGATGCACCTTAAAATTATCTGTTTAATCTCTAGGGATTTCAGTATAATTGATCAAATGACACCAGATATAACCATTGGCAATAACACAAAGTCTATCTGACTTCTGCCGTGAGATCAGCAAAGTGCAGGAAAGGATAGGATCAAACGGATTAAAAAGAGAACCATTTGATAACTGATTTATGTAGCTCCATTCAGTGGCTTCAATAGTTCCTGTAAATGCTCAATACATGATGTCCTGGATGTAGAAATCAAAGTGCTCCAATCAGATCTGTAATTGACAGATGTTTGAAGGTCTGGAAAGAAGGTTTATGATCAAATGATAGCAGATGCTGCCTTTCATTCTCCTGGTCCAGGACAGAAATTTATTACCATAAAAGTTTGTCATCTCCTGGTAAATAATTAATTTGTGGAACAAGATAATTATAATTGGATATTTATTTAGCACTGATTAAATAGAAATTGACCACAAGCCAAAATTTTGTTAAGAGCAGAATATTCATCAGTTAATGAGCATTGTTCAGATGACTAATATTGTCTCACAAACATAATGAGCCCAACAAATGGATTTTTGGTTAAGTTTAGCCAATGACAGATTGCTAAGGATTCCAGAACTGAGTGGAATTGAACATACAGTTGTTAGCATCCACAGTACGTGACAATGCCATCTTTCAGAGCGATCCCTCGTAGGTGATAGAAATACAGTGTATGATATCACTTGATGTACCAAGTCAACCTGGACTGGACAGTCAGTCAATTGATGGTGAAATCTCCTTCAGGTGTATGGTATGACTGTGCTGTTGGCCGTCGACCTGAGGGGAGTCCTTTGTCCTTCCAAGTCCTTTGTCCATCGACTTCTTTGTCCTTCAAGTCCTTTGTCCTTCAAGTTCTTTGTCCTTCTTGCCACTTAGATGTTTGTATGTGTCAGCCACCCATCTGGAACCTGTCGTGCCCTTGAGTTGGGACTCAATTGTCGTTTCATGGAAACTGGGCATTTATCGCAAGCAGAAAAGCGCAATCCATGGATTCAAAAATCCACAGCAGACCAGAGTTTAGAACTCAGAAATGCTTATTGGTTACAATAGCAGTCCTAATATGGAAGGATTTTGAGGGAATTTCGGCTTCAAGACAAACTTCAAAGTGAGCTTCAGATGAGCAGGCAAACCATGGCCAACATTGGTCGTGTGTGTACAATACTTAACGCCATATGTAACATAATTCTTTACACTCGCAGACGACGTACCTGGTTAGTGTATTAAGGGCAGCCCTCACTCAACAAGAAAGCTGGAGCAAGTCAATTATGGGATGTAACATACGGAATATTGGATCCAGCCTTATACAGCACCGGAGAAGATCCTGCTTGATGAAAATTAGCACTTGTAATCACGAATAGGCACGCTATGCTATGCTATACCTGATGAACATTGCTATAGTTGTTGTGTGCAGTTACTTTATGTTTGGTGAGTTTTATCGAATGATCTGCTTAATTCATGTGTTTGGTTATTGTCTCAGGCTCTGTCAACTTCCTGACCGCAGATGGTGATAAGTTCACTCACCCACTACACCACTTGGGCAAGAAACCAGAGGATCTGCCGGTTATTGCAATTGATAGCTTTAAACACATGTACGTCTGGCCTAACGACCCAAAGAAAGATGTCGAGTAAGTGGAACAAACATGAATAAAAAGTAGGTTCTGTAACAATACAGAAAGTCGATTTGTTTCCGAGTTTAGTTTTAAGAAACAAATAATTTAAGCACAAAGATGAAAAGTTGCCAAAATTGTCACTGGGAAGCTTGGAGTTTCTTTTGCATATGGTCAAGCCAGTTGTAGCAATGCTTTGTACATTCTAAACCCTTACAAACCAAGAAAGCACAGCTGGGTGTAACGTCTCCATATGAATTTGACAACAACTGGGATACATGTGTATTTCTTAGTGCTCAATTGTTTTCTGAAGCTGTTCGTTTCAGTATAGTGGGAGTATTAGATGGATAATGTCGCCTCTCTTTCCATTATCATTTCCAACTAGTGGTGGCTATGCAGGAGAGGCCAGTGCCTCACCAACTGAGCTGCTGCCCCCCCCCCCCCATTCCCCAGTGGCCCCTCAAAATTTTCAGTCCACTTTCAGTTTAGAGGAAACTAGAGAGCTGTATTGATATCACTTTTTGCTGATTATGCTGATACAGATTATTGCCGATTATTTTGTTTGCCGATAGCGATTATATAGCTGATTATTTCACCAATTATTTCATTGTGTTTCCCAAGATGTCCGGTTCCAAAAGATTAACCTACTGCTACTGCCTATTGTTGTGATACAAACAAAACACTTGCTCCGTAGGAGATGTATACATGTAGCTGGGGACTAATCCTAGGCAGACAATACAGATTTGGCAGACCGCTGTCGATCTTGCATGACGGAGGAGAGAAAAGAGATATCTACGAATCCTTCTTCTATCAAATTTGCCTATGATGCCATTCCCTCTCCACTTTTACGACATGCCACTTTGGCCTAAAATACCGCCAGCAGCAAGATTGGGCCGGCAGAGATGACCTGTGCCCAGGGTAAATACTATGACTCACACTGCACAACACCTATGTTGACACTTTCCCACGGTCTATACTAGCACAATGCCTACTGGGTGATCTTAAGTAGCCAAGCTAGGCGAAGGCCGAGTTCGTACGCTATGGGAATGGAACAGAATGCTGTCCTTTACAGACCCAATGAGGTTGCTATCGTCATTTTGCTTTTATAAACTGAAAATAATATTATAAAATAAGAAAAAATTTTTAATATCGGCGCCGATTATCTTGCCGATATCCGATACCGCCGATATCTTTATAATCGGCCCCAATTATGAGTGCTGCCGATGTACCAGCACAGCTCTACTCCAAGTAAAATAATGCTAATCATGTGGTTTTGATTTTAAGTGAAAATGACACAGTTCTTGATGTGTGTCTCTATACTAACTCACAAACATGATCCAGAGGTTACGTAATCTTTTGGAGGAGCCATAAGCACATTCACAATAATACACTTAGTGCTTTCTAGCCTTCCAATTGTACATGTATACTGGCTGTGAACAATGGAGCTGCAGAATTCTTGAGATTGGATTTGATTTACAGCAATGTTATGTAATATATTTCCATCATTGGTGTGGGTTGCCTGTGGTGGCCATGGCTAAGCCTCCAGGATGCAGATAACTAGGAAATTTGTCAACAAACTGCTGGTTGAATAATACTTGCTTGGTGATGTAGTATGGAGTTATTCGATAATCATGCTGTGAAGAGAGATGGGAACTGAATTAGGCCACTATAACTTGATGCAGATAAATGGTAGAGCTAGAAAAACAGTTACCTGGCCTTATTCACCCTAAAACATTCATGACTAATGACATCATTATGACCCAATAAAATATTTGCCACCATATTTTGAATTATTTGATTCTTTTGTAACTGTTATTTTCATACACAATGCATCAACGATATTTACTTCAGGATAAAACCGTATTAAAATGGGTTTTGTAAAAGAAATTAAGACATCCTTTACTTCTAGTAATAAATTTACATAATGGTGTCTAATCTACAGCACTAAGGGCTTGCTGAAGCAGTTCATTCTTGATCTTCATTCTGGAAAACTTCACCAGGAGTTTCACGCACCGCCTGTACATCTGTCTGCTGTGAGTATTTAATCTCTTGGTTCTACAAATTGTTTTCTTGCATAATGGGATTGATGGCTGTGTGGTATTTTCAGTGGTCGTCTTAGAGATTGGTTGCTATCAAATCTAGCATCATATGGGGCTCAGTTGCAATGCTGATTTGTTGCTACACATTAAAACTAAGTATCGTTTAAGTTATGTCTAGAGCTAAGTTAATTAATTAGGTGAGTTAATTAATTTGTGTTCAAACCTGAATATGTCATATGAAATTAGCTTTATTCGTGGTAAGTGTATTTTTATAATAAGAAAGTGGTATGGAACTGCTTTAGGAGAAATTAATTGAAGTTGTTTCGTACACTTGTGTTAATGGGGTTCATGTTCATTAGTAATAGAATGTTCTTGAACAAACAGAACAATGCTCAGACAAGTAGAAAGCCGCAAGTCCGAAATGTGTAGCCTAACCAACAGAGTTAGGTATGAACAGAGTTTGAATTTCTTGCC
The DNA here is from genome assembly GCA_959347315.1 of Bimastos eiseni. Classification (NCBI taxonomy): domain Eukaryota; kingdom Metazoa; phylum Annelida; class Clitellata; order Crassiclitellata; family Lumbricidae; genus Bimastos; species Bimastos eiseni. The sequence continues at coordinate 38,471,960 of OY365809.1, read as the reverse complement.
GAGTACCAAGTTTTACTACGAGTTGAATTTTGCAGAGTTCGAGGCCTTGTCCGAGTATCGAATATTTAAATAAAGTCTCATTCTTTTGGTGTTTAGATTAGCAGTTCGCACAACTTTAATGAATTATTTATTTTTGCCTTAGTTAACGCTAGGAAGTAGTAACTTGTAAGCACTAATAGTAGCAGTATTTGTGCTTTTAGTTAGGTCGATTGTTGTTTTGTAAATAGAAATAACAGTATTGTGTACTTTTAGTTAAGTCAATTGTTGTTTTGTAAATAAAAAATGCTATTTTCGTTTTCAAAACAGAAATTCGAAATGCTTAATACTTGGACCCGTTGTTTGTCTGAGTTTTGCCAAGTACCAAAATAATTTGACCGAGCCAAGTTCCGAACAGAGTTTTGGTTCATCCCTAAACAGAGTCACGTGGAAAGTCGTGTCTTTCTTTATGTGAGTAAGGTAGTAATTAGACTTACACCCAATGCAGAAAAGGATGGGATTTATATGACTGACCATGAGCTGGATTGACATGGAGGCATACCAACAGCATTTTCAGCAGTATGCACCAGTTTCTTAGAGGCATTAGCATGCTCCTGGATGAGGACATTGTGCATCTATTTGAGAAATTGCTAGTTCCATATGCAGCTTAGGAAACATTGTTAGATCTGTTCTTAAGTCACTCCTTTTTCTATCTGTTAGATAGATAGTCATATCTATGTCATGTTAACTCATTGTAAGATTTTTTTAGATGTACTCTGCCAATTGACTACATTTTGCTTAAGTACCCTATATTCAGTAATATTTGACAGCACAAAAAGAGGTAGAGAAGGGTGAAGGTAAATAGACGTTTGCCAGCTCTGTTGGCCCTTCCCTATGGAACAGCCTTCCTGCTGTGACTCGTGCTCATTCTTCCATAGTAGCACAACTGTTTCTGCTCGTTCTCTTAAGACTTTTCTTTTCTATAGGGGTTTTTTGCAGTGACACCATCATCTTTAGGATGCTTCTCCTTCTCAGCAGAATGAATTTACTTGAATTTACTGCAATTTACTTGATTGTGGCATGATATTATTATACACTGTGTCCGAAAATAAGAAGATAATAGAAAAATAAACAGTAAATATTTGTCGATCTTTTAAAATTCCAAAACCGTTTTAATCCTGACATACTAATATTGCATATTATATGATAGCACTTGTCATCTAATGATGACATAAGAACGAGGTCATTTGTTTCAACATTTAAGTATTTTGGCCGGTCTAAAATTCATTGACAGAATCGTCAACTTTTTGTAATTGTTATCACTTAATTGCCATATATATAGTTCTAATTTATTTAACTATTTGAATAATATTAGACTACACGGTTGTTCAATGTGTCCATGTTTTGCCTCAACACAGGCTTCAAGATGCGTGCACATTGGACCTATTGGCCAATAGAAACATCAATGACCAGCTTATCAAATCAAATTCCCAGGCATTAACTATGTAATTTAAAGATGTCACTATGACTTACTTTTTGACCAGGACTTTTATAAATTACACATTTGTGGATAAATATGTCAGGATTAAAACGGTTTTAGAATTTAAAAAATCGACGATTTTTTACTATTTATTTTTATATTGTCATTTGGGACAATATTTTCATTATTTAATTATTTATTTATCTTTATTTTTTTACCTCTATTTCCAGACACAGTGTAGTATAATATAACACTATATAGAAGTTAAATAACTTGTTTGAGAAGTTTACTGTCATCGTGTTTTTGAGTTGCAGGACTAGCATATACAAATGGATGGTGTGATAAATGTGTTGTACAAAATTTAGGGCGAATTAAAATCAAGTATTTACAATTGTGCTAATTACTGATATACTAATTACGAGTAAATTTCATTGGTCGCCTGCATGTTTCAGTTTGAATTTGTTAACATTACAAATAAAATTTTATGTTTTGTGTTTATTTGATTTTATTGGCAGTTTTGCCACCTACTATTTGTGTAGAGTCTGCGTGGAATGGTTTTTTAATGAATTGGTATTTCTTTGTCATCCTTTACGCGGTCAACCAGCGCATGCATGGTTTTGAATGTTCGTCTCGATGTTGTTTGTTGGGCTTTGGTATTTCCAGACCACTTTGGTATTTTAGGTGAGTGCCTGTTTGCTTTCTCTGTATCTTTTAAATATGATACACTTTAACACTTCATAGTTAAATTTAGAAAGATACCAATGATATTGTTGCTATAGTTTGACTCTTTTTGCATGCCACCTTTGTCAGTGTACGTACCTTAAATGACTTAAGTATTAAAAATTGATTGTTCTCATGTCTTTGAAATGGAGTTCAAAGACTAAACAATTTATATGCAGTCCTCTGAAAAATTATCAAAAAGTATCTTTATTTTAGATGGTTTTTGCAAAGTTGGCTGTGAATTTTGTAGCTGTACAAATGTTTTTTTCACTTATTATACTGCATGCAGTGATGTATTTAAGAAAATGCAGCAGTCAATGACATTGAATGCATTTCTTAAATCTTGCCTTTAGTTAACTAAAATCTACAGTTATATTCACGAAATAAATCATGATGATAATGGTGTTTCGTTGCCAACTCGAACGTTTTAAAAGGAATGACATACAGATGAAATTACGAACGAGTTAGAACTAAGGCTGTCAATGGGTACCTGCCCGAGGCTGACTACCCGGGTAATGAAATCGGTTTTCAGGTACCCGAAATTCCGTAAGATCTGCGATTTTAACTGAACATATGCAAGAAATATTCCGTTGGTCATATTGGCTGACTGCCTGGTCAATGAAATCGATTCTCGGGTGCCTGACATTCTGTAAAATTGCCAAATTCCCTGCATTTTCTACAAAAATATTTGCGCGGTCGGGTACCCAGGCTTTGTCGGGTACCCACTCCGCGGGTCTACAGGTACCCGGGTCATGATTTCAACATTTTTTACAACCTTAGTTAGAATCCAGCAACTCAAGGATCATGTGTTCACGTTAGATATGTAATTAAGCATTGGATAATGAATATCCAGTAATGACCTGTAACTTTTATAGGGGAATACAATTTTGGCTTTGCTGTTGCACGGTTGGTCTGTTTAGTTGTTCAGTTATGAAACGACCTGTTGCCTCAAAATTTTGTTAAGTGCCATGGCTTGATAATTAAGTTGGCATTAAATAAGTCTAAACTTTGATGTCCTTTCTTGGTGAATTTTGAAACAAGCATGTGAGATGTCATTTCAACCAGCATGTGGTATGTCTAATAAAATTCACAATGAGCAGTTGAGTCTTGTGCTGTGAATCATATTAATTAGTTATCATTTTATGTTTTTTTTATATTTTATGCCTAGTGTCTTTTCTTCTTATCCAGAAAATTCAATTGTCTATAAGAACATCTGAATATCTTAAATACGACAGTTGTTAAAAGTCGGAATAAAAAGTCAGAATAAATGAATCGCTTGTTTGTGACTGCGTTTCAGATTGGCAGGAACAACGGAAACAGCTCAACAGATGAAAAAGACAACAGAAGCAAAGTTGAAAACAACGACACATCTGATCATGTGGCTCATTTCGACGTTCAGCAGCAGCTAATCATCGATTCAAGCGGCGTCCGGGTTCAGATCATGCGTGTCGTGAAACTCGGTCATGCAAATGAACCGGTTGACCTAAGCGAGCACTTGAACAGTCTTTTCAACTCGCTCACCGACCTTTCCTTTGGCCTTGACGGCGGCGATGACTCCATTTCAGAGATCGATGGTAACTTCCAGGAGACAAAGTTCACGGACGATTTTGACGACTCGGCTGACCAGTTCTGGATGAAACTCGTTGATGACAAGGACAAAGACAAGGAGGACAGTGTACATTCCAGTGACCAGAAGACGCGAGGCAAATCTGGTGACCACGACCACATCGCTCACATTCACGTTGACTCTGAAACGACGACAACCGTCATGAAAGCGTCGCATCAATTGAAGGTGCCAATGAAGGAGAAAGTCAACTATCCACCTGACTCTATCTTTGCAAAGCTGGCGCCATCTAGGGACCGATATACAATTGTGCGCGATGAGCTGTGAGTCGCTAGTGTCTGGGATTGTGGCAGAAGTGGGATTCTTTGTGAAACTCGCTTGGTTTCTTTCTGCAGAAGTTCAGCTGTGCCATCTTTCTTGAACTGTTTGGTCAAGTTATTCAAATTGTACAAGGCTCTGAGTAGATATATCTCTGAGTCGATATATCTCTTGAGTCGATATATCTCTGAATTGATATATCTCTGAGTCAATATATCTCTGAGTCAATATATCTCTGAGTCGATATATCTCTTGAGTCGATATATCTCTTGAGTCGATATATCTCTGAATTGATATATCTCTGAGTCGATATATCTCTGAGTCGATATATCTCTGAGTCGATATATCTCTGAATTGATATATCTCTGAGTCGATATATCTCTGAGTCGATATATCTCGAGTCGATATATCTCTTGAGTCGATATATCTCTGAATCGATATATCACTAATTATTGTTGCACATAATTGTGAATGAACGTAGCAGGTGGCTTGGTATTTAGGATTTTGTTGAAGCATGACGGCCACTGACGTACTAAGTGGGCTGCCTTAATCTCCTGAAATTGCTATTTTAAAATATTTTTCTTCAGCTGGTACTGAATATATCTAACTGCTATAAAAGCATCTGTGGGATGAGGAACTTTGGCCACTGGTCTATTTACAATTGCCTTAGTCGTTTACTTATAAGTGAATCCATGCTCTATGATCAAAATCAATTAGACAGAATTTGCCATAACCGAAGATGTGATTCTGATTGGAGCTTAGACTGTAGACTTACAGCATGAATGCTCACTGCTCAGCATATATTATGTGTTTGCCTGAAAAACTTTTTTTCAGTTGTTCAATAAACTTGCCACATGAATGCATGAAATTGATAATTGCATTGAAATCAGAAACACTGATGTTGTGATAACATATATGTGATGTTATGTTATGGACTTAGGCTTAGTTCCTCTCGTTCCTTTCGGAACATTGGTCGATAAGAGATTTCCAAATTAGACATGTTCTAATGGCACTTAATAATAATATTGTTATGATCTGTTGATCTATGTGTGAATCGTTTTGGAAGATTCATTATGCAGAGATGTGGCATTTTTCAAGTTGGTATACTGAATTAACAAATGAACTTGTTGAGTCTTTTAGTAAGTTTAGATGTAGTGCATTGGTGCATTTACTTTTGTTTCTCTTGCTGAACTTTCGATTCTTGGTTAACATGTGCGAATTTCATTTAAACATTTGACTTAACTGCATTGGTGAAAGGCTGGTGTATGGGATTTCCTTAAATGTTCATTCATTAAGTTGGCTTAGAGTGGCTATTTAGGTTGTTTAGCTGTATGTAAGAAGATTGGCTAATGTTTGTCTTGTGATATGGAGATTGCGTGTTTGGGCCTTCACTCAGACGGTTACTATGTAGGAACCTTGAGCAAGTTCTTCACTCACAGTGGCTCAGTACTATGTTACTTGGTCATTAGCTAATGGCATTTATTAAGTGCATGATTAATTTAATTTCCTGTGTTTGGTTCTACATATAAAACCTTTAATGACAAGAGCATAAAAACTTGAACACTACAGTGCTAAATGTCGAGTAAGACGACCAGCCAGTCAATAGGGACCAGTGCAAAATTAATTACATCAATGGATAACTGGTAAAACCAGATACTAAATTACGTAGATCAATCAGTTGTTCTTTGTATTTTAAATCGGTCTTTATAACTCATTGTTTTCAAAGAGAGCTGCCCATACTTGTGGGTTTTTCCTGCTAGGATTCTGAGTATTACTGCATACCATAGATATAATATGATGTTCCTAACATTTTTTTCATGCAATGATTGTTGTTTTGTTCTATTGGTCATTTTTGACAACTAGTATTTTAGACAGTATTAATTTTGGCAGTTTTGTAATAATTGTTAAATTATTTATTTTTTAAATATTGTAATGTATTTCTCAGTTTAATATCTATTTGTACCAAGGCTCTTACTTATTTGTCAGCTGCAGTATTTCTTTTAAAATATGGTCAAATAAGATACGATTGAAGATTGGCTGCAGGACTTTATTCATTGCAGTACTTCCTTCAATTCAAGAAAGGTTTTAGCATGTTAACTGTGAAATTATTATTTGTTGCCTTTCATTCCATTTGACTTGACTATGTAATCATGATATCATCAGTGATTGTCACTGGCTGTTGATTATATCTTGATTAATTTTATGATCACTGTTGAAGTCTGATTCCATTGGCTCTGCTTTTACATTGCATATTGTGTTTTGTTTAATGTTTATAAATACAGAATGTTTTTTTTTAAATTGACTGATTGTGTGGTGTGTGCTGACATGAGCCTCTATCTAAGATGCTCAGAAATGTAGCAAGTTTTTATATATGTAGTTTTCAAAACATTTACTTCGTATCTTTTCAGATCTTCTCTAACTTCACTGCTATTGTCTATTGATATACCACAGACAAACATTGTGGCAGACTCATTGTTATCTACCATTGTTATAGTCAATAAATCAACCGAAAAGGGTGATAACGATCTGCTAAGAGTATGATTGGTTTACTTACAATTACATCCACATTTTTCATATAATTGTTCATACCAATGTACTAAGGCAAGGTAGATGACGATGTAAGGTGTAAGCAGGAGTGACTTAGAGTTAACTTAGAGTGAACGACTTGAATTGCTTGCTGTTTAATAGAAGCCGAAGGAATCCGATGGTTCAGCAGAAGATCCGGCTAAACCGGATCACATCCAAAAGGATGAAGATGCATCTGAGGACACAAAATCACCGGATCACCCAGAGACAACCGATCCCCCGGAGTCGCTCTTCAAGAAATTGGCGCCTTCACGGACACGCTACACGATACTTCGCGATGAACTCTGATCTCGGTTTTTCCATTAGCTGTGGGTAAAAACTCCGAGCACTTTTTCCAGACGTTCTTCGCATCTACAATTTATAGGATGTGATGGACTATTTTTTTAGTAATGGATTTAATTATTCTATTACTGGTTTTTGCTCAATCCACATAAAAACTTCAATGCATGACGTCAATTGTCTGTATCAAAGATTTTTTGCTACTAAGGCTGAGAGGATGATATCTAAGGGATAAGGTTTTAAATTTATGAAGGAATTGATTCATTTAGTGATTAGTTGCACAGGTGTGTGTTGTATGGTTCACCTGTTACTCTGCTGGGAGTACCATGGAAGTTTCTGGATTATTTGTTTTAATAAATTCCTTGGTTTGAAATTATTTAATTGTGGCATAAGCTATGACCTAAGAATTGTTTTAAAATTGAGTGTGAACTGTTTTGTCAGTAGAGTGAATAAATTTGCTACTGAAAACAAACTGGTAAAACTCTGTTGTTCCCATAGGTTAATGCTGTAGGAGGCTATCCGAGGTCCTACTTCAGTCCGTTGAGCCTATACTTTGTTGCTGTGGATCCTATATCAATCTTTGTTACTGATGCTACTGTTTCTACTCTGCACTTGGAAACTTTTTTATTACAGTTACTAATGCAAATTATTTGTTTCTGATCCCTCAGGGATGATAAAGCGCTTATGAATAAGCTGGTGCCCTAGCGCTTGTCTTTAAAGTGGTGCTTTAGAAATTTGGAGATAACTTTTACAATTAAAGTAGGTTAGAAGTAAAAATTGCTAAGCTAATCTCCTCATAGTTTATTATTATAATGATTTCTTTTATCTTTTGCTCTCAAATACCTTTTAAAAGAATATTTGAACAGATTAGTGTAATGCAATAATACCATAATAATAATACTTGCTATGGAATGAGCTTTCCTCAGCAATCCGTAGTAGGATTCTTGTGGGGCTCTAAACTGCATCTCTTCATTGCTTAAAGACCTTCATTTTCACGAACCTGTCGTGCAGTGGGTGCCTCTGAAAACTCCACTGCGAGAGGCTCTCTACAAACGTTGATATGGTAATAATAATTATAATTAAGTAATTGGAGAGAAACAGATGAAGAAAAGACAACATTTTTGGATTGAGGATTGAAACTGGAATGCAGGTGAAGCAGTTGCAAGCATCTTTGTCCACTGAGATTCAGTTAAGGTTTGTATGCACATGACTAATGCTGAAATTCAGAGGTGCGCGGGACAGACGAGGATGAGCTGCAGTCATGTAAACATCAGGAGGCATACTGATGATGATGATGATGATGATGATGATGATGGTGATGATGATTATGACTACGATGACGATGACGACCACTAGTAAACAGTACCATGTCATTTAATGTATATTTTATGTGGCAAATATGTAGTCTAATTGTAAAAACAAATTTTAAGAAGCATCTGGTACTGGTATTATTGTTTGGTACTAGAGCTACTTTAGTGTGCATGGTCACTGATACAATACTGTAAATGGAGTGGGTTTTTTTATATGTTGCACCTCAGTTGGATTAATTTGGTACCAACGTTCATAGTAATTGGTTTTGATGTTTATAGTGATTTGGTACCAATGTTCATAGTAATTGGTTCTGATGTTTATAGTGATTTGGTACCAATGTTCATAGTAATTGGTTCTGATGTTTATAGTAATTTAGTACCAATGTTCATAGTAATTTGGTAGTGTACATATCGTACTGCTTGTGTGGTGCTACTGTTTCATTTGTGAATATTTAGAACTGATTATTTGGTATAGAGAAATGTGTATAGTTTACATAGTTTGTGCTGGGAATGGGTGGTGTTTGTTCAGACTTCATGAATTGGATGTTTAAACTCGTTTCCGTCATCCTTTGCATTGTGTGTATTTATTCGATGATTCTGCCTGATTCTTATGGTTTGCCGATTCAGAACGAGAATTGAGAATAGACAAGTAGAATAAGGTTAGGAGGGATGTGCTATAATCTAGCGGTTAGCATTCTGGTATGTTAAATCAGACAACAAGGTTCAAATCCAACCTGAGCAGAATTAGTTTCTTGATCACTGCTCCACCTGCGCGTCTAAGCCAACTCGGCTCCAAGAAGTACACTAACCTGTGCAGTTGGTGTGAATAATGGACAGTGAGGCAGAGATCTAGCCATCGTACCCACCTTTGTATGCCACGACACTCCTTGTATCCCGAGGCTAAGAAACTGGTGTTGCTAACGTTTCGTACATGCGACAGGCCTAAGGGACCAAAACTGTCTTCTTCTGGAAAGGATAACTTATCTAATGTAATGGTAGTATGTAAGCCTGGAAAGGTCACTACGCTGGAGTGATTACTTTTGACGATTTACGGTACTTATCCTTTCATCTGATTTTTACAACTTGTGATTAGACAGTTTTGGTTTGCTGTTGTACAGTAAGTCATAAGAAGCCAGTAGAGTTTGTTTTTCATGGTTTTCAGTGAATTGGTCTCATGTTTGCTAATAGGTTTTTAGGTATGCTTCTGTAGTGCCGTGATTTTTCAGACGTGACAAAGTAATGCCAAACAAATAACTGTTTAGCAATGAATGCGATTTATGGTGAAGGTATCGCGAATGTTTTGGAAGCAATTTGAGGCGTACAATTATTTTCTTATTTTTCTTATTGCTTCTGGGCTGTCGCTCTGAGAATGCCTCTGAATAGCTTGCACTGTAAAGAAGTGCTTTATAAATTCTCAGATACGAATATGATAAATAAAGGTTTGTTTTATTACCTGGATTGAGCAGCATTGCAATTTAATTGAAATAAATTACTTGGAATTAGTACCTAGTTTAGCTTAGATTGTTAAAAGGACCTGTTTTTACTTCTGTGATGGTTTACTGCGGTTTTATATTTGAAAATATAGATTAAATTGTATGCATTGTACTTGCTACAGAATGTTCAGTTGTAATTGAAATTGTTTCCTGGCTTCATTTCTGGATTTGTTTTCTCAATTCTTAGCATGTCTAGTTGTGAGTGACACTGTTCAACAGTGCTGTAGCAAGGCACGTAATAAATTTATGGAACTTCTGTGGTAGAAGAAACTGTGTCCGATTTCATGTCTGGCGCTGGCCTAGGCCTTAGAGTTGGGGTCCAATACCCATCAATATATTATTGCAACATGTTAGGTCACACAAACGCTTGACTAGCTAGTTCTTATGAGCTGATATTTTAAATAGTTCATGCTAATCTACCCTGCTTCTGAGTAAAACTTATTTGATTTGTAGTAACAATGAGTAAAATGTAATCTAAATTGTTAATGTTAAAAACTAATGACATGCTTTGCTGGTTTAATGTAGGGTATATCACTGGTGCTTACTTGACAAGTAATTTATGTTTTAGACTGGTATGAAAAAAATTCAGTTTCTTTGTGACTAGCTAATACCAACCCTCTTGTAAGATTTTTCAATCTATATTCTTGACATTTGATATCGCCCTTCCAACATCTTTTGCTCATAAGTGCACACACCTCAACGACACGATTGCAGTTGTGCTGCAAAGCAATTGTGTGTGAAGAACTTGCTCAAGGTCCCTACACAGTGACTGACGCCTCGAACGAGAGTCGAACCCGCTCACTCAGCACACACTGAATGTTACGGGCCGACCGCTCTAACCAATCAGCCACCGTTGCCACTCAATGTATGTATGAATTAGAGCAACCAAAGTTAGGTCGGACACTGAAACTTTGCAACACTGTATTTAAAATGGAAGACAACTTCTGCAAGAAGCAAATTTTATTTGAACAGTTCATTTGTATAGTGAATTGACCAGTATGGCAGATTAAATTATATTATTATAGATTATAGATTAATTAAAGATTGAATTGAATAAAAATTGATTAATTTGGACCTCTGTTGATGTGAGGTATTGCTGCATTTGTCCCCAGTTTTTCAATGTTGAATTATCTGGCATTTCAGTATGGCCTTAAAGTTATGCATATATTTATTTGTAAGAATTGTAAAGACAACAAATTGCAACTTTGGCACAACAATCTGCTGAAATGTCAGCAGACTTTGCGGCAAAGGCAGCATAAACTCGCATTCAACAGACCAGGATAAAAACACTCTAATGCTGATGGTTTTAAATATTGTACATTTGAAATCAGTTTTCTCATAAACACGTTTTAACTGCTCATCTTAATACGTTTGTTTTTATAGGCTTTTGTGGCCTAATTAAGATAAAATTTTGACTTGTCCCAAGTGCATCAACAAATCTCAGGGCATAATTATATTTAGTCCATAAACCTCAGATTTCATACTTTTTCTTCCAGAAGGTCACACATGAACAGTAAAACAAATATAAATTCCTAACTCTACACATTTGTACGTTTGAAATAAACAGCAGGTATTAAAGAGCTCTATGCCTCTGGTTTAAAGGCTTTTCAGTCTGAAATGCATAATGTTGAAGTCCATTACCTACATAAAAAATTTATATTACCCAAACCAAATGGCGAATCTATACTTGACCAAGAGATCACTGCAAGTCAGGTAGGCTGTAAGGTACTGTAATTTCGTTTTCTTGAAACTTGAATCCACACAATTCACTACACAACGCTGTCACCAGAATGCCAGGCATCATCACATCACTCCAATCCTCAAATTAGTCCATTGGCTAAAAATCCCGGAGCTAATCCACTTCAAAGTTCTATCACTAACCTACAACTCCATACATTACTCCCAGCTTAATATTTTCGCGAGCTCTTCTCCATCCATGCAGTCTACCCGGTCATCCGCTTATTTCAATCTGTCTTAGCCATCTGTCACCATACATTGTGGGCCTATATGGGAAAATAGTAATCAATCGTAGATTAATGACAAACAATCCTTTGAAATATTGTCTACCATCATAGTTCAATGGTAGGCTACATAGCTAAAATTCCAATCACGGTAGTTCTTAAATTTGCAGAACAGCAATTAATGTCTTACCATTGTTGTGTGATGCTTGGTTGCCTAGGAGACGTTCCTTGGCTTATAATATTCATTATCAGAAGCAGCAGACGCTGTTAAATGCTATAATTATTTCTATACGGTACACCGTCATCCATCGCAACTCAGACTTTCCATTTGGATGTCTAGTCAATTTTTTTTTTAAATCTTACCCTGATCCGTGCTCCTCCCCTGCCTTCCAAAGACCTACTGTTACTCTGTTTCTTCTCGATCCTCTCTCGTTGTCAATTCATGCACGCTCTCTCGGTCACTGTGGTTTCACATAATGTCTTTGGACGACTACTATGACATGTTATAGTAATGTCGCGATTTAAGAAATAATGTTCACATCAAGATTTACAAAACTGAGCATGGCTACATTGCAACGTCATTTATGCCAGTAGTGACCCATCATAGGCATAAGCCTCAATAAATTTTCATTTTAGCCAATGAGATGATCGGAAACACTTTAGAATAGATAAAATATAAATGAATAACAGACGACATTATTTAGTCAGCAGATTTTAAAAGGATCTTAACTTACACATATAAGTCCAATAAACGTTTTGTATCTGTGTAGTTGGTTTATAAATGACAATTGAAGACATTGGTGCAATAACCAGGTAAGTCGACTTACCTGAAAATCGTGAAAGTTGGCTTAAAATGCTCGTGAAGCATAGGCGCATATGTGCTGTAAATTTTAGCCTGGAATCTTTAACATTAAGGGTAGTAGGTAGGATAATAACCAGGCAACTCTACATACCTGCACACAGAATTAATTCATTCTTGTGCTAAGATTTCATGCATTAATCAGGTTGTCAGATTGTAAAGAAACAAATCCGGTTATTGCACAGCAAATCGTAGCTAGCCAAGTCTATCGGCAATTGAACAAACCTGGTTCTTGCCCGCAACCAAACGATAGTTTCAAAAGGCCTCGATTGCATTAGGGAAGTAAGTAAGATTCGGGTGAGCGATAATTCGAGCCAAACCCTGCAAATATTGCGACTTTTAGCGACGATACAGCGTTTCGCGGCACTCAACGTGTTGTTAGTAAACGTCGCCTCAATAATGTCATAAGTGTCTTAAGTGCCTCGTCATTTTACAGCAGGCAGAGGAAAACCCAATAACCAGAAAAATGTTTCTCACAAACGGGTAGGCCTCTTCTTATTATTTCCTTTGTTGTTGCTATAGGAGGCCTACTGTTGTGACAGACAGTGTGGTGCGTTGGTTCTACGAAGTTATGCGATGGGGCGATATGACTGACAAAATGGCGGTTTTTAAAATATTTTCGCTAATATATTTAATAGTTAAAATATGTATCTATAGCTTATAGTGAAGGGTCTTAAAAATAAAATTTAATGTTATAAATAATGTCATCCTTCGCAGGTAACATGGACAGGTGGTAGCGCTCTCGTAAAGAATGAACTGAATTTTACGTTTCTTATGCACAAGACAAGTCATTGTGTTTCGTAACTAGTTTGTAATCCTTTACAAGGGTAATCCTTTACAAACTAGTTATTAAACCGATAATAAAATGAAGCCATACAAAAGCCTGTCATTAACAATAGTCTGTCATTAAATATATTAAAATATTAATGTTGCATTCTGCAGTTGTTCGGCAGTCTGTAAGGAAATCTTCCAGACCCAGCAGGTTTGGTGACTATGATGCCTCAGTGCCACAAAAGAAATGTAGACCTACCAAGAGACAGACAGTAGATGACAAACCAGAAGCAACACATGACGTCAGCTTACATGTAATCCAACCATACAAGCTACCATTGACTGATGAAATAGAGGAAATACTTGACATCAACTTACGCATTATGCAACCAATCCAGCAGCCATTGACTGATGAAACAGATGAAATACTTGACATCAACTTACCCATTATGCAACCAATCCAGCAGCCATGACTGATGAAACAGAGGAAATACTTGACATCAACTTACCCTGCACTCAAGAAAATGTATCTGGGATATATCAGACTGTTGATGGTACTTATATAATCTCTTCAGAATGTTTATCAGCGGTAAAAAGTGACAATATGCTGCAGATAGAGTTTGAGGAGAACGGAAATGCTGTTTGCTCATATGTGAACAAGGAAACCACAGAAAATGATCAATTTGCCTCAGCCGATAATGAAGATGACAATACAGTAACTTCCACATTAGCTAAGAATTCCAAAATGAGCCGGAAAAGAATACGAAATGAAAATGCTTGGAAAAGAAACATGGTAAAAAAAGCTAGGCAAAGTGGCCATGCTTACGTTGGTGCAAGTGGTAAACTGGTGTCTGCCAAGCACACTTTGCTAACTGGAATCCTGTGCAAAGAAAAATGTCAGAAACAGTGTAGTATCAAACTGAACAAACATCACTGAAGAAGTATAAGCATAAAGATGGTCTTACAGTCGTTCGACGTGCTGCTAAAGGACAGTTTAACAATCGAAACATGGTTAGCCCAGAAAGAATTGAGAAGGTGGTGGAACATGTAAAAATGTTCCCAGCTCGAGGAATAAGAATCCCAACAGGATGTATCTCTCGTCCACGTTAAACATTAGCAAAATGTATAGTTTGTATAAAGAATGGTGTGCAAGCAGTGAGATACAGGCACTCTCCCAGCATTTCTATAGAATGATATTCAATACTCGCTTTAATTTAGGATTCGGCCATCCACGGTCATGTTCTAAACATGTTCTGTCTGTGATATTCGAGAAAATGAAACGCATCAGGCTAGAGCAGCGTTAGTGTTCTTGGTTCAGAAAGAAGATAGGGCTATGGCGCGAAATGATCCGAAGATGGTATTTGCAACATTTGACTTACAGCAATCATTGCCACTTCCAAAGTTGTCAACAAGCATTGCATTCTATCTTCGTCAAGTGTGGCTCTATAACTTAGGTGTTCACGTAATAAATGCTAGGTCAGAGCAGCCATATTTCAACATATGGTCAGAAGATCAGGGTTTTCGTGGTAGCAATGAGGTCTGAAGTAGTCTGTTAACTGTACTTCAGAATGCAAAAATAACCAACAAGCACAGACTGATTCTTTGGTCAGATAGTTGTGTGGGCCAGAATAAAAATTTCTTTGTGTTGTGTTTCAGGCAGTGTCTGATTGGAGCAAAAAAAGTTAGTTCCATTGATCATAAATTTCCAGAACCTGGCCATTCGTTTCTAGACAGCGCTCACATTGAGAAACGGGTCCGAGCTGAGGAAAAGATATATACTGTAGATAAATACCAAGACATAATGGCTAAAAGCCAGTCGAAACACAAACCGATTGTGATACGAATGGCAGAAAAGTTTGTGGACATTAAGGCACTGCCCCGCATTCTAGGTTTGCATAACAATACTTATAACACGGCAGGTGAAAAGGTTGGATTTCGGGATAGAGTGCGATGGATAAGAATAAACCAATTTGGCTCATACATGTACAAGGAATCTCACTCATCAGACAGTGAAGAACAATGGAAGGTTGTTCACTTGGTTCCACACCCAGAGTCAAACGATGAACTGGAATATTCTCTGTTACCAGTCATGCCAGATGTTACACTCGTGGCTATGCCTGCATGCCGCTATCCTATTCAGCAAAAGAAATTAGTGGACATTAAGAAGCAGATGGAATACATCCCAGATGAACTCCAGGGCTTCTACAAGTCACTTTCATCCGCAGGCGACAGCATTCAAGAGTGTGACTCTTATGAGGAAGAGGCTGAGAGATCACTATTGCGAACCAAATTTCGTAAAGCATCGACCTCTGCTACTACACGTTCATGCGTGGGATCCTCGTCGAAGAGATCAGTCGCTTCAACTGCACGTTCCAGTATGCGATCCAAGTCCACTAATTGGGCTGTTATGCCCGGTTTCACCTCGGGTGATTCTTCGGCCATGACCAGAGTGAGATCAGAATTGGTGGCTGAATTGGCTGATGAGCTGCAGAAGCTGATGACGAGAAAGAAGTCGTCAGCAAAGAATAGATACGCAGATGCGAAACTAAAAGTCTAGTAGTTACTTGACATACCAATAGCAGTCAGTGTTCTTACTTTAAACTCTGACTTTCGAAAGTCACATTCTCTATTTTGCTGAATCTAATATTATTAATGCTGAAATGTTGTAGATTGCGGATTGATTTACTTTGCAGCCGTTTTGCATTGATTGACTTGTTGTCATATCCGTTTCTGTTGTACTACATGTAACTATTGCAGTGCTCACTTAATTCAGCTTCTCAATGACTTTATAATGTGATGACTGCTGTGTCTGGAGCAGTCTAATTTTAATTTGCTGCCTTTTTTAAATTTTATTATTGACATTTATGGAAAGTATTAGTAAATAAGGGTTCTAAGCTTCGAGTGTGATGTTAGAGAACATTTTTATAGTGCCTTTAGCCTGTCATGGGCTCCATCTGTTAGAATCAATGTGTGTTTTATGAAACAATGAAAATGATAAAAAAATGCTTTCTTGATTTTTAAACTAGGTTTAAACTAGGTTTACCTTGTTATTGCACTCTAGGTTCATAGTTCTGTAATGTTTACCGTTTCCATGCAATAACATGGTTTGTTCGCATATTTGGCTCTTGCATCATAAGAAGCTTCATGCACTGCGCCGAAGTCGTAGTGCAGTAACCAGTTTTGTTATTAAAGTTCACAATATTAAGTATCTGGATATAGCAGGACATGGGGAATGATAGTGTCTGATTAAATGCAAATAGATGCACTGCATACTTTTTAAATTTTCTCAATATCTAAGTCCAGTAATAAACTGCAAGCTGGTGAAGGTTGCAAAACATTCAAACTCATTTTGCAGAAAACTATGAAATTGCATAAACCTGGTTATTGCACCAATGTCTTCAATTCTTTGAGCTTCCATGTGATGATCAATTGAGGAGTGAATTCAACAAGGACTTGCTGAGTGATTTTTTTGCTTAAGAGTAGGGCAGAATATGGATTACAGAGCTGTTAAATTTTTAATTCCCTTCAGTACATCGTATCTCCTTGGAACAGGATTCTCTGCGATGCATGCAATAAACACAAATACAGATCGAAACTTGAACTTGAGCCAAACCTATGCCTAAAATTGACATTAATAAAGCCTGATGTTGCAGAATTGTTCAAATCTAAGCAAGCCCGTGCTCGCAATAAAATAATTAAACTTCCATGTTCACTTGATTAATTAGAGGCTATTAGCCTGTCTTCATGTTAGTCAAAAAGATGGGAAATAAAATAAGAGAATTTCCATTTAAATAACTTTTATTGTCTACATTGTACAACAGTAATCATTTCAATATAATAAATTTAGCAAAATTCATTATTAATATAACCAATATTCTAATTTTAGTAATATATTGTCTATTCTAACTGAACAAATTGCCAAAGAACGTTTCTGACAAGCTATTTCTGTTGGAGTATGTACATCAATCAATAATTTTTTGGTTTGGGGTACAAAAAATATTAAAGTTGGGAACTGCTGCACTGGGAAATAGGAGTTTGACCTTACCCTTGGCACAGGAAAGTTCAACAATTACCTTACCCTTAGCACTAGGGAAATGGGAGTTTGACACTACCCTTGGCACTAGGAAAGTGGGCTACCTCACCCTTTGCAATAGCGAAATGGGAGTTTAACCTGACCCTAGGCTCTAGGAAAGTGCAAGTATTACCTTACCCTTTTGCACTATAGAAAATGGGAGCTTGACTTACCCTTAGTACTAGAGAAATGGAAGTTCAGCCTTACCCATAACAACAGGTAAGTGCAAGTGTTACCTTACTAATAGTACTAGGGAACTGAGAGTTTGACTTTACCAGTGGCAGCTGATCACTGCCACCTGCCTAGATGAATCAGATATGACAATAATTGCCATTATTAGGGTGGTCTTCATTATTGGACGAGTCATATTCGGGAAGGGTTGTATCGATCCATCCTGTTGATGCACTCGGCATTCTCAAGGTTTTCCATTGACCACTTTAACATCTGTTGCAATGGTTTGATTTTGTGCTTATATGCTTGCAAAGACTACAGAAAAAGTCTAATTACAGCACTGGTCAGTTATTTGAATAGTAAAGACTGCACAATAACCAGGGGTACTTTTTTTAAAAATCAACTTCACACCCAACAGATAGGCCTCAAAAGTTGCTTGCTACACACCAATGTGTGCTCTTTAAAAAGATGTTTGAGCGAACAATGAAGAATTGTTGAAAAAGTCCTTGAACAGTGTGCAGCAGAGTCTGATCAAAAACGAGATCAGTCGAGTACTACTCTGATGTTTGAGCGAACTATGAAGAATTGTTGAAAAAGTCCTTGAACTGTGTGCAGCAGAGTGATCAAAACGAGATCAGTCGAGTAATACTCTGAGGCTGCTCTCTTAGAGTCTCCCCTATTGAAGAAAATTAACAATTGCAACTGTAATTTTAATTACAACTGTAATTTTAGTTACAACTAAAATGTCGAAATTAATTAACTATTGTATTTCAAGAGAGGAATTCCTGCCTTTGATTGTGGAAAGTTGAAAATATCCAATTACACCAAAACCAACAGCAATCCAGCATATCCTGCATATGACTTTCAGTATAATTATAACTTTCTAAACTGGATAAGTCATGATCAACTGTTTTATACTCCAAACATGTAAATTTTCTGTAAAATCGATTTTATATCAGTATAATTACACATCACTGGTGTCATATGCAGAGAAAAAGTTACACAGCATAAAATTATCAAAATCTATAAAGCATTGCTGTCTGAGAGATTCCTAATATCAAGTTAGAATCACTAACATTCATTCAACACAAGAGATTTTAGAAAATAACTAATCAATTCAGCACAGCCATGGTCAACAACATTGTTTCTCACACTGCATAATTCTAATTCTTGCAGTGTATGAATTTCTTATGAACCTTCTCAGTTATTCGGTCTGGTTTAGGACTAGGTTCTTACCAGCTGATAAATTTCTTTACAAAATTTAATTAAACCAATGTCCATCATCAAATTCAGTAACATAACCATCACAGTCCAGAAATATGAATAAAAATAAATTCAGGAAATAATGATAACAATATTTAAGACTTATATGGTGCTAAGACCAATACGTTCTTCAGCGTAATCTAGCACTATGTTTTTATATCAGCTGATAACTTCTCACTAGGTTTTGCAGGAGCTGTGAATAGGTCTGTGTCAATTAACATGTCACTGTGTCAATTAACATGTCACTGAGTGTTAAGGGTCTATTGCTTTGATGTTTCGGAATACATGACGCACTGGTTGGCGATGAATGGAAGTCATTACTTTACAAAGTACTAATTTGTGACCGATATAAGACCAGCATCGTTCACGTGCGTGTCATAGACTGTTGTTCGATCGTCTGCTAGAACGTCTAAGATGTTATCTCCTCGGGTAGGGATTTCAACATACTGGCGGAGACCGTAGGTATCGAAGGTATAGGTCAGTATGCTATTCATTCGACCTCGAGATCCAGGGCAATTAAGATCTCCACAGAGCACAAGTCTTTCACCAGCCTCAACACAAATGGATGAAATTAGGTTGGCGAGGTCGTTGTAGAAATTTCCTATTGTACCCGGTGGGCGGTAGATGTTTCCAATAGTTATAGATGAAGATGATCTACCCAAACGAACTAGTTGAAGTTCAAACGAGGAAGTGCAGAGCCTTGAGGATTGAGGATGTACGCTGACCTCTAACATGGACCTGTAGATAAGAACGAGACCCCCGCCAGACACTGAGCGACCTGAGGATCCATTCCGATGAACATGGAGAACAAAGAAGCCTTCAGGAGCGATGTCACGCTTGATACAATCAAGAGTGTCAGCACAGATCCACGTTTCGCATAGAGCCAGTATGTCCAACCTCTCGTCTCTGATGAGGTCATGTATGATGGCTGAGCGACGGATGGCTGAACGGATGTTGAAGCTACCAAAGTTTATGTTAGTCGCCAGGTGGCCAAGATGGACGCAAAAAATATTTACGCGTATTCACAAATTGTTTTTTCTTATTTTTGTCGAGTTTTGTGCTTCTTTTATATCTCGGATTATGGATTTATATCACCACTAACTGGATCACTGTTCATCAATCGGTAAATGAAACAGTTTTTCTCAAGGCGGAGTACGAGAATTTAAATTTTAGAAACCGTTTTTATCTTCTGCAGCCGTTAGACGCTCGTAGCACAGCGAGTCGGAACGTAACTCTGGGTAAAGTCAATCATAAATGGTTGACGGACTTTAAACACTACATGCCTATATATAGGCCTACCACCCAAATGAAATGTTAAAATTTGGAAGGTTAGGATATATTTAATTTGAATATAGTGAAAACATGAGTGATAGCCACGAGTTATTTACTGCTCAAGCAGTAAATGCAATTGAGCATCGAGCGACAGATGGAGCAATTATTCATTATTCATGGTGAGAAGATGTTCAGAAGGATGACTGGAAAGTTTATAAATATCGTTGGCGTTACTGTGGATCAGCAAAAGAAAGAAAATGTGGCAGTGGTCTAAGCGACAGAGTGTATTTCCAGGCAAAACCTTAATTTACCGTCGTAAATTACCCGCAACATAAATATTTTCATTAGTCCAGCTTCGATTTAAGCATGATTCTTTTCATCAAACTCAATGTACTGGATCCCAATTATAGAGTCTTCTCCCAACATATTCAACACCAGCCAAATATTAGATCATTTTAAATTAAACTTCGGCTCTGTTTGCGTGAAGACACCTCTGGGGCATCCAGGATCATCCAAGCAAACAAACTCACACTGAATCCACAACTCTCTGTATTCACCATCATGAGCACTCATGAACCACATGTCATCCGACTCTTTCCAACAACCACTTGTTCGTGTCCAGCAAAGTCATATTGCTACATTGTTGCACCAAGAATGGGAATCGGTGTCACTGATATCATAACCAAATGCCCACTAAACTTAACCCAACTTCGATAAAACAAGAGGAAACGGGGCGGCATGAAACAACCCAGAATCATGGATGAGGACGTGGTTCCGGCACCGTGGGTTGAAGAAGAATTAATTCATTCCTTCTCACTGTGACGACCATCAACCTGCAGAGCAGGACCAAGCTCAAGCGCCAGTTTCGATTGAGCTCAAAATCAGAGATGACATCTGCTACTCCTGTTCAGAAGCGCCTCCTTTAGAAATAACATATAACTTAAAAAAGAAAAAAACAATCATTGGATCCAATGTGACACTTGTCCACGATGGTTTCACAATGTTTGTGTTATTGTTTCCAACAGAAAGAAAAAAAACGTTTGTGATATGTGCAAGTAAACATTGCTCATGAATGTCTGTATATTGTTCATGTTTAGTTAGTGTTGGCTTGTTAACAGAAAACAATATAGGCCTACATTCATGATAATATTATGTGCAAATAAAAGTTGTTCAAGAGTCTCTTCATATTTGATATGTGCAAATAAAAGTTGTTCAATAGTTTCAAAACAGCAGATCAGCAAATCAGCATTTTACCCGTGTCTTAAAACTAACCATAACCGATTCCACTTCCATCGCACCGACGCATAATCCTGCACCTACTTAAGCATATGTTCATAAATCCAGCTTTCATTTAAGCATAATTTCTTTCATCAATCCAGTTTCTACTTACTTAAGGTCTTCTTTAGGCATTAATAACCAGGTAAAGTTTTGAGAGATTTCGAGCGAGTTAGTAAATCCGGACCCGTACCGCATCATGATTTGTTGAAATATGTATAGTAAGGGTCCGGACAAGGACGACTATACAGTTCCGGAATCTGTTTGGGGGATTCGGGTCTCCACGATTCTCTACGCATCCCGCGTAAATGGAGGCTGGATTGATGTGTGTAATAAGTTTATTTAACGACGCATCCATGACAAGGATGATATGCTAGATTGATGAAAACAGAAGCGTAGCTACCTTAGAGCGAACACAACATGTATACATGATTTTGGAGGGAATAATAATAATAATAATAACACAGGCAACGGGAGACCCTCGCGAAACAACTCATCTTTTTCAACGTCTGTCTATTTGTACACAACGTTTTAATGCAGTGGCATTCAGGGGCTCTTGTTCAGCCCGATGGGGACGAAAACCTATAACAATAATAATAATAATAACAACAATAATAATAATTTCTCTTTAATTTCAAACTGAAAAGCCGCAGTAAGATAACAAGCACAGTATGAACGAATGATGACAAATTAAGTAAAACAAATTATTACACGAGTCAAATTTGACCGTCGGCAGCCACGCAGGTTGCTCATTACGTCATACATCTTCATTTTTAACAAACGCATGCTGTCTATCGGAAGAAGGAAAGAAGACAACCTTGCGGGGCTATAAGGATTTTGAACTCGGTTCCTCAGCTCTGCGTCTCAGTGATTAAAGATGGCTCAATTATCATTGACAGACAACGTGTGCGGCCGTAGAGTAATCATCGAGCTGAGGAATCAGGATCCGGGTACGAAACCCGTACCGTATAGCATAATGGACGCCCAGCGTGGCTGCCGACATCATTCGTTTATACTATGTCTGCGATCATACTGCGTTGTTACCAGTTTGAACAATAAACAGAGATTATGAATAAATTATAACTTAATAAATATATCCGGTAGACTTCGCTCGCTGCCAACCCTTAACCTCGTTCCGAGCAGTTGCGGAACGCTCCTTTAGAAGAGAACATTGAACAATACTTACAATACTCCAATATGGCGGACAGAAGAGGTAAGGTTGCGTAAACTGTTTTAAGCTGTAAGTGCAGTAATATGAAGTAATATGCCCAACAAATTTTTTTCGACGGCAACGGCCTCTGTTGTCATAAGCTGTCGTTAAACCCTGGATCCATCCATCCATGGAAAATTTGTTTTATAATATTTATGCACTGCTTAAAAATCATGAAGCATAATTTTTATCTTGCCGTAATAGTTTTAGAACAAGTTGCCTTGTTTTCATGTAGTCTTCTTTCACAGTTCGTGACCTATCGGATTTTGACTAATTCTTTAAATAATTTTTGACTGGTTTCAGACAAAGTGACATAAATATAGGCCTAAATACTTCACAGCACTGTATAGGGTAGCTTTGGTAGCTTGTTTGATGAGATGTGCATTAACTATGCTAGTTTGTATCTGGACTATTAAAGTCCTGCCCTCGTTGTAAGGCTTTTGCACATATGTTATGAACTTAATGTATATCTAGATTCTGTGTGTGTGTTTGTCTTTCCGTTGATGCATTTGCACACTTTTACACCTTTTTGCTCGAAACATCGCCGTTCGCTCGGAGAACACCTGGGACACCCAGTAGATAGTTTGATAAACCTGCGGGCGCCGTCTTCCTGCTCTCCAGGGCCAAAAACCCGTCTCAATGCCGGGAACCCCAGCTACAAGTTTATAGCATTCTGGACTCTGATCAACGACTACTTGGCATCTGATTGTTTCTCTCTGGTCATACATAAAAAACAACTATTTTATTCTTGGTAAACAAACTTTTTGGTTGCTGGACTTTGTTTATGTATGCTCATCTGTCTCTTCTTTCTGCTCTATTGCTAATATCATTTGGTTCTCAACTTTTTCAGATTGCTTATACACCATAAGCTGTTTAAAGGACAATGAAGCAACCTATGAATGTTGAGTTGTTGACCTTATTATGGCTTTCTTTTGATGTTCCTTGTGCTTTAGATATGAGTGCAATAGAAAAACACTTCTAATTAAGAATTGTAATAATAGCAGTGTTGTATGCAAGACTTGGAACTTCAAGACCAAGACGAGACCGAGACAGTGAGGTGCCGAGACCGAGGCAGTGAGGTACCGAGACCGAGACACTAGGTTCAAGACCGTACGACAGTAAAAGGCAAGTGATTAAATGCTGTAAAATGCTGATGCATCAGTTTTCGGGAATAAGGTTCTTTGAAATTTGAAACTCATAGTGTATATAGTACCAATTCCCAAGAACAGTTTTTATATTGCCACGTTTAATTATTTTCTATATCACTTCGTCGGCCTATCTTCTGAATAATATAAGGAAAACCTTTTCAGAAATGTCTGAAATCTTTGAGAGGATTTTAAACGAGCAAATTCATTACCAAATACTAAACGAAATTAAAAAGTTTCGCACCCTTAGAAACTCGATGTTGTTCCGATCGTTTCAGTTATGGTGGATTTACATCAATGACGCTATAGCTATTGTTTGTCAATAACTTCAAATTGCGTAAAAGGAAACTTGACAATTTCAGGTTTTCTCTCAGACATTTTTCCACTTTAAGGTAATTGAATTGTTTTCTGTAGCATGTGACTTGCACGTTAACCAGAGTTACTGTTTCTCGAAGATTCCAGTTTCAATTTCTAGCGCAAGATTTTAAGACGGTTATCGCGAAACTTATCGAAACCACTTGTTCGAGACAGAACAAAACTTTCACTTCAAGACAGTTTCTAAAAATTCGAGACACTAGTACATTCGTAGTACACTGAGACCGAGACAGCAGGCTTCCGAGACACAAAAAAACTGTCTCGAGAAGTCTCGAGACCGAGACACTGTCTCGAGATCATACAACTCTGAATAATAGTTGTTGTTTGAGACATTTACTTTCGTGTTATGACGTGTTTTGTTTATGGTTTAATCTGAAAATGTTTGTGATTTATGTCGATCTAGGATGAAGATCTTCATGCCTCCAAGGTTCCAGACATCACTGAACATTCACTGTATATATATTAATATATTGGCAAGTTATTGGTGTATCGTTTATTTATTGGGTTTCCTGCAGTGTCAGAATGCTCGAGGGTAAGTGATTATTAAATTAAAGTGATTAATAAATGGTACTGGTGATTAATAAATGGTACTGGTGATTAATAAGTTTTAATGAAGTAACTCATCTGTTGTAATAGTTGCTAGTATCTGTTTAGATTTACATTTAATTAGATTTACATTTAATTAGATTTACACTGTAGTGAAGAAATGCATGTATTTCGAGACAGATTTTGCTTTGAGCATCTATGGCAAGGCAATGTTGGCTGGATTACCTTGACTCTTGTCAGATATTACATTGTCATTAGGACTGTGATTAAATATTTGATACAAAGAAGTAACATCTGACTTGAGGCTTGGTGAGTGTCTTGAACTTCCATGCATAGGTCCTGGGTGTTGCTATGCCAACAGATATTTGTTGTTGTCAAGGTGTCGAGCAATTACTCTGTGCGGTTAATTATAATTAAAAGTCTTGGGTTGGTAGTCAGATTTCAGTGGTATCAAAACTGACTGGTTCGAATTGAAGCATTACTGTTGTCAGTAATAGCATACCTACTCTACTTATAGCTCTATGTTTGAAAACCATTTCTAATGACCTGCTATAGCAGGTTACATTGTAAAGGGTTTGCATTCGTTATTTGTTTGGACAACCATTTACTATATTATGTGAAATTTGTGTAGAATGATACAGGGCTTTAGTGTAATGTTTAGACTTGATTACAGTTGTGGTAGGTAATTTTGTTTTTTGGGTATTACGGTTAACAGGTGAGCTTAATATTCTTTGTTTTCAGCTGTTTTGTTAATTGATAGTCCTGAACCAGTTAGTTTAGATGTTGTTGCATTCATACTGCCTGACAGTTTAACATAGATCTGTTTGGTAATTTATAATTGGTAATTATCAATGCCACTTTCACCTAAAATGCAATAGCTGGAATTCCATTCCATCTGCTGGAAGATAGCCTAGAATGCAACTTTTGAACTGTGAGAATCACAAATGGATGCATGCTAAATGTGAGCGGTTACAGCTGTGTAAGAATCATCAAGAACTTTCTACATGCAATATATGAACTTTCTACATGCAATGTATGAACTTTATACAGGCAATATATGAACTTTCTACATGCAATATATGAACTTTCCACATGCAGTGTATGAACTTTCTACATGCAATATATGAACTTTCTACATGCAATGTATGAACTTTCTACATGCAATGTATCTCTATTTTGCATCCATGAACATGGCTTGTCATTAGAAGTGCCCTGCTACACACAATCAAAATTGTAAAAAATTTTCTCATACACTTTATTTGAATAAAATTTTTTTATATATAATATGTGCTATGTAGACAGATTGTAGGGTTATAAATATCATTTTTGACAAACCATTGTCGATTGTAGAATCTGAAAACCGGTTTTAGTTTCACCGCTTTGACTTGTTGCGAAAAAATTTCATGCAAGCAAAATAGTTCTCCCACACATTGATTTCCAGTTACACAATCCTGTTCACTGATTTCAGATTGCATAACGGACATTTGTAAAGACTTAGCCACACAACCACATACCTTTGCAACGAGGACTGTAGCATTAACAGTCTATTTTTGTTGATCTAAGACATCAAAGAACTTAACAACCAGATGAAAACAATCAGAATTCTAAACAAATGCATGAATTAATGTTTTTCTGTCATTTTTTGTAATTATCTCATTATTATTCTTAAGTCAACACATCAGCCTATAAGTCTTCATACTTCATGCTTTTTTACAATGCCTAAAGGCCAAACTTTGTCCCTGAAGGTTTCACAACAAACTGATATGTAAAATTGTAGGCTATATGTTTGTCTAATTTATTTATTATATAACTGATTTGATGCCATATGCTAATTTACTCTTGACTTCTTTCTATGTTGGTTTGTGTCTATTCAGTCTCTGTGGCCATTTCGATTGACCATAGCCTCTCTTCTGGTAATTATTATTTCACCTGCAACTGAGATGTAAGAAAGGTTCATTTGGCAACAAGCAAATAGATATTCATTAGATGCCTATATACCAGTTGCCCTGGTTTGTTGTGAAATGTTCAGGGGTGGAGATCTGCCTTTAACTGAGCGTGTTATGCTCCCAGTCCTAGGGTGTGATCTTCTGGTACCGAGGTGATCACAAACCTAGACATATCTTAGTAGATGGTCGCTTCTTGTAAGTTGATAAACTTCATATAAGAAGTGTGTACTACACACATATTTAATATAATATCAGTATGGTATTATATTTGCATGTGTGCGGTATAGTTAGGTGAATTTAGCAATATACAGAAAGCGACATTCTACTTTATATATGTCCAGGTTCAGGATCGCTCTCGAAGTGTCATAAGAATATGCTCGGATCATTGATGGAATTCCTTGTCTGTGTAAGTAATGTGCTCTCTTTGTTAATTGTGGTTTAATTATTGTTGATTCAATACAAGCATTATTTGCAATAAAATATGTCCTAGGTTAACACTTCTTAGTTAGATTACCGAATCGCCAGACTAGTCTTTACTTTGGTGAGACTATTGTTTGTATCAATACTTTGGTTGAAAACATATTTCATGGTTCAGGCAAATGCCATTACGTTGAAATCCAGGCTGCAGTACTTAATAAAAATGGTTATTAGTGATTTGAATCTTTTAGATGAGTGGCGATTTCTGTGTAATTCATTTGTTTTATTTTTCAGTTTTAGTCCCGTTTTTATATAAAGATGTCCAGCTTGCGATATTGGACACATTCAATGTGGAGCTGTTCATGTTTTCTGCTGTTCGCTTTCCTCATGAAGTCATCTGACCTTTGTTGATGGACTTGTTTTTACATCTTGCATCTTTATCCTTATGCTATAAATATCTACTGTTATTGTGCCACAAATATGCTTTTAATTCTGGCTTATGATCGTTGGTATGTGCCCCATACCTATTATGGTATCAACAATAGGTGAATCAATGTTTTTATTTCCAAAGCAATTTATCCATTGGAGTACATAGTGCTAAAGCTGAAGATTCTGCATATTCCAGCAGGTGGAATGGTGTTCCAGAGCAGCTCCTGATCCACCTGTTTTGGCTCAGTCTGCATTCAACAGGAGAAGGGGTCTGTGTTCACCTCAAATGCATACTGGTGTGAAGCAGGTTGATTGTGTTGTAGCAGTCAATGCAGTTCAAAGAGAAATGTCAGATATATCTTAGGCATTATTATTAGCCGGCGGTGCTCCCATGAATTCCTACAAGTATCACAACAGTTTAGTGAAAAATAGGACAGTTGTTAGGCATACTGAATAAATTAAGTGAACTTGAGAACAAGAGGTCTGTTGGCAGTTAGCACTCACCCATGACCTGGCTGGCAAGGCAAGTGACCTTCTTAACAACCTTCAGTCAGGGAACCTGTTCTTTAGCTGCTGAAAATCTTATTTTATTGAAGTTAAGTTTTGTAATGAATTGATGTGAATTTTCTGGTTTATGACATGTGTGTCATCACTTTTACATGATTTATGAGGCATTTTAGCTCTGTGATGGCAGATGGAGGAAATGCTAGTAAGTGTTGTGATGCCATCTACCTGGAAAGGACTCGTTTAGATCTTACTCACCTGTGAACAGGGATTCTGTGCAATTTGGGTCACGATGAATGAATAGAATGTTGTGAAGGATTTATGTGTTTCTGATATTGGATCTTTTTTAATGAAGGATTGATATGATAATTATATTGCTCAAAGATGTATTGTTAATCCTTTATTACATTATGTTACAACTTCATAAATCAGTGTAGGTATAGGTAATTGATGGGTCTACCTTATTTGCCATGACAGAAAACAGTGTTTACTTTCTTGTTTTCATCTGAAAGCTGCAGGCAAGCTAGGACATTTTGCTTGACTTAATGCATGACTTGGAGCAAGAACCAGTCTTGAATACTAACCAACAGGTTCATCTATTGTGGAATTTGCGCAAAGCTCAGGCATGGTTCTTTGTATTGTGAACACCTCTGATTCGAGTGGTGCTATAAAAGTGCTCCATTACATTTACATTTTACATTTATCTTCTGTCATCTTTTTTAGTTAAAAAAGTTCTGTGTTTGTAAAATTAATGTTTTCACAGCAGGATCCACATCTAGCTGTAAAATGGATGTCTGTGAGCCATCAACCTCTGGATTGGCAGGACAGAGCATATCGCAGCCTGCTAAAGAGCCAATTCCGGAGAACATTAGGAAGCGTGCTGCTCATCCCTCTTTGCCCGTTGGGCTCTTGATGCGGGCTCGTTCTATGATGGCAGCTCCAGGCTACAATGCTATTTCGGTTCTACATGTACTGAGGCCAAGTCTGAACTTCAGCTTTGCCTCTGAGCAAGGACTCTCTCATTGTCCAGTCTTCACCTGTACGGTCAGCATCGATAAAGAGGTTGGACAGTCCACTATGTTTGATTCATTACAGTGACAAGGTTTTGTTATACCTATGTAAGAAAATGACTGTTATGGTATCATGATGATTCTGTGATGACGAATGACACAGTTGCGATTTACTTATTTTCATGTCTTTAACTTAAGTGGTGCCTGTATTTGATGCCATGCAATGCAATATCACTGGCACAAAGCAGTTGTGTATGAAGGATGTTATGCAGGGATTTATAAATGCAGCAGCAGTCTCAGAGACTTGCTTTCCTGTTCACCTGATGTGTGCAAACTGCTATCCGAGAGCGTTGTGCTTTCTCACAGGCTGGTCTGGTGACCTGGAATGGCCTTCCAGGGGCACTGTATCTCATGCCAATATAGTCAATCTGTATACTTCTCTGGCCTTAAGACTGTTCTGTTTTGATTGAGGCAGGGCTGGGGATGCTTCTGAGTAGATGGCCTTGAAATTGCTGCAATAATAATAATAATGGAAAGCAACATCACATGTCTTTGTTCTAGGGAAGCTTTGAGAGTACACTGGTTTTGAGTTATTATCATTATGGCTAGATTTCAATCTAGCCATAATATCTTTTATGCTGCTTTCTTAGAACACTTGCCACAGCAAGATAATTGTGGGCAAACTTTGCTCTTAGAAGTAGATTTGAAGTTGGAATCCAAGTATTCCCTTTCTTGTAATTGAATGAACTGAATTATATTGAATATCTATTTGTGAAATGGGCTTTTGTTGAAAGAATCAGCATGAACGATTATATTTTTAGTGCAGAAAAACGTTTGGTTTTCATTTTTTTGGGATTGATTTAGAATAGTCTAATGTATATGTTTTCTGTATAGCTAATTATGTCACTTGCTTCTATAGATCTTTGAAGGGAAAGGTGGAAACAAAAAGACGGCAAAGTTGAATTCAGCAGAAAAGGCCTTGAAAGCAATTCTGTCTGAATCCGAATGTGCAGACTTGGTCGGTAGACCAGCAATATCCATTTCCGCAACATCACAGGATTCGAAGGATGGGAGTGCTGGGGTGGTAAAGTCGGAACTGGTGAAAAAAGAACCAGAGCCAACCGGATCCAGTCCAGTCGCGATCATCAATGGTATCCGATCAGGATTGCAATACTTTGAAATCATCAACTCCCAAGATGAAGCGCTGAAGGCGTCTACTGGTCTCAAGTTGTACAGGGTGGGTGTTTTGATTGATGGAGAGCGATTTGAAGGTGCGGCAACTAACAGGAAACTGGCTAAGAAGTATGCTGCTGAGGAAGGACTGAAGAAGCTGTTTGGCTTGGAATGTGCTCACACTTCGGGTAAGAAACTGTGAATCTGCTTGTTCAGTTACACGCAGATTGAATTTATGGTACAGAACGCTGGCACATCACAACAAACACCTCTGATTCATACATATGATCCTCTGTCAGATATTCTAGTAACTCACACTCCAAGCATAAACGTCACTCTAGGACTCTTTGATCAGTTGCAGCCAATTCATATTCTCATGGTGTTTCCTGTGGATGACATTGTCGACATGATGGTGGTTGAAACAAATAGATGTATGCTGCAAAATTATGAGTCAAAGTAGCATTAAACCAAGAGGCAGTATGCATAGCTCGTCACCAACCAGTGCACCTGAAATGTGCAAGTTTTTTGCCATTCTCTTTGAAATGAGTGTTGTGAACACACCTATTATTTAAGACTGCTGGTCATACAGTCCACTGTTGTCAACTACACTCATCAACAGTATAATACCTTGCAATCATTTTGAGAAACTGATGGAGTATGTTCTGATGAGTGTGACATGTACTTTTTGCATTATTATTATTGAAACATATTGAACAAAGTACTATATCATATAATATCGGGAATCGGACATTACCCCTTGGACATTACCCCCCTTAGGACATTGCCCATGGACATTACCTTCCCATAGCTTGAACTTTGCTTTAAAACAAATTGAGCTGAAAAGTTTAATTTACAAATTAATTAACAAACATGATTTAATGTTAATAGCTGTCATTAAACTGTGGTTTAAAACAAATTTGAGGTGAAATATTAATTAACAAAGTAAGTTTAATTGAGATTAATTAACAGATTAATTAATAAGCATGATTTATATTAATATTTGCTTACAACTCTTTGATGACTGCACAGCTTGCGTATATAAGAAAAAAGTGTAAAGTGTTCACGGAAAAACAAAAGTTATACATAGAATGTATGTGTATGTCAAACAAAAATATTTGGTTATAAGCTATTAATGTGAGACACAGTGAAAGTACTAGTTTATGTAAAGCAGAAATTGAAGTTAAAGATAGTCTTCTTTAAAACCTGACAATGTCTATTGTAATAAATTCACAATAAATTACGATTTATTAGTATCATTAACATTGCGCATTCATTATGTAATGGAATGGAAGGTGATGTCTGTGGGTAATGTCCTAGACCCTAGAATATCATATTGTAAAAATTTTGGTCTGGCATAGATAGCGGTTATCTTGTATGTGGCAGTCAATGTGTTAACAGATAAATTTTGACCAATTTTTTTTAAATTTTGCATGTGCAAATGTAAGTATATTTGTCAATGTGGCCAACAAAAAATACTTCTTTTTACTCAAATTATTTTATGTGGTAGGTTATCTCGTTGTACAAGCAATTTAAAAAAACGAGTCCATTCATCAGAATAGTTAACTGTCATATTCTGGTGCAAACAAAACATGTACACTGTAAAGTTATAGTTTTCTGAAGGTTCTGTGAGCTGGAAAGAAATCTAAATATATTCCAAGCAGTAAATGATATACTTACATTGATTCTGGATAAAATTTTAATTTGGAGCATTGCTTGATAGAATATTTATATATTTCCAATGCCTTTGTAGACGGGATTCCAGTCTTCACGGGAGATTTGATCTGTTTGGCTGCATTTAAGAAATTCAAACTTGAAGGCAAGAATACACCATTGCCACAAGCGCTTGGTTTATCTGAGGGCAAAAACCCTGTGAGCCTGATTAATGAACTCTATCCCACTATCAAGTTTATTTTTGGGGAGAACAATACAGCAGACAGCTCTGAAAGGTACTTTGCGTGTATTAAAATCGAAGACACCAACTTTGAGGGCAAGGGAGGCAACAGGAAGGTCGCACGAATGAATGCTGCGATCGATGCAATAACGTTCCTGAAAAATAACGGACTTCTCGAGCAGCGCATTTTGGAAAGGCGCCAGCACAAGGCATTGAAGCCCATGCGTCAGAAGGGTACACGTCCAGCATTTCTGAAGAGCGGTGGTAAACCGTTTTCACTTCCGAAACCGACCGAGGAGAAGCTGAAGGATGCAGTACAGAAACTAAAGGAGACATTTGCGAGGGTTGACTATCAGATTGTTTCAGAGTCGACTACGGAAAACAGCGAAGGTGAGGCAGTGATGAAATTCACAGTGTCTGCAACAGTGGATGACAAGACGTTTACAGGTGACGGCGCCAACAAGCAGCAAGCAAGGCTGGAAGCGGCCGAGGCAGCCCTGCATGGTCTGGGTCTGTGGACAGAAGAGGACGAGGCCCTGAAGCAGGAAGCTAAGCGTCTCGAAATGGACAAGTCTCGTTTTGCCAGAATGTTGTATGGAACAAACAAGGTGAAGGGGTCGGGTGGTGGACCGCGAGATTGGCGGTCACAGGGAAAGTCGTGGATTTCGGGAGGAGTACTTGGCCCTAATCCTCTCATCCTCCCTGACTCAAAAGACTTTGGCAGTGATGGAAATTTTGATGATTGCCAAGATGGTTGTCAGTATAGTGCCACAGGAGGATTTGGTGGCAACATGGGAGGACAGCGGAATGATTTTGATATGGCACCATATGGGAATAATATGGGAGCCCAGAATGAATATGGTATGCAACCTGTTCACAGATATGGTATTGCACCTTCTAATGATTATGGGATGAGGCCTGAAAGTAACTATGGTACACAAGCACCAGGTGATTTCAAAATGGGAGAGCAGAGTGGCTATGGAATGGGACAGTCATCCAACTATGGAGGCTGTTACACAGACTTTGAAAATGCAGGCAACATGAGTGAAAATCCACGTGGTTCAAACACGAATTATTGGAAGCGTTATTAGTTGAATTTCTTTAATAACATCTGCAGGTTTATGTTATTTTAAAAGGACGTTCCAGACATCAGGAATGGTTCATTCTATCATCAGATGTTTTGTTTCTGTGTAGTTGTTTGTATAGGTCTTGTCTTGTTTTTGTATAGAGGACGAGACCATGAAGTAGGAAGCAATGCGTCTTGAAACGGATGAGTCTCAGAATCCCAGTATGTTGTATGGAACAAATAGAATGAAAGGATCGGGCTGTGGACCGAGTGACTGGCTGTCACAGGGAAAGTCATGGACTTGGGGAGGAGTACTTGGCCCTAATCTTCTCATCCTCCCTGTCTCAAAAGACTTTGAAAGTAGTGGAAATTTTGAAGATGGCCAAGATGGTAGTCAGTATAGTGGCACAGATGGATTTGGTGGCAACATGGGAGGACAGGAGAATGATTTTAATATGGAACCTCCAAACAGGTATAATATGGAATGTAAGCCCCAGGATAAATATGATCAGGAACCAACACCATATGGTTTCAAAATGGAAGAGCAGAGTGGCTATGGAATGGGACAGTCATCCAACTATGGAGGCTGTTACACTGACTTTGAAAATGAAGGCAATATCAGTGAAAAACCATGTGATTCTAACAACAATTGGTGGGAGCGGTACTAGTTGAATTTCTTTAATAACATCTGCAAGTTTGTGTTGCTTTAAAAGGACGGTCCGGACATCAGGAATATATGATGTATCATCTATACTATAGTCAGAGTGATGTGTTGTTTTTGTAGTTTTTTTTGTATAGTTGAATACTGGTTTCAAAGCGTTGTTTGCATTCGTGACAGTGTGACTGAAAATAAAATTTTGATGAGCAAGTGAGTTATGAATTTGAACCACTACAATGTAGGCATACTTGGTCAGTAAGCTTAGAATTGTGATTTGACAAGAATGTTGTAGAAAACACTATGATTAATGGTGTGTAATGGAGTTCATTAAATTAATTTTAAAGTTGCTCGTTAGTGAACCATCTATACATAATCAATTAAATTGATTTTGAGGTGAAAGTAAAATGATGAATTAGATCTATGTAAAATTTGATGTAGCCAACAATTTATTGAGCCATGCAAAAACAGAGTGGTTAGTTTATTTACTGCCAGGGCAAGAATGTAGCTGCCTACAGTTGGCCATCTCTTCACTAGCCTGAGCGTGGGCAGAAAGAAATATGGGGCCGGTTAGCATTATGGGATACATTTTGGTTATAGGCCTACCTGAAGTCCTGAACACTTATTTCACAAACTACCAACAATTTCAAGCTTTAAATATTTAATTTTTTATGTAGCATATTAATCTCCACCCTAACGCTGTTTCACCCTAACGCTGTTTCGCCCTTCCGTCACATGATTCATCACTCAAGTTTGCAAATCGTTCATATCTGCTGCTGTTCCGCCTCTTTGGAGCAGACTCCCTTCAGCATTAAGACAAAAATAATCAGATCCATCGCACGAACTCACCAACGCCTCACATCTTGCCATCTCACCACAGGTTTTCTACACTGAACTGAAAACTGTTTTTTCACAAATCCTATCCTGAATCCTCCCCTTCGCCCTACCTTCCTTGCTGTATCAACTCCTAACACCGTCCGCTGTCTGACACTCTGGATTTTGACCCCTCTGCCTATCGATTTTGCTTTGATTAAGCGCCTGTGATTAAGCTGGTTCTCCGACTTGGCTTTTGTGGGCGTTGTAGAACTGCTGGGGTTACGATTACACGTTGGGATTTTAAAAATGCAGAAATTCATAGCCATTCATATTAAGAACTACTATACTGAAATTTTGATGTTGCCCTTCTTCCAACAAGACGATCGGAAAGTTTTTTTAATATGCTACGTATCTATGGGACAAGTTCCCTCTTGCCCCTTTGGACGCCCATTCACTTGTAGTCTAGGACCGTAGTGAATCAAAGAGAAATTTTTAAAAACACGCGATGTCATTTTACCACAGAAGACAACTGATAGACCCTAATCGCCATATCACAAAGTAGCCTACATTCGAATGATGATTATAAAAAAATTTAAATGTAAATGTTGAAAAATTTAAATGTTGAACATTCAAACCAAGAATCAAATTAAAAATCATGGTTACAAACGTTGAAATTGTTCATTTTTGCTCTTAAAAGTAGTAGTTAATATAAGTGTTTCTTAGAATCAATGTTAAAGCTGAAATAGAAGGTATGTATTCATTTGAGACCTACTTATCCCTGCTTTTTCAGAAGTCCCCTTCATATATATATATATATATATACACACACACAACGACAACTTCACGAATCGCACGACGATCATCCCATGAAGTGAAATTAATTTTGACACAAATTCTAAGATCATTTTAAAAATAGTCACTGGTAACTTAAAACAACCGTATTGACAAAAAACTTCAGTGGCAACATTTTAGGTTAGAATTAAATCAATTAATAAAATAGATATTTCATGAGTTACGAAATTCTTGTAGACTTAAATTTTTGTTTTAGATTCAAGCACTTCTTCACTGCTTATTTAACTGTTTTATACACATACCTGAACATGGTGTAAGAGATAGATAAGCCTCGTGCTAATTATACTTATAGGCCTTATATTTATAAGCTAAGACTTCGTATGGTGCCCTGTTGCCCGCAAGCTCTCACTGTATCGCGTGCTGTAGTGGCCCTCGGTATCCAAAACTTTGGGAACCTACAGTATAGGCTACAACAGAGTCCAAAATTGGTTTTGGCACTCGTGGTGCTCCCGATAATTACGCCTACAGCGCTAATAGGCTACTCGGATTCACAAGCTAAATACAGGCTAGACCGTATACTTAAGATGAGCTGAACATTCGCAGTCGAGAGTCGTAATGTGAAAAAATCAGTGTGAAAGGATGTAGGCCTAAGTGATATGTTGCGTAAGCGACGATTCGGTGACAATGCGTTGTATATTTGGTTAGACTGGATGAGCGACGGTCGGAACCTTGTCATCTTCAGGACGAGCGTCTTGATCATGCTTTACGTCAACACTCAGCAGAAGGTTGACGTAGTTCTGATCCTCTGAGGTATCCCTTGACATGAGGTCTGCTTGAAGTATCGCATCGAGAAAGTAGCAAATCTCGCAGAAATTCGGACGCTCTGAAGGTTCCTTTGACCAACACAGTAGCATCAGACGGTACCTGAAGAATCACAATAGGCCCTACTAATCGTAATCTCAAATAATTAATTAGAGCGCCAGAAGCTAAGCGCTCAGAAGCTAAGTGCAGGACCCCAGCTTATGCATGTGTAGGCCTATACACATATAGTGCGTAATAACCTAATGGTTATTATTATAGGCCAATATCAAGTCATAGATGAATTTATGGGACCTACAGAATATCTTAACATAATTTTAACATGACAAGATCAAGTGGGTTATAGCTACAGCGTATGGGAGGGAATGTCGTTCACTGTACAGGCCTACGGGATAGGCCTATGTCTTCGGCGAAAAGATGAGGTAGTTAGGTTCTAGGTTCCAACTAAAGATCTAAGAAATTAATTGCAATTTATCGGTTATCAGTTGGAACTTGGCCTCAAATGTCAGTCCCTATTTCGAAATTGTATACGCCTAAACACAGTTTTATAATCAAAAATTATAATTTGAGAAAGTTTTATTGCAAAGTGGCTTTAAACGATGGCGGACACTTTAAAAGTTTCACTGGGCATAGGCTATACATTGCTACATAATGCGACTATTATAGGCAGGGGCACAGCCAAAGCATTTTCCTTGGGGTGCTCAAAGTTGCTCAAACTGCAAACGCCATTGGCACGAAGCAGCGCCCTGATAGGCAGTGGTAGCACCCATTAGCCTCCCCCCTCTTAAAAAGAAAAACTCATCGGATTTGGATGAGATGTGTGTTTCAACGTTTTTGTCCAGAGGGTGCTCAAGTACCCGTTAGTGCCTCCCCCTAGTTGCTCCTCTGATTATAGGCCTACTGATGATCAATTATTACGATGTGCCTCTGCCGCCTGGTAATGCTCATCAGAGAATCTATTCTAATCGATCGTATACTCATGATCCTAGACTTTATATTTCTAAATCGCCACTTGAAGAACAAGCACAGTGACTGCTGCGTCATTTCCGGATGACTGCCCAATGATACCAAGTGAAAACGACCAAGGAGAGGAGCTGCAATGTCGGATCTCGTCTACTACGACAAAGGTTGAAAGGCTGAAGTCTATATAGATCAGGTAGAAAGTCTTGAAGAGGCGATAAGAAGAAATGAAGCATGCTCTCTTATAGAGCGGTCGGCTCGTAACGCTCAGTGTGCGCTGAGTGAGCGGGTTCGACTCTCGTATGTGGCGTAACTGTGTATAGGGAACTATAGGGACCTTGAGCAAGTCCTTCGCGCACAATGGCTCTGCAGTACAGTTGCAATTGCGCCGTCCAGGCGTGCATGTCCACTTCTGAGCGAAAAGTGTTGGAAGGAGGGCGATATCAAATTTCAGAATAAATAAAATATGAAATAATTGGTCTATAGCCTAGTCGTTTCGACTGCAGGCTTTTCAGGAATAGCCCAATGATGAACGATGGTGACCTGTGTGGTCAATAGATAGAGGAGTGCAAGTAGAATATTATTATTAAGTAACACTTACACTTCATCAGGACAAACATCTGGCTGTGACATGCGCTGGCCACTGAATATGTAGGGTTGGACGTCCCAGTTGCTGATGTCTTGATAGGGCACAGAGCCACGAGTCAGTAGTTCCCAAAGCAACACTCCGTAAGACCACTTCAATGAGGCATCAAAATGCACGACATGGCATTAATAGCCGATCAGGTTGCTAAACACGCTACTATTGTTATCGAGACATAGAGATCTAGCAGTTAAAGGCATGCCATTTAAAATTCAAGTCCGTCTATCAAACGTTGGTGCTATACCTGATTAGTTATTAATTATCTAAAATTCATTAGTTTCAACGCAACAAGACAGCTTAAACATAGCGAAGAATGAAGATAGACCTATAGGCTACTTAAAAGGTTTCTATAACTCCTACAAAGAACTGTGGTATTGTAATCTTTCAGCTTGACAAGGTTTTATCCACCAGGCTGTTTTCATCTTGTAACTCGGGTAATCACGACAGGGACTGTCATGTCACATCGTCATCGTCGCTTCGCGACGGTTGACTACATGAATGACACAGTGCAGTTCACCGCTTTCTGTCTGGTACGATGTTCATTAAGGTTGTGCCTTTTATTCCAGTTCTCGCCACGATCGATATTGTCAAATCAGCAAATTCTGGTTCCTTCCTTGTATACCCAACATCACGCTGTCCCTAATGCTGTCCTTAGGCTGTCTCACGATATGCCCGAAGTACCGCAGATTTCGCGATTTGAAGAGGCCCAACAGTTTGCTGTTAACTTTCGCCATTTCATTTGGTATAGGCCCTACTTGGTCAACATTGCTGTCCATAGAATTCTGAGCAATTTCCTCACGCATTATAGTTCTCAAATGCTTGTACGCTTTTCTCTTCATTTTTCTTTATTGTCCACGCCTCGCAACCGTGCGCTGCTACTGGCCATGCCAGTTTATAGCCGTCCTTTTTACCCAAAAGTACGTCATTGTTATTTATTTGTCATTACTTTGTCTTTGCTACGTTAATCAAGCATACTGTATTCTTTTGCTGATATCTCAACACGTTGCACCAACTCCTCTAAATCTTCAGATGAAGTGAATTCTAATCTAGCACCCATTCCAGGTAAGACTTCGAGGCCATGCAAATGCTTACCACGTCGGACTTGACTGTGTAGCGAGCGGCAGTGAGACATTCTGGTGCCATCCATCGGACGGGGAGTCGAGCAAAGCGAGCACCACTGGCGTAGTAGTCGCGCGAATACAGGTCTCGTGATAATCCGAAGTCGGCAACTTTCACAACCCTATTCTGATCCAACCTAAAAAGACGAATTTGACGCACAAACTATTCTTCAACGCCAGGCCTACTTTAATTGCTCATTCCGATTTCCAAAATTTGATAACCTTAGGTTTTTAATATTTAAATTTTTTAATTAGTTCATTAAATGCTATATATTTAACTGCATGGTCGCTTTCATGCAAAGCATTCTCGAGCTGGTTCTGCAATATGTCCCTTCTGTTTAAAATACCCTTTTGATATCCATAAGTTGAGACCTTCTTCTGTTTTAATACAATTCGTTAGATGGTGCAAGCATTCTTATGTCGCTTTTGCTAAGCGCATGCCTTCTAAGCGGGTCACGGGCGTCGATTATAGGGCTAAAATAGCCCTATTAGGGGTTGTTGCCGATCATCAACGTCGCCCTCCTTCTTTATCCAGAATTGGGACTGGCATTATCAGGGTGCAAACAGTGGCGACGTTTATTATAGCCCTATAATCAAATGAATTTCTTATAGTAATAAGATGACTGACTTTTGAGGTATACGCGTATAGCATAACACTTTATAAGTCCACTCTCTGGCACTGCGCTTGTTGTCCAAGGTCCGTTAGCTCTGAATTTTTATACTCACCTTAAATTTGTTCTTTTCAGCGGTTCAGGGGTCGGGAATGAATGTATTAATTGATTAATTAATTAATTATTTAATTGATTAATTAATTAATTAATTAATTAATTGATTGATTAATTAATTAATTAATTAATTAATTGATTGATTGATTGATTGATTGATTAATTAATTAATTATTAGAACAACCTTGCTTCACGCCTGAGGGCCATTAGTAGTTCTCTTAAATGGCGCTAAACAAATCCTCTTTCCGATAACGCCAGCTAAGAGTTGCTCACATGCAGTTTCTGGTGGCAAGGTCCCTGTGAATGAATTTCAGTCCAGACAGATACTGCATGCCGAGAGACACCTGGTGAGCGAAGGATAACAGTTCACGGACTGTGAGCTGCAAAAGATCACATTTAAGAAAAACAGTATCAACCGACGAATAGATCATCGTAGTCATAATGGTAATCGCAATGTCAAACTTCTAAAAAAAACACCCAAGCGCAGGGTACTAGCTTATTCACGAGCGCTGCGTCGAATCAGAGGGGCTATCGGAAGGGTAGTCCGTGGGAGGTCCGAGTCCGGTTTCCAGAGGATCAGGCTCGACTTCTGGTCTGGTCTCCCCTCTCGTTGGACTCTTCTGCTGCCCTCTTCAGTAATTACGTAAGATAATTATATATATATATATATATATAAATGAGCCTATTATTTGAATTTGACTCGGCCGAGGTCTTAAGAAAATGAAGGCGATGTTGGTTTGGTTTATTTAGAACTGATTTCTGAAGTAATGTAATAATGTTTTGTAGTATAACGTAAGGTAGAACGAGCTCATCGATGAATGAACAGATGGATGGACTGGTAGATGGATTGATGAAAGGAAGGAAGGATGAGCAATGGTTTGCAATAGCGCTATATAAAACAAATCGTTTCTTCGTTTTTTTGTCTTCGCAATCTCCAAAATAGTGTCTACGTTTTAGTGTCTGCAGATACCACAGTGGCTATAGAACGAACAAAGCCAGCAACCGTACGTGCCAAATGAAACGCCATCACTGGCGGTCCAGTGAGCCCACAGGCACCACATATAATTATCAGCCTCTAATGCGGTGCCACCATTTGCTATTCCGTCTTCTCTTTCCTTACCTCTTATTCCTCTTCCTCCTCAGTTTAATTCCTTCTTTTTTTCCCTCCTACGTCTTCTTCTTCGTCTCCCTCTTTATTGATCTACCATCCCTCCCTCTCTACCCCTTTCCATTTTCCCCTATTTCCCATCCTAATTCGTTTCCTCTTCACCTCATCCTCTTCCTCGTTTCCTCCTCTCTTGTCATCACAATCGAAATCAGCTTCATCATCTTCCACAGCCGCATCCCTCTCCTCCTCCTTCGCTCTCCCAACGGACCCCCGAAAGACTCGCAACTGCCATAGAAGGAACCTAATCTGACAACGAAAGCAGCAGATGAACTCTTCAATTATCTTCATGTCCAGCAAATTGGATTTTGTGCAAATACAGTTTTCCCATAATTCTCATCGACGTCGTCGTGATCATCATCTTCATCATCATTATCAATATCATTATCATGCTTATCGTCGTTGTCATCATCATCATCATCATCATCGTTGTCGTCGTCATCGTCATCTTCGTCGTCGTCGTCATAATCATCATCTTTATCATCATTTTCCTCATCGTCATCACTACATCATTATTGACCAACACAAATGAGAACCACACATTGTAATTACATTCTCTAGATTTCTCCAGTGCAGAAAGAAAGCTAAGTCGAGTAAACAGTTTATCCAAAGGCGCTCAGTCAAAACAAAATCCACGCCCAGGGATCAGGCAGGTAGGCAGGCAGATAATCAGCTGCAGGCAACAGCGGATGGTGTTTATCATTGGGCGATGGAGGCAGAATGAAAAGGAATCAGAATGATATAGCAAAAGAACCAGAATATAACGGAATAGGATTTCGCCTGTAATAGGGGTTTTACGTTTTGTATAACAGCTAGAACTACAGGAACAGGAAATATCCTGGCAATAGAACTGCTCCAATCCGGAATAGAATTCATCTAGATCGAATTGTTGTGGGTTGCGGTGTGTCAATCTTATGTCCGTTTTTCAATAAACGAATACTATATTATTAGTAAGGGCACCGGTCTTTACCTCGACATTGCCCTGATTACGTAATAGTTTTGGCGTTCCATCGGTGGATACTTTGTTTGTTAAAGACCTGAGCTACAGAAGTAATTAATTACAGTTACGAGAGATGAGGTGCTGGCAAATGTTTCGGATGTAACAGATAATGGTCGCAACAACTCGTATGCCACGTTGCAGTCCATACATGTATGATTTCGTTTTGACTAAGCGCCTAAGAGTGAACTAATCCACGTGACTGAGATCTTATTACCAACATCATCATCAACAACAGCAACAGCTGCACTGGTATCTGCTGATATCAGACATGACTAAGGATTTGTCAGAATGCTTTCTAATATTTTCTATTACGAATGGCTTCTACCTCGTTCGACGCATTCATTATGTATTTCTTCAGACATCCATTCTGCATATAAGGAACAACGATTAGCGGAATTCCGTCGTCGTCAATGGCAACGCCAATCAGCGAAAGGACGTTTCTATGATTGAAAGCCTTCATGATCATTCCCTCATTAAGGAAAGACTCGACGCTTTCTTC
The DNA here is from genome assembly GCA_959347315.1 of Bimastos eiseni. Taxonomy (NCBI): domain Eukaryota; kingdom Metazoa; phylum Annelida; class Clitellata; order Crassiclitellata; family Lumbricidae; genus Bimastos; species Bimastos eiseni. The sequence goes on along the minus strand of OY365809.1, from coordinate 38,429,686 downwards.
CGTCAGATTCTGCCCTGGAAACCACAGGAAAACATGTATCCATATCCATTCATACGTCCATTTGGTTGTTTCGTCCGTTCCATCACTCAGTCGCACAACCGATCAGTTAACGGATAATACATCACTGAGTCATTGATTTCATTTCGCATTTGTCCATCCATCCATCAATCGATCGACCCATACATCCAACCATCCATCCATCAATTCATTAATCCATCTATCGGTTAATACATCCACCCTTCCACATATCCATCTATCCATCTCTGCATCCACCCATCCATCCTCTCATCCATCAATCCATCCACCCACCCATCCATCCATCCATCCATCCATCCTTCCTTCTTTCCATCCATCCATCCATCCATCCATCCATCCATCCATCCATCCATCCATCCATCCATCCATCCATCCATCCATCCATCCATCCATCCATCCATCCATCCATCCATCCATCCATCCATCCATCCATCCATCCATCCATCCATCCATCCATCCATCCATCCTTCCTTCCTTCCAACCATCCATCCATCCATCAATCCATCCTTCCTTCCATCCATCCATCCATCCATCCATCCATCCATCCATCCATCCATCCATCCATCCATCCATCCATCCATCCATCCATCCATCCATCCATCCATCCATCCATCCATCCATCCATCCATCCATCCATCCATCCATCCTTCCTTCCATCCATCCATCCATCCATCAATCCATCCTTCCATCCATCCATCCATCCATCCATCCATCCATCCATCCATCCATCCATCCATCCATCCATCCATCCATCCATCCATCCATCCATCCATCCATCCATCCATCCATCCATCCATCCATCCATCCATCCATCCATCCATCCATCCATCCATCCATCCATCCATCCATCCATCCATCCATCCATCCATCCATCCATCCATCCATCCATCCATCCATCCATCCATCCATCCATCCATCCATCCATCCATCCATCCATCCATCCATCCATCCATCCATCCATCCATCCATCCATCCATCCATCCATCCATCCATCCATCCATCCATCCATCCATCCATCCATCCATCCATCCATCCATCCATCCTTCCTTCCATCCATCCATCCATCCATCCATCCATCCATCCATCCATCCATCCATCCATCCATCCATCCATCCATCCATCCATCCATCCATCCATCCATCCATCCATCCATCCATCCATCCTTCCATCCTTTATAGTTCGTCCTAGCTTTTCTTCAACTCTGCAACGCACAATATGGCTCCTCGTTGTCTCTGAAAAATGCAAAAACCGGCAAAGATGATTTTAGTCGTGATCATCACAGACGACAAATGAGAAATATGGGATGAAAGGAAGATGGAGGGAGGGTTGATGAAGATGATGGAGAGGCTGCAGATAGGGTTGATGATGATGGTGATGTTTGATGGAGAGTTGATGAAGACGAAGAGGCTGCAGGGATGGCTGGTGAAGATGGTGAAGAACTCGTCGACGATACCTTTGATGGTTTTGACGGCGACCTTTTGGGTTGACGCTGGGCTGTATTCAGAAGACGACGATGACTGGGATGAACGATGAATCAAAGTAGCCTCATAAACGCACCCGAACTCACCTTCACAACCAGACACAACAACATTAGCAACCAACTTCTAACTCTTCTATTTCCAAGAATTCAGTCTATCTATTAATTAACAAATCAATTAGTTATTCGCCAATCCATCCATCCATCCGTCCGTCCGTCCGTCCGTCCGTCCGTCCGTCCATCCTTCCTTCCATCCATCCATCCATCCTTCCATCCATCCATCCATCCATCCATCAATCCATCCATCAATCCATCCTTCCTTCCATCCATCCATCCATCCATCCATCCATCCATCCATCCATCCATCCATCCATCCATCCATCCATCCATCCATCAATCCATCCTTCCATCCATCCATCCATCCATCCATCCATCCATCCATCCATCCATCCATCAATCCATCCATCCATCCATCCATCCATCCATCCATCCATCCATCCATCCATCCATCCATCCATCCATCCATCCACCCACCCACCCACCCACCCATCCATCCATCCATCCATCCTTCCTTCTTTCCATCCATCCATCCATCCATCCATCCATCCATCAATCCATCCTTCCTTCCATCCATCTATCCATCCATCCACCCATAAACTGGATCCATTCTTCTTCAACTGATTGGCTGAACGATGGAGGGAGGAGGTTCTCTGGGTTTCATAATGTACGTGTAATTTAGTATATAACGGAATAAGACCTAAAGAGAATTTACAAGCTTTTCGATAAATCATCAGCTCAATTAATCACTCAATTAATCACTCGGTCAAGAAAGGAAATAATCACTAAGTCAATAAGTCATTAATCACTCGGTCAATAAGTCAATAATCATTCAGTCAACCTCACCGTCTCTTTTCATCTCATACACTGACTAATAAGACAAGGACCATATTTGATGGGCGCGCCTTTTCTCTTCGTGACGTAAGCTCTATAGAACTCCATTAGACATACATCAAATCTTCGCCCTACAGTCTGTTTAGCCTCTGTGGATCTTGACTAATAACCCTCTTGTTTGCCAGGACTCACTTCTTCCTTCCCTTCTTCCGTCCTCTTGGATTACATTCTTGACCTTTGACCGACATTACACTATAAATTGGTTTGCACAGCGACACAGTACTCCTCCACTGATTGCACCTCGGCAGTGCCAGTCCCACGTCTGGATAAGAGAGGAGGGTGACGCTAATGATCTTTGTTATCACACTGTCATTAAACTGCAACTACTAATACTACATTGCTTGGCAGAGACCATCGACAGAAGTCTTTCGTATTATTTAAATTTTCGCAATATAAGTTATTGGACCCTTCCATTGTGTATCAAATTATCACGCTTCGATGGGCTGAGAAAAGGCGCATTTCATTTATTTTATTTTTTATTCTGAAATTTGATATCACCCTTCTTCCAACATTTTTTGCTCGGAAGCGCACACGCCTCGACGGCGCAATTGCAGTTGTACTGCAGAGCAATTGTGCGCAAAGAACTTGCTCAAGGTCCCTACACAGTGACTGACGCCTCGGACGAGAGTCGAACCCGCTCACTCAGCGCTCACTGAGTGTTATGGGCCGACCGCTCCAACCAATCGGCCACCGTGCCATACAAATTATGAAGAGACCATTGATCGATCCAGAACGATGATCTGCATTATGAACGACCAGATATATAGAGTATAAATAGACTGGTTTCGCTAATTCAATAACTCTGTGACTTACGAGGCGTTGATAATACATGTATATAAATGCTTTCTTAGTAAGACTCCTACAAATGTATATATATTATTTACAAATATATATAGGTCTAAGACATATTTGTAATGGTTGCCTATGTATGTATTATATATATATATTACATTATATATATATATATTACATTGTATAATGTATATATATATATATATATCGTTACATATATGGCCTTGTATAGAATGCTGGTAAGAGCGATGCTGTAACAGGTGAATTTGCACCTGTTGTTGAAATGAGACGGAGCCGATGGCTTAGACGCTGGATGGCGCAAATCCACTCATCCATCGGTTCGACTCATTAATGGATGAGTGCATGGACCATGGAAAAACGCGTGTCCGCTGATCCTTTGTCGGGATGGTGAAAGGGATGAGTGCGAGACGGTGGTGTCAATACATCATTGCATTACGTTAATTTCAATATCTGACCCACCTATGTTTAAATGTGCTATAAACATCGCTAATGCTGGTAAAATGTAGTATCAATCTGGATCTGATGGTTGGTCGATGTTTCACGAGTAAAACTGGAACGTTGACAACACGAGTGGTTGTAACGGCTGTTTACATAGGCCTATTACTGGCTGGGATCGCATTTGAGAGCTCCATCGGTCCTATATAGACGCAAGCCAGTACCAGCGTGTAACAAAATGTATAAGCCTACGTGTGACTATAGGCCTACATATGATTATCGTCTTCCACTGAATCGGTCCTGCTGTGTAACCTCTATCAGCAAATGGATAAGCGTGAAGACGAACTGGATAATGTGACTGCCTCAAGGACAACGGACGAAGCAAGGACAGACTGGTTAAATCGGATGATTGATCGAGATGTCCTTGTGGGCCTATACACATCTTATTCAATTCGAAGGACCTGACAGATGAACAGATAAAGAGGCATCGCAACGCAGAAACATACACGCAAGCACACTCAACAACACCCGAACACCGCAATCTTGTTTTTGTGATCGGGTGACCTAGTACATCACTTAGATTGGTGACGCGTCTAATATCGCCCGTGATGGTGACAATCAACGTTCGCGGTGACCAGACGCATCGAGCGGCCTAATAAAGCGCCTTACAGCAATGGAATAGGAAGGATCAGCAGGAAAGGGAGGAAGGTTAACGACCCAAGTTATGATGCTTTTAAAGATATCAATATTATAGCGAAGATGAAGTAAAAGAGAACTATAGGCGATCGTGACACAGCAGAGAAATCCGAAGAATGATTTCAATTCAATAGTTTATTCAGCAATCCGAAAGTGTAAACAGAAGCACATGATAAATTATATTGGCAGTGGTTGTCAGTTGCCCGGGGACTCAATCAGGGACCAAGTGGACCCGCTTTATGCTAGTCTCGAATACGATTTGACAGAGATTGAGTGACGGAAGGAGTGAGAGAAAAGAACCGACGAAAGGGGACAAACACAAGAGACGAAACCAAGCGTGAGATTCGCCATTAATCCAGTAAGCAGCTGTAAGCGCCTGTGAATAAGTTGATTTCCTCGACGAAGTGTAAAATTCGCTAAATGGAGGAGGAGAAAGAGGAGGAGAGCGATGTAGAAATTTTTACTTTACAAACATACCATTATATATATATATATAATAAAAAGATGATCAAACAGCGGTTCAAAGCTAACTACCCGTATTTCTCTTTGGTTTTCAAGAGCCTGGATACATAGGTGCATCTCCTGGTGGCTGACTATCCACATCACGGATTCACATTGTGGTGCGACCGTGCGCTCGTTGCAAGTTCAATTCTATCCGCTTCCACAGTTTCCCAAAGGTGTTCTAGTGCCATGATGTGTGTTTGGTGAGACGTGCGGGATATGTTTGGAGTAGGCTACAATAAATCGTGGGATATAACGTTCGTTGCAATGAAAGCGTTTGCTTCTGCTCTAGGGACTTCGTTCATATATGACTCAGTTTCAGGTTAAATTTTCATAAACCTTGAAGATCGATCATTTGAAGTGAAAACAAACAGGGAAGAAAGGGGAAGAGAGAAGAGGAAACCGAGAAATGAGGAAGAAAGAGAGAATCATAGAGTAAGAAAATAGACTGAGACGTTAAAGGAGCAAGAGTTGTGGAAAAAACAATAATCGTGAAAACAATAATCGTGAAGGACGAACGAGAAAATGGAAGAAAGGCCGGAGAGTATATTAAGAGGAGGACATTATAATATGGACGTCATATGGATTAAAAATCTTTAAACTCCAGCAGCTTACTTTCTGCTTACTCACACGTGAATGCATTCAACGCTGCGATGTTGCAAAAAGCAATTTCGACCTATCACTCACTTCATATTGACGCACATACGTATCTGAACATTTACATAGCGCCTCATGAAGGCGCTAAGTAATAATCCTGAATCGTTCCACTCAGAGGCCCTGCTATTATTCCATAAACCAATGCGCATACGAAGCTATTCATTGAATTGTGCTATTACTGTATTGCATATAAAAAAAATATGGCCGACGAGTAAAGAGAAGAGGACCTTGAAATCGATGCAATCCACTCGGTTACCACTCTTCTTAATTGAGTCGGAGCCACCACAGAAGGTGTATGTGTGACTGCATGTGTGGCCATTTGTGTGGTTGCATGTGTGGCTGTGTGTGTGGCTGTATTTGAGGCTGTACGTGTGGCTGTATGGGTAGCTGTACGTGTGGCTGTACGTGTGGCTGTATGTGTGGTTGTACGTGTGGCTGTATGTGTGGTTGTATGTGTGGTTGTATGAATGGCTGTATGTGTGGCCATATATGTGGCTGCATGTGTGGCTGTACGAGTGGCTGGATATGTGGTTGTATGTGTGGTTGTATACGTGGCTGAATGTGTGGCTGTACGTGTGGCTGTACGTGTGGTTGTATGTGTGGCTGGATGTGTGGCTGTACGAGTGGTTGTATGTGTGTGTGTGGCGTGTCTCCGCATCCGTTTCAACGGATTATCTGTCCTCTGATGGAGTCATAAAAAGAGGGTTTCCGTCCTTCCTGTTAAAACACGGCGTCCAGACAATCCACGCGATTATATATATAAATATATTTATATATGTATGTATATATGTATTTACATGTATATGTATATATACCTCTATTTATCAAGCGGTTGAAGACCACTTCGCTCGTTCTATGGGGCCTTCTATACAGTCGGATGGGGAGCGTCGCTGATGAGTTGTCTCGAAAGGCGCTACATAAATTAGCACCTGCGGTATACAATACATAAATTGTATACCGTTACAATTTCAGGAATAAGGCGAGGGAATTAGTGGTATATAGATAATAATTCTTTGAACTTCGACGAGCTACGCTGCCACAGTGTTCACATAGTTCAATTCGTTAGTCATCGCATTACTTGAAAATTCTACATGTATGTATAATATACATGAGTGACATGGTATGTACGCTTGTATGCATGTATTTATGTATGTATATATGTATGTTTGTTGTTTTTGGCCGTGGTTGGGCTGGGCAGTTTCTCTGAAGAGGCGCTATATAAATTATCGAAATGAATGACTGAATTAAAGCATGTATGTATGTATGTATGTATGTATGTATGTATGTATGTATGTATGTATGTATGTATGTATGTAAGTATGAATAGCCCATTTTGAACATTTATTTAGCTCCTTTCAAGTAGTGTACTCTAGTTCATACCATTCCACACTATGAGCAACATGGAGGATTCTAAGTCAAAAGAAGCAAAGGCAGATCAAGAGATCTACGCTGGATAGATAATATTGCGGAGGACATGACATCAATTGAACTGACACTTGGGGTCGCAATGGACATTACATCTATGACCGAACACAATGGAGGTCCTATCTTCCTATGACCATCGTCGCAAAATGACTGGTATCAGGAATTGATGATGATTGTAGTCTTATTATGCTCGTTGAAAGCAGACTTTCCGCTGTTCATGAAATCACCACATAGGCCTAGGTCTACATTTACGTCAGTTTATATTGTGACTCTTATGTCCAATATAACCACAACTTTTAGTACTCGGCCGAGATATTGTTCGCAGGGTTATTCTGGGAGGCAATTTAAAACCATGATAATTAATGGCGGTGTATAATTATGTTCATGCTAAGCTGTCACAATATCGATTGATGCTTGTATATTGGCATTCTTTGTCATAATTTCATGTTATATCATTCATTGGCATCATCAGTTCCTGATACTTATCATCTTTGTTTAGATGGGTACGAATAAGTTATTTCATCTGTTTCTTGGTCATTTGTCTAGTCCATGGCATTACTCTTCTTAGTGTTAGTTCAAGTGATGTTATAAATGTCCTTTTTTGTTAAATATATCCATCATGACCATAATCTACCTTTGTTGCTTCTTTAGAATCGTTCATGCAGAGAATTCTGTGGAATTCTGCCATTTGCCATTTTCCTGTATGTCCAAACCATTGGAGTCTTCGTTGAACACCTTTGTTTAGAAAACTTGTTTGCATACCTAATTATTGCCTGGCACTCATTTCTATTTTTCTGTACCGTAATCATAAAAGCAGAAGAGGATACCGATCTTCTGATGTATATATATATATATATATATATATATATATATATAACATACACATACATACTCTCTATATACATACATATGTACTTGATTTATATATATATAACTATATAGATACATAGGATGTATGTGTATATAGCTTATTTGCTCCATATATTATTATGGAATCTCATGGTGCCAGTAATATGCTATTGCCGGCCCTACATATACAACATATATTTGTCATATTAATTTATATATGGATTGATTATATATATATATATATATATATATATATATATATATATATATATATGAGCCCATATATCCCGTTCATGTAAAATTATGAAGGCGCAAAGTAATATTGGGTAATAGGACATAATGAGAAAAAAGTAGAGGAGTCGTTAATTTTGCATAGGCCGATCACACCAGGCACTATACTTCAAAGACACATGACATGGCCCACTTATTATCTCAGACCCCAACTGATATAATAATGGACACATATTTATATTGCATTAAAGCATGGCGTATGATTGCCTATAGCATGCACGTTTACAGTAATATATAAATACATATATATATATATATGTATGTGTGTGTGTGTGTGTGTGTGGAGGGATGGATGGATGTGTGGAAGCTAGGATGGATGGTAGATGGATGTACGGAAGGATTATCGAACGGTTGGTAAATGGATGAATTGGTGAGTGTGTGGATGCATTGATTGGTCGATAAGTAGAAGGTGTATAAAGTAAGAGTTGTATTTTGTCAGAGCCACAAATTCCGTCACCGTCCATTTACCTCTTCCGATGACAATACCCAACCGGATGCGTTCTCGTTCGATCACGTGACCCTTGAGCATCCACTTGACGTCATCCGCTAGATGGCTCTTGGTCTTGCTGCTCCATGTTTCCGCTTCACGGGTCAGCGATGGGTCAGTCACAAACACCGGCTCATCGTAATTCAGATCTCCATCCGGTGGAACAGAGTTCGACGGCTCCTCGGGATCAGAAGGTCGGCTATTCCGGCATTTCCTTCGTATAGCAATGACGATTATGGCCACGATGACGAACACTAACAGACCCGTAAGACCCAATATCTTATTGTTTGGCGTGACGTCACCAGATGGCGTCTGCGTTGTATTTCCGTTTTGACTTGCTGCCAGAGACAACATGGCCGACAGACAGGATCGACGCAATAAATCCTATTTAGAAGATAATATTAGGGAATACTTTTCGAAATAGGTGGCTTATAGCCAAGAAACCCGAATTGAATAGGCCATAGTCTATATTTCCTAAATTTACGAGAGTACGGTTTTCTGCGAAAAGAAGTTAAATCACCAGTAAAGCGCACTAAAGTTTCATTTGCGGACGTCTGTTAGATATGGTTATTTTAGAGCCAATATGGCGGTCTACCCTGGTGAATTGATGCCGCTGATTTGGTGACTGGCCGTGACATACTGACCACGTCGAAATGACGAAATTAGTTTGCGTGACTGAGGATGCGGATTAAGTCGACTCAGAGAAAAACGAGAGCCTGGTGTGCAACTGGTCTTGTCGGGAAGGTGGTCACACGGCAGCACTTAAGACGCAACGTCTGTGCTGTAATGGAAAACATAATGAAAACAGTCCATTAGCAAAATCAGTGAATTATGAACATTTTTAGACCAGCAGAGTTTGATATTTTTAGCCATGATTCGATACTGCCGAAGATATAAGCTGTAGGTCTACGTGTGCGGATCGCGATGACCGCAATGGAAGTTTATGTGCTTAATAAATGACGAATTTAAACTAAGGATTATGGAACGGATCACTCAAGGAAGAGAATGGATACGGTACGAAGTCGAAATGTCAAAGAAGAATTAGATGTAAATGAGAAAGAATTGGACCTAAAAGTAGAAGAGGCTGATCTAACGAAACGGAACCAGAAAATGTGAAAAATGAGAAGAATGTTGATCCTAAAAGAAGAAAATTGTCCGAATAAGCGGAACTCTTTGAACCATTGAAACACATAGTGGAATGACTGGACGGATTAGCTCTTGATTCATAAAGGAAATGTTGCACCAACAGAGAAATAAAATGCTTCATGTAACACCAGAAGGATATTGTAGTAACACGGGAAATATATATATATATATATATATATATATATATATATATATATATATATATATATATATATATATATATATATATATTTGGCCTCATTATATTACAACGAGAAACCAGGAAACTGGCTTGCGTATAAATGCATTCCAAATTTCCAATGCCTGTATGGAAGTAATAAATAGTCCGACACCTCTGCTGTTAGTCCTATATGAGGGACAATCGTGAACGCCGTGAATTTAAGACTTGAGCTGAATCCGAGCCCAGTACTAGTTCGTGGGTTGTAATGGTAGTGGTGACGTGTATAGGTAATCATAATTTTTTCTAGAGCGTCTGGAAGGAAAACCAATTTACAGTGTGCATCTGCCTATCACTCTTCAAGAGCAGCAAATAACGCGTGAGACTTTATCGTCCATCAAACAAGTCAGCATTTGTAATCGTTGTAGAGAGCAGACCCTCTGACGTGTCACACTCGTGTGTGTATGCCTGTATTTATCTACACGCATTGGCCTACAACGTAATTGGACACTACATGTATAATTATACATATATGTATAAATATTAGCACTGCCTGGATCGAGACGTCAAATGGTGTTTCAACGAACTGATATTTGTTTACTCCGGTGGGCATTACAGGATTAATCTTTGGATTAGAATGGTCTACTCGACTTCCAGCTGCCAATCCCCCGCTGTCCCTCCCTCCCCCCTTCAGTCGATGGTTCTAGAGAAATGGCTACTCTTATCTGTTGACGTACAGTTGAGAACCCGCCGTGTGTTATGGAAAATGGCGTTGCCATGAGAAGCGTAGATTGAGCGCTGATGCCGTGGCTCTATTGGTTCTCTTTGGTTCGGTCTTGACCGATCATTTGGCTGCTGAATAAGTAGGGCCTACTACGGGATGAACAGGACAAGGATTGATTGAATTATTGGATAAGGTTTGCTCTGTCAAGGCCGATAGCAAGATACTAAATTAGACTGCGATGCATCCATATAATACAATACAACTAGTGCGATGTATGGTAAAGTCCTCTTGTAGGGTAATGTGAAGCTTGATCAGCTTTTGTTACTACTCCTTCGAATCTTACATGTAGCGTACATTGTGTTGGATTCGGTCATATGGCATTCTTTCTTAATGACCAAACCATAGGATTCTTCGTTGAAAGACTTTGCTAGCAGAATTGATTTGATACCTAGTGATTGTCCTGGGCAACCCTTAATTTTCTCTCGTCTTGAAATCCGTTCGCTCTTCCGCAGTCAATTCATTTCTGCTGTCAGAATACTATTATCATCTTTGCATCATACAAAATTTGGACCTGTTAAGAAAATCTGCATGTATCGTCATCGTCTCAAATATCTTTATCTTGGTTTTCTTTGCTAATTTTCTTCTTCCTATTTTCTTCTCCCCATATCCTGTTCATTATTCCAAATGTTTATGAAGTGCATCCAATTTTCCTTCGAATATCTTTTCCGTTGCTGCAATCTGTGCTTACCAGCCCTTTTCGATAAACGAATAATTATTGTTCTAGGCCTACTTGTCCCTTAGCTTCTCCTTCGACTCTGAATGTCATCAGTGTGTCTGTGGTCTAGCAATTACTATTTGTCTGGATTTCTCTGTGTTTATTATTTTGTCGAATCTTCCACTTGTTTCGTCATTCTGTATCATTATATCCTACGGTCTGAATCGCTTCTAGAATGAAGGTCAGTGTCGTCAGAAAGTTCAACATTGTTCACCATCCCTCCATTTGATTTGATTCCTGCCCCGGCTTATGGCATTACTGCTTCTAATACCTGGTCAAACGATACACCCTTGTCATGCTTCCTATTTCTTGTGATAGTATTCGGTGATACATTTATGTAATTTTATGGTACAAGATAATTTTCGATGATATCTCTTGCAGAAGCTTTATCAACTGCTATGGTATTCTTTCATTTTGCACAGCTCCTCACATTCCATCGTGCAACTACGTGCTGTCGAATGATTGTTGGAAGTCGATGCAATTTGTGAAGACTTACTGTTTCATTGTGAATAATTACAGATCGATTATGTTTTTCTTCCTGGCTTGAGCTCGTCTTGTTTTTTCCCAACTTCTATCTCAACATACGACTGCATTCGATTTGTATCAATTTGGTTACAGCTGTCCTGGACTGTTCTGTAGGCTAACGCCTCGCTAATTATTTTAACTTGGGATTTCTTTTCTGCAATGTACTTAAGTCCGGTTGTCAAGTTGGCCCAGTCGTCTGACAATTCTTACTCCTGCTGAACGTTTGTGACATTGCTTGAAACAGTTCCCTGGTCATTGCATCCAAGACTGGAATATTGTCCTCTTCCAGTTGGTTGATAGTATCTCTTAATCTGTATCAGTAAAAGTAGGAAAACTGTAAAAAAATTAACTTTAGCACCTGTTCTTCTGTACTATTCACGAATAACTGTGAGAACCGAATACGGTCGTTATAGTGCGTCGATATTATTTTAGTGGTTTCTATAATGCACAGATGGTGCAGTATGCTAAAATATCTACCATTTGCGTCTGATTGACGAAACGTTGAACTCTATTTTTCTATTCCTTTTAAATATTATTATCTACTTCTTGCATTCCATTTATCTTGGAAGCTTCCTCTGCTTCTTTGCATTGGTGTTCAATACAGTTGCTGTTGTTGTTGTCTCGTTGCAACTTCCCGCTGATTTCTCTGATGAAATACTTAAATTGCTTCTGATCTGTGGCGTTAGCGTGTTTTTTTTGCAATGTCTCTCCAATCATCCACGAGTTCTGAAGTTTCGTCTTGTATCTATTTGGTTTTTTGCCTTGTTGCAAGCTCGTCCGACTATGATATTGGCTGCTGTTTTACTTTCCTTTGTGTATTTTACGACATAACTTCTTAAGGTTAGGGAATGTAAAAATAATATAAGGTAAGGCAGAGAGAGAAAAGCGCCGCAGCTTATGATCAACCCAAGAAAGAGACTAAATTTGTTTTTGTTGTTGAAAACGTTCCGGTCATAGCGGCCTACATCTTTCGATGACTAACAATGAACTCATAAAATTATCATTAGTTTCTCATAACACAGTATATCGATGCTCGTCAATAGTTAATAAACTTACTAAAGAAGCCTAACATTTTCACGTAAAGATAACCAAGTTGCATTGTGATCCAGTGGTAAAGTAAATGGAGTTAACATAATCATATTGTGTGTATTTACGTTAGTCAATATGTGGTAATACTCGTCAAGAGATCTTAAGCTGTTTCCAGGTGATAAATCATGTGAAATGTATATACAACCATATTGGAAACTGTATAGCTGTTGAATTGTGCTCTATTGCCCCAATTAACGTGGCTGCCTCGGTCTATATTTCGCCTTCCTAGACACTTGTGGCAGATATAATCAGAAATCTCAGAGCTTAAATTACTATATATATTGTTTGTGAAAATATACGTTGATATTTTAGCAAATGGCGACACAGACTCCGCAGGATTCTGTGACACCAACAAATGGAATAGACAGTGATGTATCTGTGATTTCGCTGTCCCTGTTTGCACAGACATCCAAACACTATGGTGAGACTTAGACAACAGCAGACATTCAGAGTATACATTACGCAGGTCATGCTAACTGGCTATTTTAACGGAGTTCTCAAGAACACTATGCTGCTCGGATATCAGCTATTCCAATACTTACTGTTACGTTTCAAAGTCCTTAACGAAAATTGACTATTATTCCGACGAGATATTGACAATGAGTCAGAAATTGTTTTACATAATAAACCGAAGATGGACTACTATTCCTGATAAGTCTACGGTATGGGCCTAATTATACACATCCGTGTTGTCGAAATTCAAACTGACCTAAGGTTTAGGCTGACTAGTTAAGGCAGCCAATCGCCTATATCAGTAGCAAATTATCCTAATTGCGATGTTAGCATGTGTTTGCCACATAATTATACCATTATACTCATATGTAAATTTATGCAAAAAAAATAATCATAGCTGAAACTTACATTATACGTTGCTTTATATCATAGGCATTTTCAAAAACGTAAGCCTATTTAACAAAAAAACGGGAATTATAATTAGTCAAATTCAAATTACTGGATCAGGACAGATATTGCGTGTACAACTTCAGAACACAATCCTACATGCTCAGCCTCTCAACACTGCGTCTGTGATTCGAAACAGATGCAGAAGAATACACTGGAGACTAGTGGACGACAACCTTAATTAATCCTATTATTTCGCCGTACTCAACCACGTGATCTTGTTCCATTGTCTTTCAAGTACGACATCAGTCAGAGTAAATAGACCTACTTAAAAATTGCATTGCATCCTATGTGCATCCTCGGGCCAGACAGACCAGAAAGACCAGACCAGACAACAGACCAACCGAGAAACAGGAAGACAGAACAATAAACCTAAAACAGACATAAAACTAACCATCAACCAAGTGACCTACAGAGACAGAGACGGAACAACCGAATGATAGACTAACAGAGACGTAGCCTAATGCAAAACGATAAAACCTAACAACCGAATGACAAACAGACAAACCCCTTAAAACCAAACGACAAACAGACAAAGGCCGAACAAACGAGAGACAGACAGACTCAATTATATAGCGCGTAGAGTGAAAATAAAAGAAGACGATCTGCGAAAGTTACAAATGTGATTTATTTCCCACAATCGCTAATTGCCTTTAGCTGTGCAAACAATGTTTACTGTCTATAATAATGTTTCTGCGTATTCATGCAGTAACAGCTGGCACTGTTCGTGACATTTGTCTCTTCATTTACAGCGCGTCCAAAGACCCAACACAACACAATAACATTCAACCATTTCATGACCGTCAGGTTTCCTTTACTGTCGGGATTTAATCAAAACGTCCGCAGCTTAGACCAAGGGCTCAGAGCAATGGATAACACACTGGCAGAAGAGCAGTAGAAGGCGAGATTGATTTCAGTTACCCCTGATGTTGACTAGTCCTTCTGTTCACTACTCGACGGCGTTGGCTTAATTTATATGTAGGACGTCGCGGGAGCCTTGCATGGCTGCCGCACGCTTAAATTCAACTCCTGCTCTTACTATGCTTTTAGTCACATCGCGGAGTGTCACTATGAAATTAATAAATGAATTTGCCATATGTTATGATTATTATTATTATGCTAAATGTTCAAAAATTTGTTTAATTTCACCCTAGGCAAAATTATTATTAACATTATTAGTATTAGTACAAAAATTGTCCAAAGACAGAAAAACTGGGTGATCAGAAGACGTAAAATAATATTATTATTACTTTTACTACAATTTTATTTATTATTGTTATTGATGTTATTATTAATATTAATATTATTATTATTATTATTATTATTATTATTATTATTATTATTACATTATCATTGTTGTCATTTGGTCTATTTATTTATATTATTATTATTATTAATATTATTTTTACAACAATAATTATTATAATTATTATTTTCTTATATTATCATTGTTGTTATTTGGTCTATTTATTTAAATTTTTATTTAAAAAATTATTATTATTATTATTATTATATTGTCATTAATATTGCTTCTACTACAATAATAATAAAATAATAATAATTATAATTATTATTATTATTACTATTATTATAATTAATAATAATACTTCTACTACAATAGTAATAATAATTATTATTATAATTAGGCCTATCATTGCTATTATTATTATTATTATTATTACTGTTATTATTATTCGATGTGACCCGCAATTGTGGACATCTTGTGAGTTTTCTGAACAGCACAATAAAGTGCTGATCGTTTTTAAGGGTGCTATATCAATGCCATTCAAGTGGAATTGGAGGTTCACCCAAATGAGTCTTTCAGTCGTTCAGATTCATTTTCTTATTTCACCAAGAGTTCAAGAAGTTCTTGACCTCATCATCGTTTGAAGATGCACTTGGATGGCCTGACCAATGATCTCCGGGTCAAAATCGTTGCTGGGATAGACCATTCCCGGTTCGACTGGATCAGGAGAACAGGCCTTGACTTTCCGCGGTGAGATGGAACAGTTGGATGGAAAACGAGTTTTGCCAGTCGTATGACAAGCGGTAGCGTGATCTTTGACGGAGGAATGTGTCCTCAGGTGACCCAAGGACGTCGTTTTTTCAGAGGGTACGAGTTGGACAGGAGAGGTTCTTCCGAGACAGGGAGTGCTGCACACAGAGGCGGACCTCCGAAAGGAGAAGCCCTTCCGGTTGCCTGGCGCAGGCGACTTGACCTTGGCGCTGGAAGTGTGTGCAGATGACGAACGGAATAGGGTCAGGTGAGGTCGAGTTGCCGCTAGCTTCTGAGGGGAGTTGGTTGAAGGGGCGTCGCTGGTCGATTCGTAAAGGGGTGCACAGCTGATGCGAACGCCTGAATCACTCGAAGGAATGGGATTCATGCTTTTGCATGTTTCTGGGCGGATGTGGTTGTCTAGGATCAACGCGCCAGACGTCGATAAAGCAGCTTTTTCGCGATGTTCCCTCAAGGACGAGGACTTCCTAGGAACCTTATCGAATCGATTGAGTTGTTGCTCTGGCTTCTGTCTGTTGATGTCCTCACGATAGCTGTTCATGATGGACTTGAGGTCGTCAGTGGTACAGACCACTCCTCCTCCTCCTCGTCCTCCGAGCTCAGTCTTCGACAAGAACGACCTTGACATTCGTTCGAAGGTATCCATGCTGATCGAACGCCTGCGCAGCTCCAGCCTTGACCTCTCTCTGACTGACGTCATCTCGCCGGAAGTGGACCTCGACTGAGTGAGGACCTTCTTCACGATCAGTTTCGATGCGCAATTCTGACTGAGGCTGGAGTCGTCGTGGTTGACGAGGAGGACTCCGTGACCCTGGGACAACTGGGCCTCGAAGGCGGAAACGGCCTTCTGTCGCTTCTCCTGAACAATGACCGCGATGCTCGGCCACTCGACGGATGTCTCGATCACCTTCTCCTTGATCTTCTCTCGCACCTTCGACAGAAGGATGGAAGGCGAGCTGGGGGTTCGACACAATGGAAGCCTATCCCGCGTCTTTTCACCTGCAGGGTGCAGAAGGGTCTGACAGGCGCCAACGAAGACCGCACGCTGCCGTGGGCTAGTCGATCGAAGGGACCAGGTTTTCTTAAACCCATCTAAGACGTCGGCGCCTCTCCTGCCTCTAGGAGAGAGGTCTCCAAAACCCTTTAAGTCGATTTCGCCCGTTGTTGTCTTGACTTGCAATTGACTCGATGATTTCTGTGCTCTTCCGCTGAGTTCGTTGTCATGAAAAGTAATCGGAAGAGCCGAAACCGTCTGGCTCCTGCGGTAGGTTCTCCGTCTGGCTGCCACTTGATCTGGCAGTCGAGGTCTTGAGACTGCATGATGTTCCATCAGGTGGACGTAGCAGTTGCTTTAAAATACCCTCTGATCATGGTGGAAATGGTATCGTCAATAAAAGTCTCGTTCAAAACCTCGCAGATTTTAATTGATTCATCAAAATATTAGCCTGGTATGATAAAAACGCAAGAATGACGAAGTGCATACATGAGCACATCACGAGGACTGTGTCCGTTTCCAAATAACGCTTCATTCCTAGGTCTATACAGCAAATGCGTATCCTCTTATTCAATTAAATCCATCTACTGACTGAAGCTCAGAAATTGCTCAGAAATTCAATAGCACTTGATTCGCAAATCAGCCTAGAGAACGGGCAAATAATATGCCTAAGAAGGAAGTCAAACTCCATGGACGACAAATCGTACTAAATATTAGTCTATACTCAAGTTAGACGTTAGACGTCTCACTTCATATAAAAATATAAATGCCGAGAATAAGAGCCGCAGAATTCTAATGCAATATTTTAAATATAGACTTGTCTCCTTAGCCTGTTCAGGACATCGTATAAGCTCGTTAAGTAGGAAAGTCCGAAATCTATAATGATATATAACTCGAGGACATGTGTCTTGCATTCAAGCAGAATGTTTCTGTAGATTAGGCCATCCTTGGCAGTGCTTGAAAGCATTCCACCGAGTCTAAGATGATGACGATGATGGACGTCGTAGTTGAGCCGATTTAACAAAACAACTTATAATCGGATTTGGTCCACGTATACAACGTACGGCTTCAGATGTATTACGAGAGAGAGAGGGGCAAATAAATACGTTTCTCTGCTTTCTCTCATTTTTCAACCACAGCAGATGTCCTCTGTAACAAAAGGCAAAACCAATAACCATTATGACATTCAGCTGTAAAAAATGTCAGTTGCAACAACAAATACAGATCATCAACGGGATTTTTTGTCGGATGGTGAATATAATTTATATTGATATCTTATCGATTCTCCTTTAAACCAAAATAATTACATATTATAGATAACTGAGAATTATATTATAGATAACTGAGAATATAATATTATAGAATGAAACTTAACCTTATTGTATAACCAAATAGCTTAGATTTGTGAGATGATCGCAACGATTATGATATAAGCGGTATGTGTGCGTGTATGTGCGTGTGTGTAAAAGAGAGAGTGTGTGAGTGAGTGAGAGAGAGAGAGAGAGAGAGAGAGAGAGAGAGAGAGAGAGAGAAAGGGATAGACAGAGAGAGACAGAGAGAGAGGCAGAAATTGAGAGACAGAGAGACAGAGGGACAGACAGAGAGAGACAGAGAGAGAGGCAGAGAAAGAAACAGAGAGAGAGAGAGAGAGGGAGGGAGATTGAGAGAGACAGAGGGATAGACAGAGAGAGACAGAGAGAGAGAGGCAGAGAAAGAAACAGAGAGAGAGAGAGAGAGAGAGGGAGGGAGATTGAGAGAGAGACAGACAGACAGACAGATAAACAGAGGGAGAGACAGAGAGAGAGGCAGAGAAAGAAACAGAGAGAGAGAGCGAGAGGGAGAGAGAGAGACAGAGAGAGAAAGATTGAATGAGATAAAGGCAGAGACAGAAAGACAGAGAGAGACAGATAGGGAGACAGAGCATGAAAGAGAGACAGAGATAGATACACAGAGAGAAAGAGAAAGAAACACACAGAGAGAGAGAGGGAGGGAGATAGAGAGAGACAGAGAGAGAACGAGAGAATTAGAGGAAGGCAGAGACAGAGAGACAGATAGAGAGACAGAGAATGAGAGCGAAACAGTGACAGATACACAGAGAGAGAGAGATACAGAGAGACACAGAGAGAGGCACAGAGAGACAGAGAATGAGAGAGAGAGACAGAGACAGAGAGACAGAGACAGAGAGACAGAGACAGAGAAACACAGAGCGACAGAGAGAGAGAGAGAGAGCCAGAAAGAGAGAGAGAGAGAAAGAGAGAAAGTGTGCGTGGGTGATTTGGGAACGATATGATGTGGGACTTGATGTTCAGTTAGAATCTGCTATGTTATAGTTATGGTATACATCGCGATTGAAGGTAATGAGTATGTTTTGTAGGATGACGGATGAGCCTTAACTAATCGAGGTAATTGATGTGTAATGTGGTCGAAAAAGAAGGCACGTGTAGCAGAATGGGCCAAGTTTAGACCACGAAGAAAAACATCAGACAAGCCACTTGCACGAAGAAATATTTAAAAAAATTCAATTAATAATTTCTATTATACTCGGAAAAGCAATCAACAAGAAGTCTTCGTCAATCTCATGGACTCTAATCAGTCATTCGACAGCGTGTGGTATAAAAGAGTGTGGAAAGCAATATGAGAGGCATTGTTCAGCGTCACTTTTGTCGGCGATATTGGCAGCAGACGATAAATGGAACATCTGCGTACGAATCATCAACCCATGAGTGGACACGACAAACAGAAATTTCAGATTCAGAATATATATTTATATATATATATATAATGAATATCCTGTATATATATATACGCCGAAAACTAAGTACTGCAGGCCCATATATCTATTTGCATGTCTTGTATAGGCTACATGTGCAACAAAAACTTTCGAGGAGAAAATACTGAGCATATGAAGCAATGCAGGAACACTAACACCAGCTTGTTTATCAGAAGCAGACAGATGAGAATCAGATAGCCGTCTGAAATCGATCAGGAATAATATGATGCAAGAATGATATCACAAAGACACAAGAAGGAAAGGAAGAATACTGTTCGGTGATGAAATATGACCAGAACGTTGGAAACTGAAAGAGGAAAAGCTGATCTAGCGAACCTTCGTCATAGAAACTCATTTCTCAACTAATCGGATGGATTAAAAACTAAATGGCCACAAATATATCTGTAACTAAGCTGCGGTTTAACTGCGAGCGGCGATCGATTGGATACCACCGAATAAATTAGTAATTATAAACACGCTATATAAATGTTATTGAATAAGTGTCCGATGCTTGTGCAAAGAAAGGTCAATTGAAGGTGTATACACTATACATACAATACGGACCTGAATAGAGCCTATCTAGAACATTCTTACAACGCTTATGTCCTGTCTGCCGCCCACATGCGACCAATATTTTCTTAAAGACGCTATTATAAGGCCCATGTATGAGACCAATATTTTCTTAAAGACGCTATTATAAGGCCCATGTATGAGACCAATATTTTCTTAAAGACGCTATTATAAGGCCCATGTATGAGACCAATATTTTCTTAAAGACGCTATTATAAGGCCCATGTATGAGACCAATATTTTCTTAAAGACGCTATTATAAGGCCCATGTATGAGACCAATATTTTCTTAAAGACGCTATTATAAGGCCCATGTATGAGACCAATATTTTCTTAAAGACGCTATTATAAGGCCCATGTATGAGATCAATATTTTCTTAAAGACGCTATTATAAGGCCCATGTATGAGACCAATATTTTCTTAAAGACGCTATTATAAGGCCCATGTATGAGACCAATATTTTCTTAAAGACGCTATTATAAGGCCCATGTATGCGACCAATATTTTCTTAAAGACGCTATTATAAGGCCCATGTATGCGACCAATATTTTCTTAAAGACGCTATTATAAGGCCCATGTATGAGACCAATATTTTATTGAAGAAGCACCTATACAGCCCATATGGGACCAATATTTTGTTGAAGAAGCTCTTATAGGGCCCATATAGGACCAATATTTTATTGAAGAAGCTCTTATAATTCCCATATAGGACCAATATTTTGTTGAAGAAGCTCTTATAATTCCCATATGGGACCAATATTTTGTTGAAGAAGCTCTTATAGGGCCCATATAGGACCAATATTTTATTGAAGAAGCTCTTATAATTCCCATATGAGACTAATATTTTCCTTAAGAAGCTTTTATAATTCCCATATGAGACCAATATTTTCCTTAAGAAGCTCTTACAATGCCCATATGGGACCCATCAAATGACAGACTAAGTAATGCTGGATGCGTGTTGATTGTTGACTTTTCCAGGGTGTCAATATTATTAATGGACTTCAAGCCTTTGACACGGAACATAGTGTCAACTGCGTATACATGTAGGTCTACAGTCAGAGGCGGCGATCCCGGGGATCGAGGGGGACAAGTCCCCCACCTTTTACAGAGAGGGTACACGTTATACGTTTGTGCCCCCACATTTTCTACCCCCTCATTGGTGTTCCCCCACCCATTAAATGAGATCGCCGCCTATGTCAACAGTAATCACATACAAAGAAATACTTATTAATATAGGATGTATCCAATATTAGATTTGTTATTAACGTGCATGTCTTTATTCTGCATACAAAAGCAATCCGTGACTATCTTCAAAGAGTTTAGTGGCCGTGACAGAGTGATTATGGAAACATGATTTATTTGCAATTCAACTACATGTAACTCAAGTTAAGTAGGTCTACTTAAACTGAAAGCACATTGACTTATAGTTAAAACAATCAGCACAGCGACTGCATATATATATGATATATATATAATATATATATACATATTGGGTCTGTCATGCATAGATTCAAATTGTCCCTAAGTGTTCAAATCAATCAACTCTTCAGAAGTGTATTAAATTGATAGCGTTGCAGTCCTGCTTAAGCGGATGGCAGAAAAAGCCTTGAGTAATTATATGAACTATACCCTCATGAATAACAATGTGACAGGATTATTCTCTTCAATAACGGGGAACTTACATGGCTAGGATGAGGTAGATATTCTAGGCAGGGAGGATGACAGATGAGCCATGAAAATTGATATAATTATACAACTTACAATTAAACAAATGATAACCAACGAGACCTATAGCTGTCCTGACTCTGAATGCCTGAATCACTCCTTTCATCTAGGTTAAACTCTTCCCTTTAAAAGGAGCTCGACGTTACGTCGCTCCTAATACTAACTCCAGGCTGGGTGAACATTGACAAACGACTTGAAAATGTCAGTAACAGCCAATGGAGATGCCTCCAGTTATCAACGAACCTACTGATTGCGGTAGACGACCTCACGAATCATGAAGAAACTAACGACGCTACAAAATTGAAACGACCTTTAGGGCTATTTAAATCCTCAGCTTCTTTGGCAATGTAATCTTATAGTGCCATGATATTAATATCAGAGCAGGATTTTCTGCCAAGAGCTGCCGATGTTGTTTGACAAAATATGCCATGCTAAGTGCTCGTTATAATACATTGTAAGCCAGTGTGGTGAAAACAAGGAAATATGGTTCCAGGCGACTATCAAAGTCATACGGCGAAATCAGCCTACTCTCTGTGAGAAACAATTCACCTAGGAAATTAAAAGAGTCTTCACAATGTGATACTCGTTAGTGATGATGGATACGATGATATTCCTTAAAAAAATAAAATGTTTTCTCTAACGATAGTTATTACTGTAATTAAAAATATTATCAACTATAAGAACAATTAAAACAAAAAGAGCAGTAACAAAAGTCTAAAATTATTTTAGCCAAAAAATAGAAACAAAAAGTCCAAAATCGATAAACATGAGAATCTGAATATGTGGAACATCTTATAGCCTGTGATCATCCCGGATTCAGGAGCTTGGCTTAAATAAGTAGTTTTTGCGCATTTTATGAACTATGTTATTTCTATAGCGATTGACTATCGTAAATTATTCGCAAAATTAATAGTCATATAAGCGTGTAGTCAAAATCTCTGTAATGAGCCGCAAACGTGGGAATCCTGTCTGGAGTCATTTCGAGTACGAACCAGTCACAAATAAATGCTGGTACATAGGACCTAGAAGGTTAAGCACGACTAATCAATCCAATCATGATCCCAATGATGTTAAACACCATCAGCCTACGTAAATAAATCTGCGCTGCCGAGAGTTTATGATTTATCTTTCGATCAACGATAAATCTTTAGTTTCTGAAGCAGATTTACATGCATAAATCAAAATCAAATAAAATTCGCATCCATTACGATGAAACTAATGACAAAGGGAGCTTTATTATCCGCAGCCCACTATTCTACACCTGCGCCATTATTACATTGAGCTACTTGCGCAAGATGATAATGATGAATTGGACGCTTCCTACAGATCCATCAAATGGCAGATGCCACTGCAAGGGGGCTTGACACGATCAATCCTGAAGGACATCTAACCGATGTGATTGTAAGGTTGGTCTGCCTATGTCCCTGACCATAGCCCTAGCAACAAGCCCAAATAGATGACTCTGTCACTGTGCAGTGTGCATCCAATCGATTGTCAGATCCAACATAATTTTATAAAGGGTATTCATTAGCATTCTGTTACCAAACAATCTGAAAAAAGTATCTGTTCCTTGTGCCTTTCTCAGTCTATCTTCTGTTCTGTCCAGAAGGATGAAGCACAGAGTTTCCTGCATCTCTACCACCTGACTCTATCGTCACTGTTTTCTGGATTTCGTTTCGGCCACCAAGGGGTCAGCCACTCTGCAGTTGGGCATTGGCCCCTTCGAAGCGACGACCACTGATGTGAACCATAATATATTGATCTGCGTATTCCCAATTTCACTTCGCTCGATCAATTGTTCTGTTTGTCTATAAAGCATTGAAGCAGCAATCCATTGTGAGTCTCGCTATCGCCATTATACACTCGAAGGCACACACGTCACAGCGTATTCACAGACAAATGAAAATATGCAGGAATCAGTCAAGGCTATATTTAAGTAAACACAGATCAGTATAAACGCGTGCATAGAGAGGCATAAGCACACATACAAGTAACAGGCTCACAGTGCATAGACGGTTACATTAGATTATTTACATCAATGGTAATTCCTACATATTACGTGTATTGTCTATTCTACAAAAGATGACCTCATGAAAAACATATGTGAAAGCATTTAAACTGCTACCTGTTCTTCATCAGTCTGTCTACTCCTCCTATAAAATCCAACGATGGCTCCACGGTTCTCCTGCTTCCTCTGGTGCTGCTGCTGCTGTTGATGCTGGTGCCAACGATGCCACTGCTGTTGGTGAGGCTGCGTTCGACCGTTCGACGCAGCAGTTTATCGGCTGAAGATTTCTTCAGTTGGTTGCAGCAGATTGACCAATCGCTCATTCCTCCCCCTCCTCTTCCTCTTCCTCTTCCTCCTCCTCCTCCTCCTCCTATTACACCTCCTCCTATTTCTCCTATTCTTCTTCCTCCTCCTCTTCCTCCCGCTTCTATTCCGCCTCATCTTGCTCCTGCTTCGGTTTCTCCTCCTCCTCCTATTTCTCCTCCTTCTCTTCGCATACCTCGTTCTTCCATTTCTTCCACACTCTGTCCTCCCATTAATTTTCCTCTCCGCCTTATCATCCTCCTCCCCTTCCTTCTATTTCTTCTCCTCCTATTCTCCCTCATCTTCGTCCTCTTCCTCTTTTTCTATTTCTTCTCATTCTTAATTCAATCCTCGTTTTCCTAATTTCTTCTTCTACAGTCTCTCCTCTTATTTCGCATTCTCTCTGCTTCTATAGCTGCTGCTATTCCTCCTCTAAAGCTTCCTCCTATTCCTATTATCTGAGTTAGTCCTCTTCCTATTGTTGCTCATTATTCTCTTCCTTCATATTCCTCCTATCATTGCTCGACCATTTTCGACGCTCGTAAATAAGTTGGTGCCCTACGCTCGGCTTTCAAGTGACTCTAGAAGTTTTGAGATAACGATCACGATAACGATAACGATTCTCTACCTCCAATTCTCTCTTTCTTCCTCCTGTGTCCTTGCCCATTCTATCCTACTTCGTTTCCCTTCCTCCTTTAATCTCTTCCCCTTATCTCTGTCCTGTTTGCTTAATTATCATTGGGTCAAGGAAATCGAACAGACCAGGACCGTCCGAGGGTTCACAGCCCCTCGCTCTATCCCCACCCATCTCTTCCCATCCTCTCCTCCCTCTTCTCTTCCTCCTCCTTTTTCTCTTCGTCTTTTTGTTCTCTTTCTTCTCCTCCTCCTTTTTCTTCTCTTCCTCCTCCTTCTTCTCTTTCTCTTTCTCTAGCTACTCCTTCTCCTTCTTCTCCACTTCCTCCTTCTCCTCCACCTACTCCTTTCCTCTTCATCCTTCTTCTTCTCTTCCTCCTCCTTCTTCTCCTCCTCCTTATTCTCCTCCTCTTCCTTCTTCTCTTCCTCCTCCTCCTTGTTATCTTTCTCTTCCTCCTTCTCCTCCTCCTCTTCCTCCACGTCCTTCTTCTCTTCCTCCTTTCTCCTGCCCTATCATCACCCTCCCTAGTATTCCTTGCGCGCTCTGTCTACCGACTATCTCTGTGACTGATGACTGTGCGCGAAGTTTGTGTGTGTACGTGCGCGTAGGTGTATTTTTTAATTGTAATTTTTACTCTTACTCTATTGAGTTTGTGAAATATAGCATCGATATAAAACAAACCTGGAAAGTAATCAAAAGTATTTTGAGGGTCAAACTTCCTGAACATATTATTAAAAGCTTGACTTATAATGGAGTTGAAATTACAAATGCAGCACTAATAGCGGACAAATTTAATAATTATTTCACTGGTATGGCACAGGACCTTGTGGATAAGATACCTCTATCACCTAATACAAACGACAGGTACCTTAGCCCACCTGTTCTGACCTCATTTGCAATTTACCCGACCACACCTGATGAACTTGTCAGCCTAAGTTACTCACTTAAAACGACCAACAGCTCTGGACCGGATGACCTCAACTCTAGCCTAATTAGTCCCATACTAAATCTCATTGCCTCGCCATTATCCTTATAATTAACTGCTCGTTCTCAACTGGCATTGTTCCTAGTAATCTAAAACTGGCTAAAGTCACACCAATTCACAAACAAGGACCCAAAGACAGTATTTCCAACTATAGGCTCATTTCAATCCTACCATACCTATCCAAATTATTTGAAAAGGCCATGTATGTACGCGTATATGAATATATTGATAAAAAGAGTCTTCTCTACTCGCTCCAGCACGGTTTTCAGGCAGGCCATTCCACTTCCATGTCATTGCTTAACTTACAGGATAGTATCTCTGCAGCTATTGACCGTAACGAATATGCTGTGGGCATTTTTATTGACCTTGCCAAGGCCTTCGACACGGTGAACCATAATCTTCTTTTAACCAAATTATATAACTTGGGAATTCGAGGCATTGCCTATTCTTGGTTCGCCAGTTACCTAGCAAACAGTCACCAACAAGTTAAATGTAATGGCCATTTATCCAATTTTAAGCTTGTCAAGCACGGCGTACCTCAAGGCTCGATCCTTAGTCCCTTGTTATTTATATTATTTATCAATGATCTACCAAACGCGTCTAACCTAATTACCTTTTTACTATTTGCTGACAACACCAACATTTTTCCTCCCATAAATCTTATAAAGAACCAACTGTTTTCATTTCTCAATAAAGAATTCAGTCATGTAAATGACTGGTTTTCTGTAAATAAACTGTCCCTGAACGTCGGAAAAACTAACTATATTTTGTTCTGCTCCCACCGCAAATTACTACCTACCATTCAGGATTCGCTCTTTATAAACAACTTGCTCATCCCTAAGGTTTCTTCTGCAAAATTCTTAGGAATTCATATAGACCAACATCTAACCTGGAACAGTAATATTGAAAGCATAGGAACCAAAATTGCTAAAAACTTATGCGTTTTATCAAGAATAACCCATTTATTAGATAAGCGAGTTCGTTTGAACTTAAATTATACACTGATCCACCCTTATCTCTCCTACTGTACCTTAATTTGGGTATCTAATTATCCCTCAAGATTTTCAAGGCTGATTGTACTTCAGAAAAGAGCACTGCGCTTGGTAAATGCCTCGGACTATTCTCTCTCGACTGACCTCATTTATAAACAAACTAAGATTCTCAAAGTCAACCAAATAGTGACCTTTCACATTGCCGAGGCAATGAATAATCTGCTTCCGTCTATCTTCTCCGATTACTTTACCCGCTCATCGCAAATTAATCCTTATGCCCTTCGAGTCTCCAACACCAATACCTATAGGCCTACTTTTGCCCGAACAAACATTAGAAAATTTTGCATTAAATACACCGGACCAACAATCTGGAATAATCTGCCAATAACCCTCCGCCAAAAGCCTAATATTTGTGCATTCAAACGGAGTCTACGCACTTACCTGATTGATGATAGCTAAATAATAGCGTATAGCACCTCGCATTTAATGTACATCTTTCTATTTTTCTCTCTCCTATTGTCTACTTAGTTAACTAGTTAAGTCCTACGGTTAATTATTTTATGTTATTATCCTAAACCAGCCGTCTCTACATGTTATAATTAAATGGGTAACCCGATTAGAGGGACAATTTGTCCCTTTAGGGTTTTCTGTTCCCTTGTTCCCAATACGATTGTGACTAAATTTATGTTTTCTCTGATGTATCTTGTAATGTTTTTGGGACCAATACACAATATGGTTATGGCATTTGTCCGTAGGCGTGGGTGCGCAGGTGCATGTGTGCGTAGGTGTGTGTGCGTAGGTGGGTGTGTGCGAGAGAGAGATGGTGTATGTGTGTATACATGTGTGTATTGGTGTGCATGTGTGAGCCATTTTAATTATAGTTGTAATTAGAAATGCATACACCGTCGCTTCAAGCAACCTAATCTACGCAAATTTAGATGGTTATAAATTTAATTAAGAATGCATATTTAATTAAGAAAAGAAATTTCATCAGTCGGTATAATTATGCACAGAAAACTGAAAATTGGTAACAATGACCGTCTCAAGCATACTCGTACAGCCTTCTCAGTGAATCCCTGGCAGACAACATAACCTTCAGAGTGTCTTGACACGGCCATTGGGCAGCGATGACAGGCGCTTACATCTGCAGCACCCAGTAGCACCATCACCCATCCCTCATTGGTGTTGGATGACGCACATCCGGTTATCAGTCCAGGCGTCGGATCCACGTAGAGCAAGCAATCATCGCCTTTTTGTTGCGGAGAGATGGAGTCATCCCCTGCAGTAACTAACGGTCGAGGACACTCCAACGACCGAATCACTCCTTCTCCGCCAACGGGAACATTACACCGCTGTACACGGCATGCTTGTGCCGTAGACCAGAAACTCAATGGCGCATCAGGATGCTCATTGCTCGACCCTCTTCGTGCCGCGACGTAGGTCATTAAGAAATGCGACCAAACGCCGTCTAAATCGACAGCAGATACGAAGAGTAAGTACGACGGAGAGGCAGACGGAAGGTTATAATATATAAGAGACTGTCGAGCAAATGTTGAATTGTGACAGACTGATCGTTGGCCAAAACGGCGTAAAAACCGCATCAGCAAGCGACGCGTGACTGTTGAGATGCGTCTGTGGGCGGAATAGAATGAGTCTGTCACAAATCAATTAGGGTAACGACGTAGCAGGAAAGATATGGAGAAGGGACAGAGGCAGAAGGATCAAGAAGGAAAGGAAGAGACGGGAGAAGGATTTCAGGGAAGAGATAGACAACTAGGAGGTTGATATGGAACGAAGAGGAGAACGAAAAAAGAATTAGAAGGAATGAATAGAAGATGATTAAGGGAAGAATAGCGGTCAAAGTGAAAAATTATAACAGAGAGGAAAAGAAATTGCAGGCAAATATGAAGATGGAGTTGGAAGAAAGGAAGGAGAATGAATCGGAAGGAATGATTTAAAGGAAAAGAATGAGCGAGACGAAGATAGAAAGCTATAGGCGAAGAAAGAAAGAACAAAGAGATTGAAAGAAAATAGCAAGAGGACGATAAAAGGGAGCTAGAAGGTAAAAATGAAAAATGTAACGAAGAAATGAGATGCAGGAGGAATGGGTTAGACAGAAATCAAATGAATTCCGAAGATAATAATGAGAGGATGACATTAAGAATCATGTAACGCAGAACGACAGATAGATAAAGAAAGACAAATTCCTAATGCATCTTTTGGCTGACCATAATTCTTCATTTTCTGCACATTTCCACTACGGAGTAAAGCAGACTGCCTGAAGAGGAGCAGGAAATCAACAGGGAGTGAGAAAAACAACGTCGAGCAGGAGAGGGAGACAGAAGGAGAGAAGGAGTGAGGAAGAGAGAGAGAGAGAGAGAGAAATACAGAGGAGGTCATGGGATGAAAGAGAGGTGACGACAAGGAGGAAAACGACAGAAGAACCGAGTGCAGTTATGGCCGATGGAATCAGATTTCCTTACAAATGGACTGAAATTGCTAATCGTACACGGATCAAATGATGCCTTTGATGCCAGGCCAACGACAAACTGCCGCATGCGAATTACGTTGAGAGAGAGAAAGACAAAGAGAGAGAGAGAGAGAGAAAGACAAAGAGAGAGAGAGAGAAACAGGGAGACAGAGAGGGAGACAGAGCGACATAGAGATAGAGAGACAGAGAGAGACTGACAGAGACAGACAGAGACAGAGATAGAGGTAGAAATAGAGATAGAAAGAGAAACAGAGACAGGAAGACAGGCAAGCAATCAGATATAGAGGAGAGCAAAGTAGAGCGACGTGAGGATAAAAATAGGGAGACGCACAGAGGTGGACGAAGGCAAGTAGCAAAAGCAAGACGTAGAGAGACATTTGGACAGACAGAGGTGGAGATGAGTAGGTACGAAGGGAGAGATGAAGGTTGGTATGGTAGTGAATCAGGGATGGCCAGGGGGCATATATATATATATATATATATATATATGTAGTATGGAGGAAGGTAAGAAGGTTATCAGGCGTGGATGGGAGGCAGCAGCAAGGTAATTACGATTTAGGAGGAAAGTAGATGACAGGGAGGGAGGGAGGGAGAGAGGGAAGGAGGGAGGGAGGGAAGGAGGGAAGGAGGGAGGGAGGGAAGGAGGGAGGGAGGGAAGGAGGGAAGGAGGGAGGGAGGGAAGGAGGGAGGGAGGGAAGGAGGGAAGGAGGGAGGGAGGGAAGGAGGGAGGGAGGGAAGGAGGGAAGGAGGGAAGGAGGGAAGGAGGGAAGGAGGGAAGGAGGGAGGGAGGGAAGGAGGGAAGGAGGGAGGGAGGGAGGGAGGGAAGGAGGGAGGGAGGGAAGGAGGGAAGGAGGAAGGAAGGGAGGGAGGGAGGGAGGGAAGGAGGGAGGGAGGGAAGGAGGGAAGACAGGTAGGAAGGCAGGCAGTCAAGCACGAATGATGGAAGGTAGGGAGGAACGAAGGTAGGAAGGCAGAGGTGAAGGGTGAGAGGTAGACAGTAAAACAGACAGACTCTTGCAGGTTAAACCATAGATGGACAGAGAGAGAGAGAAAGAGAGAGAGAGACCGGCAATATGGTTATTGTACAAGAAGAGGAGACAAACGGACACGTAAGCAAACAGAGCGACAGACAGAGAGAGCGATTGCGAGCCACTCAAGTCAGCAATGATGGCTATTAGACTGATTAATAGGTTCCTATATTATGATAAGCCTAGAATCCTTTCAACCTCAGCAGCTGAAGGAGAATCGAAGCCATATCTCAACCTTACAGTGCAAACAACCAGATCAAGAAAACCACTGAAAACTGCATACAAACCACTCATATATAAACACACACTCACACACACAAAACCAAACTCACACAATTACACACACATACTCACACGCACAATCACACACACATAAAACAAACACACATAATCACACACACATACACATGCACGAAAACATTTTCACACACAAACATGCGCAAACCAACACAGACACGCAGATGGAAATGTATCTAGCAGGCAGGATATAGAGACGAATGAAGAGCGGCATCCAGATTGACAGCCAAACAAATATGTAAGAAATATGATAGTTATCGTCAACAGTTTAATACAGATTGGCACAAAGGCATCTAGATACAGACACCTGAGCAGATATTCACACACGCAAGCAGACAGACAAGCGCCTCACTGTACACACGGAGGGAAAGACAGACGATCAAAGTGACACGAGGACATACATGACAGAAGTATGGTTAGGCCAGGGCGTTGGAAGTACCAGGACACACAGCAATATGGAGTATACGGCATCGCTGTTTGTGAATGTCTTTCATGGACGAAGGAGAAATAGGCAGGCAGGCAGGGAGACCGACAGGCAGGCAGGCAGGCAGGCAGGCAGGCAGGCCGGCAGGCAGGCAGGCAGGCAGGCAGGCAGAACTTATGTCTGACAGACACCATGATAGCATTTTTAACGGAACATAAAAGAACATAAGGGGTTAAGTAGGAGGTCAAGTAGGAGGCCATACATAAGGCTTTTTCTGGCAAGGAATTTCCTGAAGATCGCCAGACGGATGATAAATGAGACGAAAGGGACTGAGCAGATGTGGATGGAATTAAGAATCAGAGAAAAACAGGGACAATTGACCCAAGAAGAGGAAGGGGAGGAGGAGGAGGAGAAGAAGAAGGAAGTGGGAGTGTAAGAAAATGTAGGAGGAGGAGGAGGAGTAGAAGGGAGTGGAAGTGGAAGAAAATGTAGGAGGAGGATGGAGTGGAAGTGGAAGAAGATGGAGGAGTAGGAGGAATAAGGAGGCTTCAGACTATTTTCCAATTACTACTTCTCCTATAATGGATTGCGATGCAAATTTTCTCGTCTCCTTCAACATATCTGATGTCGTCGTTGTCGTCATCGTCCAATTTCGTCGTCGTAACCATCTTCATTATCGTCGTCGTAATCACCTTCATTATCGTCAATGCCATCGTCATCTCCTTTCCGTTTTTCGTGATCACTCTCAAGGTTCACATGACCGGGGATGTTCCTGATCATCGCCTTCATCATCATCTTATCGTCCATCGTCTTCTTCTTGTTCCTTTACTTTATCTTCTTCTTGTTCTTGATCTTTTTCTTCCTTTTCTTGTTTTCTTCATCTCTGTTCTGCTTCATTATCTTCTTCTTCTTCTTATCATCATCTTCATCTTCTTCTTCTTTTTCAGCTTCTTCCTCTTCATCTTCTTGTCATCATTTTCTTTTTTCTTCGTCATCATCGTCCTCTTCTTCTTCTTCTTCTCCTTCTTCTTTTTCTTCATCATCATCATCATCTTCTCTTTCCTCCTCCTCCTCCCAACTTTTTCTCCTCCTCCTCCTTTTCCTCTTCCTCATCCTTTCACTTCTCTTTCCTTCTTATTTTCCACCTTCCTCTGCATCCACTTACTTTCACGATCATCAATGGCGCTGGACCTACAGCAGAGCTTCAAATAACAGCTGATTGTTTTTATTCTATCAAATTAATAAAAAAAATTGAAGTGTCACAATATTGTCCGTCGTATTGTGTCGTGATTTTCAACAGAAGACCTCTTTGTCGTCCACATTGAAATATATATTTTTTTATTTTTATACGGAATTTATATAGATTTCAGTCTAGTGTGAGGTTCTCCATTAAACAAATTCCACATATTTGGTACACAAATAATTATACGTCTTTGTAATTGAGTCTACTCTCTGTGTAGACATATATCGATGGGAAAGCGCCTGTTTGGTAAAAATCCTATCTCATAAGAGTCAGCAGGAGTTTGCTTCCAAATAGTCATTAATTAACACTATCAGTTTGCACTAGGTGTCTCCAGAGGCCGTAGTAGTAAGGCAAAACTCAACCTAGTTTATGATGTCTGGTGTTACTAGAGATATCATCGCCTCAGTGACTGAAATCGAACACTTTTAAAATGAAAGTATGTTATGGAAGGATGGGTGTACGGATGTTCTGAACCGATCCTCACCGCCGTTAATCAATGCACGAGTGTAAGAATATATATATATATATTCTTATATATGTATATTCTTATATATATATATATATATATATTCTTATATATAATGCCCAGTGTATTAGAATTGCTAAACGGACAGTAATATATCTTAAATCTGATTCATGACGCAATCGCTGTCATTGTCCGATCTCTAACTTGGCTTCATCCACAATGAAGCAGTAATTTCGTTGCTTGGGGAAATGAACTAGAAGAGTTATTTACCTGTTTTAATAATTAATACTTAGTTTTAATAATTTCAATAATCTCCAGTATACTGTAGCTTACCTCTATACATAGATTCGTTTGAATATCACAGAAAAAGAGTAACAAGAAGCAGCAAGGCTATTACATTCTATATCCAAGTAGAACGATTGAATCGAAAATTCATTCCCTGCCATTTATGCACTGCAGGATAAGACTCTATAGGACAAATATTAGGCCTAGTGCCAGATGGGCACGATTGGTCAGTCATATTTATTGAATTAGAATGAACAGCAAATAGCAAATGAAATTGTTTAATCGATTGTTATTAGAATTAGCTGTTCGCCTAATCAAAAAGCCAAGCGATTAGAGTTCAATTATCACAAAAAGAATAATTTCGAACGACATCCAAACCTCAAATTCAGCTGAACAGCTGTTCTATGTCATTACCCTGAACAATAACTGGTTATTGAGCTCAATCGTGGATGACGGTAAAATCTCTGCTCGTATATTGAACCTAAACTAAATTATTACCTTTGGAATCTGTACCATTTGAAGAAATGTAGCTGTGAATATTATTCTAGACACCTGAACGTATATGTCACTGACACAAGGCTGTCAAAATATTATCTAACAGCTGACGAGTTTTCGCAGCTGTCATTTAGGGAATACATTAATTCAATGTATCAGGCTATTTATATAACGCCTTATAAGAAATTTTCAAATGTGCGTGTAGGCCTATCTTCTCATATCATAGCCATGACATCCGTATGCTACGGTGCCATAATATTTCTTAATCCAGCGACTTGATTTGTAAAAATGCTTATGCACCGATTTCCAGCCGTCTTCTTACTACAACTCGCTTCTAATTAGCATTTCATAAGCTAAACCCATGCAGTTTTACAGTCCGAAAATATATAAAAAAATCGTTGTTTAATGTCAGACTGACAGAACGCAATGCAGTTACAAGCAAAGTTCAAACTAGTCACAAGTTATTACAGGAGTGGAATTTTTCTGTACGGCAATCATGCAAGGCGCCAGTTGCGTTCAACTTATAATCTTTCCAACGCCACCACCTAGCGAATGGAAGGATTAGTCGACCTTATGGAGGTTGCGGGAATTGATCTCGCATCCTACCGCGTATTATCTCACCAGTGTTTTATCGATTACTCTACGCTTTCCAGTAAACTCTAATTTATTTATTTATTATTTAATTTATTAAATTTGTAATACGTAAAAGGTTACACCTAAATGTGAATCTAAGACATGCTATATAAATTTATTGCAACAATAATATGTATACTGCGATAAGTGGATATTCACAGTGATTGAAACTGGTAGCTTACTGCTAGAAATGGCGGACTCAGTATCGCTTGACATTTCCAAAACTGTGAGCACTTATAGTAAAAAAATGAATCAACCCCGTGTCAGGGTGATGACGTCAACAACGCATCGATTGAGTTAATAGAGCACTGGCACGAGTATACATGTATAAGTGAGCAGTCTGGAAAGCGACGGGTTTTTAGAGCACCGACAGATTGAATTAAAAGTATATATCGGTGAGAAGAGAAATGGCCGACTGTGACTTGAATTAAACGAAGGCGATCGAAAGAAAATTGAAGAGGAGAAGGAAGAATGGTAGACGGAAAGGAAGGAAGTAGGAGGAAAGAAAGGAAAGAACAGACAAAGATACAGAAGAAAGAAAAGAACGTTGATCGAGAGAAAGGAGATGGAATGGGAAAAAGATAATTAATAAAGAAGGATGGAAAACGAAGAAAGAGGAAACAAATCAGCAGGGAAGGAAGGAAGGAAAGATGGTAGGGAAAAGTAGAAAAGAATGAAGGAAACAAAGAAAAAGGGAAGAAAAACAGGAAGGAAGGTAGGAATAAGCATAAAAGGAATGTTCCCATTCACTTCTATATCGCAACCTACTTCCTGGCATTCTCAAATACAAAGGTAGACGGGTAATACTAAAGCAGAATAGGACATTGATAATTATTAAATAATGACCACACAAATTACACGAGCCTTAGATAATTTATTGAATGGACATGATAGTCGTAAGTGCTGGTAGAATACCAGCCAGTGCTCTATTCGTGAAGCGAATGAGAAATGGTCGGCTAAGGATTCAGTTCAACCAATGGCACACACTGTTAACACACGATTTTCACAGTAAAATTTTTTTACATCAATATGCTTAGACTTATTCGTTAGAGTCTGCTGTGAGGAGAAAAGGGCAGTCATCAGCAGATGGGATGAGAAGGATCTAACGGTGAAGCGATTGGTTGATACAGTAAGCTGGCCACACGTGGTGCTGCTTCTTGTACTGGGGAACGTAGCTGAGAGGAATGTGGGTGAGGAAGCGACATTTCGGAGTGAGCAGGAAGGGTCCAGGCACGCGATCCCCGCCACATTGGCCTCGACAGGTCGGGATCAGCTTCGGGAAGCTCTTCTTGGCCTCGTGGTCGTAGTTGGGCGGAAAGTACTCTGGGAAGGCCTCGTGGGGTCCCATGATCATCTGACTGTCGTAGAGCTTCAGTTCCATGTTGTGCAGTTCCTGCGCCTTCTTCTTCCACTTCCAATCCAACATTTCCGGCGATGCAGGTCTTAGACAGGCGTGCTGATTTTCCAAAACGACGTATGGTTTTGACTTTCCAGGAACGAATCCAGGCGGAAAGTAGTCGAGAAAGGCGTCGTCCGGTCCCTGGCACATGCGGAAGGCGTGGAGCATGCTCCCACGACGTCGAAGGTCCTGGTACATCTTCAGGTAGAGCTGGTCCTTTGTCACGCCACATCCTTCGTTGAGTGTCGTGTGGAGGTATCCGCGGTAGATTGGGTTGTTCTCCTCCTTCCGGTTGCACGTGTCCTTCAGGTGTAGACCTCTTAAGCAGAAAAGATACAAATCCAGCTGATATCCAGAACCTTTCATCGTTTGGTCGAACGAATCAACACATGGCCTAATCAGATGAGCGAAGAAGATTTAATATGCCTCATCCATAAGTTCATATATTCATTTTGTTTTTAATTGCATCAGCCACTTAATGATTTCTTGGCTCACTGATTCAAGGATTCATAGGTTCACTGATTTATTGAATGATTCGCTCACTAACCCGTCATTCATTAAAATCGTATAATTCAAAGTTTCATTTACTTGTCTTTAAATAGCATCGTCGGACACTACGCTTGTCAAATTCAGGGCGTTGACAATGTACCTAGAATAAGAGATCCCACGCTTTGAGTTCCATGGTATTCTCTCACCAATATTCCAGCTTAAAAGTCTTCTTATCCTTCATACTATTCCGCCACAGCCATCTTTCCGTCACATGCCTTTTCTAGATTATTAGCGAACCCTTGGAGCGAACAATATTTCGCTCATAGGACGTTTACTCACAGGACGTTCGGTGAATAGGACGTTCACTCATAGGACGTTCAATCATATCTGTTCCGGAAACCGGCTGATAGGAAAACTGGACATTCATTCAGTTGACGATTATCAAACGTTATGCAAAATATTAAGTGATCGAGCAATGAGTAAACGAAAAGCAGAAGGTGTACTAGTTGGTATTTTATTGTTATTGTTAAAATACGGGTACTAACATCGTAACACCTAAAAATACTGTAGAGCATCGAATGTTCGAAATACTGTAGAAATATAAGTGTCCACTACTTATAAGATAAGTAAGAGAGCAACGGCTCGTAAATAGGTGAGAATGTCAGTTCTATCGTATGTGGCAACTGAACGACTGAACGACTCTGGTAGGATGCGATTATAACGCCGGGCGCCGGGTGCTCGGTTACCAATATATCAATACCAAACCAAAGATTTTTATTGAGCACACACACACAACACACGGTCAATCAAAACAAGTAACATACAAGTACTGTAATTAACCAGGTCTAGAGAGAGGTGATGTGGCTGTGATCAATAGGGGAGGAGACCCCAAAGGGACCGAGGGACTGCTAGTAGGGGCACACTTAATGAGAGGTATGTGACAGCGGCGGAGGTGAGAGATTTGAGAAAGGATTCATTTAACAACTTAACTATGAAAGTCCACCAAATAATGTTATCGTGATTTAAATAGGGCCAACGAGTGTCGGGTGTTGATTATACTGATGAAGCGGTAGGCGCTAGTAGATGATTACGAAGCTTAATTAAAAAAAAGTTATGTGAGGTAAGTAGGGCAGTTTGACGCCCATACCATGTTACAATATGTCAAGTACGCATGGACCAAAGACTAATAGAGATTAGTGAGCAGGTTAAGTGGTAGTTAGTGGACAATGCGTGACAAAACGCCCACATTTTTAGACAGCTTGGATTCCACTTTATCGATATGGACATTCCAGGTAAGGGATTTGTCAATGAAAACATCCTGAAAGTTGATAGAGACTGTTTTGACACGGGATTGTTATTTAACATCAGTGATTCCTCTGAGACACGAGGTTTTTTGCTATGAGAAGCAAAATAATTTAGCTGATCATAAGCGTGTTAAGTGACAGCTTATTAACAGTGAACCAGTCCCCGATATGTATCAGTTCATCGTTAAAGCAGAGTCACCAAGTTGGCATATGAGGGGCTAGACGCAATAATATTTGTATCGTCCGCAAAAATAAGGAAATACACAAGTTTAGACGCGTTAGGTTTGTCGTTGATATATATAAGAAAAAGTATGGGGCCTAAAATAGAACCCACACTTGATAAACAAGTCTTGGAGACTTGACCGTTACAGAGCACGTATTGGGTGCTGTGATGTAAGCAGCTCTGTAGCCAGTTCAGAGCTACTCCACGGAAACCTATAGAGTTTAATTTAGAAAGTAGGATTTTATGATCGACGATGTCAAAAGCCTTAGATATGTCAATAAATATACCAACAGAGAATTCATTACGGTCAAAATCCTTGGATATGTGGTCGTGAAGGTCTAGCAGAGACATAACAGTAGAGTGCCCCGGTCGAAAACCATGTTGGGATGAGCATAGGAGTTGATTCGTTTCAATGAAGTTGTAGAGCCTAGAATATATTACTTTTTCGAATAATTTAGAGAAGAACGGTAGAATAGAAATGGGCCTATAGTTGGCTATGTGGTCCCTATGACTATGTTTGTGTATTGGAATAACCTTAGCAGTTTTTAAAGCAGGTGGAACCAAACCAGTGGCTAAGGAACAGTTAACAATGGAGGTAAGTGGATCCGAGTAGCAATAAGCGGAAATACAGAAGCGATTGCGGAGGGACTGAGATCACTAGGGCCAGCCGAGTGAGTAACCTTCAAAGATTGATTAAGAGCGATTAATTCATCAGGCGAGGTAGGGATAATGGCAATACTTATAGCAGATTTCCATGTTATTTATTTGCTAAATATGTTGTTATTTATTTGACGCATCAAATGTGTCTATGTTAAGGTAACATCTTTCTTTGTTTAATTGTAGTAGATTTCCATGTAATTGCTAAATTATGTTATTTATTTGCGTATGAGTGAACGTCCAATGAGCGAGCGTCTAAGGACCGAAATTTCCACAGTAGATTAGGTAGTGACTTTAGATGTTTGTTCACTGTGCATTCGATCTTTCGCTCATTCATTTATGTAGGTAGGCCTACAACGGAGAATCGTGTGTGAAACAAACCGAGCCGAGTCTTTGTTGATGTCCTCGAATTTCTTAAGACACTCGTGGTTAGCATGTTTCTGAGGTCGGCCCTATACCGAGAAACAGAAAAAAGTGCGGATACGCCAGTAATTATGCAGGGAGATAGACGAGCAAACTAGTTAGTTGACTGGGTTGTTGACTAGGTAGTTGACTACCTATAGCCAGTAGTCGTCTACCTTATGAATAAATAAATAAATAAATTACGCAAGCAATCTATTCAAGTGAGGATGGATTTGAGACCACACGGGGAGACAATCGAATTCCCATTCCGTCCCGGAAAACACAAGTCTTCTCCATTCTCGAACATCACCGTAAGCTTTGTTCCCATCCTCGCTGGTTTTATGATTCTTCGCCCATCCCCGCAAAATGCTCACACCGAAAATTAAAAACAGTTTTTTGTCATTACAGCTTGTATTGCAAATTTCTTTAGTAAAATCGACACAAACAGACTGTGTCATTAAATTACCTATTAAAAGCTTCACCATCAACAGTCATCATCTTTAGAGTAATAATTAGGCCTGTAAGGATGTTAATAATAATAATAAAAATAATAATAATAATAATAATAATAATAATAATAATAATAATAATAATAATAAACAGAGCTACTGATGCTGCAAATAAAGCGTCGCACTCGGGAAACTGGTATCATGCACTTCCAAAAACAACAGCAGAATAAGGGATGTCAGCAACGATGCTACGAGTGGGAGCCGGCATCCGGCTGGGCGTAGCATAATGTCAAAAACACGCACGTAAAATGTGGTGCCGAAACCCAATCGCCATCATAGATTCTCTTGCGTCAAATGAGCGGAAAGGCAATCACGGAAGGGCATGTTTAATGACGTTTAATGACGTGATTTGACGAGCTTCCACCATAGTCAAAATACCAGCAATCAAATAGCTCAATGGATTCTCCAAATCTGACGGAAAAAGGTCTAATGTAGATAGTCACCATTATACTTTGGTCCAGAGGTCGTTGCCTAGCGTGGTATGTAACATTGCCGGATACAGTTGCAACTTCGCACCAGCATATGTCAACATCGGAATATTGTATTTGACACAGCGGATAATAATGCTACACCTAGTCACACCATTTCGTCCCTGTTCCAGTCGTAACCGCATATGAAGCTAGCACACAGAGTCACTAGACTCAGTTTGTTCAGAACTAGGAATGAAGATTTCTCCATCGACGAATGTCCAGCGTGAGACCAGCCATCTGCTTTAGAGCTCATCAGTCGCCTTTCTAAGAAATTAGCGATCTGCATGTTTTTGGCTTGAGACCTGATTTCTCGGATAACAATTTCATTCTTTACTCAATTTATTTTCCTGCGTGATATACCTGTCTCCGGTTTAAAAAAAGCGAAATAACACATAATAATAGTACTTAGAAACATTTATGTGGCTTTGTGTCAACAATCCTGTCACGTTGTTGCACCACACGCGCGCATGACCATTGACCACCTTCATCAGCCACTCCCACCGTAGCACCACGCTGTCTCCTCTGCTTGACCCCCGGTCTCTGACCTGGCAGCCTGGCACAAGAAAGTAACGAGAGGATCGGCTATATTGCGGACCTTGGTTTATATAGCGCCCGTAATATGGGTGTCTCCCTGACGTGGCTTTTGTGGGCGCTGAGAAATTTTCTCGAAGATTCACATTACATATTACATTAACGTTAGTACCAAGCACTTCGCTAGGGGGTGACAAGAGGTTGGGAAGACTGACTGACTGATATAAGTTTGGGATGGAAACTGTGGGCCACTTAAAATAATGCGATCCGCCGGCTCATTTTAAGTGGGAAGCGTATTTCTTAATTATATTTTAACCGTCTTTGGACGGACAAACATCCAGTAATAATTAGCTTCAATTTACGAACTTTGTTAGCTTTTACCAAGTAAAAGGAATTTATTTTTAGAACCTTGTGGAACAAAGAAAAGCTAGACAGTAGGCGCAAAGTGAGTTGATTAATACGAATTGAATACGATGATATCCGTAACATGCGAACCAAATGGGCTAAGAACGGAAACAGCCTCAAACAGAAATGTTTTCTGATCAAAAGTATCAAAAGGAATGCTTAAGTCCACGAGACCTAGAGTAGTTCTGCAGGAATCCTAGTTTTATAGACTACCATGTACTTCACCCGATTTATAGAATAATAAAACATTCCATTCCATCCATTAATCCATCCATCCATCCTTCCTTTCTTATTTCTCTCTTATATATTTTTATTTTTTCCTATTTTATTCTCTATCCTTTCCCGTTCTTCCATCCTTGCCACAGTCCTTAGTCCTTTCAGAAAGTCCTACCTCGGTGGTAGTGGCCAGCTGAGACGCCCTGTCAGCTTTATGCTTCAGGGCCTCTCCCTGGCGTCTCGCCTCGCAGTGGTAGGAACAGTCGCACATTATTATCTGGTGTAAACGGCATCCAAACGAATCCTACGAAAATTACGTCTTCTGTTGACTAAGGAAGGAAAACTTATCAGATGCCATTCTGACTATGACGTCATTGCTTACGCGTTGAGGTCATCGTATCGTAATCAGAATGATGTGTTAATATAAAATTATGACTCTGCTTAACAAAGGCGTCCACATAGGGGGTTCGGATGTACATTCCTCCAATTTCAGGAGAGGGATAATTTTTTAGTCTTAGGGGGGTATCGTGCCTTCCTAACACTGGGGACCTAGGGTTTGCCTCCATCACTCAGGGAGAATGACATCTCTGTTGCTCAAGACGTATCTTTCTCCAATAAATAGTTCATATGTCAAAATCAAGCTACAGACCTGCCTCTCTTTGTCATCTTACCTTCTGCATAGGCCATAGATTATGTAATAGTAGCCATTATTAGGAAGTTGATGGATAAACCTGATTGCCGCTTCGTTTAAACGCCATCGTTTCTTACCTTGTGCATAAGAAATGAGTGCGATTGAAGAAATTAATCAGTTTCTGAGAACATCTTTACCAAAAGTGCTCACTTCAGTATTTCTAATGAGTAATGATATAGGCAATTTCATGTTTGTATTCTTCTATTATTGATTCTTTTCTATCCTAAAATCATAAACTGAACACTATATCAATGTTATAAATAATAGAGTTTATATAACATTAAATTTTGCGTTGCGAATACTCCAGTCTCTTAACGACCTTGGTGGTCGAGCCCAACAAGCTTGACATGACATTTCTCCGCGCTAGGTTCTCAGACGTCCAATGCTCTACCTCAGTTCTTGATCTGGGCGATACATTGGATCCAGTTCTTTCAATTGCAACCAATATCAATCGCATCTCTCGAACATGTCTTTATCACCTTCGTCAACTCCGCACCAACCGTCGTCGCATGTTCACTCCTCGTTCGGCCATCACCCATCTCAATGCGTCGATGCATGCGTATAGTACTTAATTACTTACCAGAATAGCATGCACACTCACGTTAGAAACGTAATTGCAGTTGCAATGCACAGATGTGAGATGAAGACGAGTGAAAATTAATTCTATACAATATGACTATCTGACATCGACACACTCAACAGTAGCTATAGATACCAGAACTAGAGCCATAGGCCTACATGTACTCGTAGGCTAGCGTTTGCCTCATTTTTTGACTTATGTTGTGCATGATCTTATGTGCTTTAATTTCGACATGTGTCATGTATAAACATATGCTAAAGTACGGTATGGTAGCGTATGTGCAACGCACACATGCACTATAGGTAAAACTAACCTACGGTCCGTATATATCTGCCTTCATTCACTGGTTTCCTGTGTTTCAGCGCATTTAGTTAAATATCTTAACTATAATGCGAAACTGCTTCGCTGGAGTAGCTCTTTCATACGGTATCTGCACTCCCTGGTCGCGGCAGATTGCGCTTGGTCGCCAGAGTCCTTCCATGTGTTCCATGCATGCGCGAGGCTGCTGCTCAATTTGTAAGCTTTGCTCTCGTATTCGTCCCTTTAGTTTGAACCATCTTTCGTAGTAATTGCTCAGCCCATCACTTCCTCTGTTTCGGAAACGTCTGAAGTTCATTTTATTTACAAAGTATAGGAACGGGGTTCACAGTGGCAATAGATATACTTGAATCGAAAAGATCTTAAAATATACTATAGCACAGTGTTTTGGCACTGTGTTCTGCCAGCCTGACCATTCAATCTTGACCCGGACTAGAATCGCACTGAGCCTGCACGTTGATTGTCTTGATTGAGCGTGATCAAATAGGTATGTTCTGGTGACTTAACTTTCTGGGCGCCATAAAATCTCCAGTTCACGATTAACCCTAATATA
Source organism: Bimastos eiseni (assembly GCA_959347315.1). Taxonomy (NCBI): domain Eukaryota; kingdom Metazoa; phylum Annelida; class Clitellata; order Crassiclitellata; family Lumbricidae; genus Bimastos; species Bimastos eiseni. Next base: position 38,386,645 of record OY365809.1, on the reverse strand, counting down.
AATGCCACACATCGTAGGCTATGACAATGACTATGATTATACCATCTATGTATATATACATATACATAGATGAGTTAGTTTAAGATATGGGGTCAATGAGCGCTGACATCATTACAACATAACGTTAATCGTCAGTTTCTGAAGCCAGACATTTGTCAACAATGTGCAAGATTACATAATCTCTCTCATTCGTAAGACCGTATTTGTTTTCGTTGGTGTCATCAGTCAATATATATGACCTCATTTATATTTTCAGCAACATGGGCTTATTGCAACATCAGACAACTGCAAGCAGTTAAAGAGGTAAAAGATTTTTTATAGGTGCTAATCACGTTATAAAAAGGCATTCATGGCATCGGTAAAGACTTCGTGAAACAACAGCAGCTGTACGAATTAATACACGTTTGATAACAACATTAAGAGCAAAACAATTAAGAACAACGATTAAACAGACAGACAACAAGCGAATGGAAAGAAAAACGTCGAATCAAAACGTCTGTCACTTACCTTCAAGCTGGATCACGTTCATGTCGAAGATTGAAACAAAACAAGTTTCAATCAAACAGATTCATCTTGTTGCGAAAATACAAGTAAATAGGAAAGAAACGATTATACCAAATGAAAAAATATTATTGCGCAGGGATCATATAGAGGTCATGAACCCCGCTATCCATAAAGGGGCCTCTGCTTAAGAATGAAGACAAGGTGACTCCCTACCGATATTAATCAGAGTCAAAACTAAGTGACTGAAAGTCGACAGAATGAACTTTTAACAAAATATCTGAACTGAGGTTCAGCACAACAGCAACTGAGCGGAAGCCTTACAATAGTAAAAACATTCAATTTCAGGAGGCCTAAAGTTAGTGCCAATCACATCGTAGATGGCATTATCTTAGACAATCTGCAATTTGGTTACAATAATGTGTATATATGTATGTATGTATGTATGTATGTATGTATGTATGTATGTATGTATGACATACATTTTTATAAGCGTTGGGTACTAGAATTTCCAATCGGTTTTAGTCTTCCATGTGAAATGATAATGTCATCTGCATAGCTGATATCGTGGGCAATGGTCTCAATATCTGCAGTGGGTAATAGGCCTCCGATGCGCATTTCATTCAGGTTGCAGAACGATTAAGTTCGGTTAACTAATCTTTAATGATTCTACCTAAGTGAACTTCTTTACGGTTCGTTGGGTGACCTACATTTCAGGCAGCTGAAGATGTTCAACAACAAAAAAACGTTCTTCGAATACATTCGTCGCAAGTGAGGATCAGTCGCTGTAAATTGAAAACAAGTTGACAATAATATTATGTTCGCTTGTTTGCTTAATATTAGTCTACCTCAAAATCCACACTCAAGAACCCGCCCGGACGACCAATAATATAGTAACAATAGTCTGCAGAGTTAGTTCTCTGAGAGGCAGCAATCGTTTATTTCATGCTTTGGAGTACGAGACACTGCATTGTATGACACTGTTCGCTCTTTATTATCCTTATTCTCATCTTCATACCATATATCTTACCACACCTTCTGTCGCTCCTATTTGAATTATGAATATGTGATCAAAATAGTATTTACAATACAAGTAAAAATACATATTTACATTAGTATATTTAATACAATGTACAAACACTAGCAGTCCAAGCTTATCACAAATAGGTGAGTTGTAACGGCGTGGCTGTAGGCCTATTAATTAGGCCTACGGCTCCACCTAAATTGCGGATATTATTAATCATGTCGTATGAAGTTGAGAATCAATACTACTTCCATAGTATTATGTGGAACACTATCATGAAATGTAACCAATTTTATTGTCTAGAACTCCAGATACATGTTGAAACAGACAGTATGTATACATTGCCAATTTGTCAGGCATACTAACATAGATTACTGTAACTCGCTACTAATTAGTGTTCCGAAATCTCGTCTGTCACCTCTTCAATCATTGTGAAATGAAGCTATCCGTCTGATTGCCCGCCTTCGGCGATTCTGCGATATATCTCGACCTTCAAGATTGAGCAGTTACACTGGCTTCCTCTCATAGCCCGCATTCGATTTAGAGTCCTTTTCCAGAGCGTTTTTGCTGGGCTGACCCTGTTTCTGCCGTATTCTTCATTAATTTTATTTCACACGGGACCTTTCGCACTGAGAGCGCCTGCGATCAGGTTGTACTGGGATAGGCGCCACAGAAATACGTAAATATAATACAATACAATCGTGGTGCATACAAACGCAGTCACGTACATGTATATTGAATACAAACATGGTCATATCATTTACACAACCGTAGTTATCAAGACAAACAAGCCTCCACAGTGCACACATACGCGCAAACACATCCCATATAGCCATTAGTTGTTCTTACCTTATCAATGACTAAATTTGCTTTGTATTAGGCTATTTTCATCGCGCCTTATAAGTACCACTCGAAGGCGCTAAACGTAGCTACCCAACAGATCTAAACAACTGCGATTTCAGTCATTTGGAAAAGGTGGCTGCAAGCAGTATAATGTTGCGAAGATGTAAAGGAAAAGCGCTCCAGAATGATGGTCCAATGCATGGGAAGGCACGGTTTGTCCGCATCGATGCACGGGAGCGCGGGACCATCAAGTCCCCACGGGCAACAGCACGCAAGGATCGACGACCTGGCTGGCTGGAGACGGTTTTGAGATGCTAGTATACTTAAACAAAGTGATGTGCACACCGTCTTTCTCATTGTCTGTGACTGTAAGGGTGATGCTTATGTGGTCGTTAGAAGAGTCTGAAATAGGCCTGATGGTCATAAATTTCTCGGCAATGAACAGTCATGCTGTTTTCTTCAGCAACAACACTAAGTGTGACTGCCCTTCAAGCGTCGGTAAGCTTTATGTCAAAGCAACTGCATGTCACACAAATGATTCGGTGAGCCGTAGCCGTATCTTCAGAATAGCTCTTTTCAGACAACGCCTATGGTAGGCCTACATACGGCCGAAGTCAAAGAGCATGAGGATTTTAAGTGCAAAATAATAAATTCAGCATTTTTCTTCTCTGAGGGAGTTGTGATACTAAATTTAGTGATTGAACTACCTTTCGATTCATAGGCGATTTACTTGTCTAGGTCTCTATAGATCGTGAGCCTTAAATATTTTTAGCTATCAAAAATATTTTGACTGAATTGAAATTCTGTTGCTATTTGTTGACCAGGTACGTTTTGCGCTGTGGACGATATATGGTTGACGTCAACTTGCGGTTACAATGGCCGTTGACGCTGACATAAATATTTTGGCATATTACATAACTCCACCCAAGGGAGTCCAATTAGAGGGGGTCTGGAGGCAAATGCATCCAGTTTCAGGTAGGGGTTATTTTTTGAGTCTTATGGTGGAATATGTTTCCTTTCTGACACTTGGGACCAGGAGGTTTGCCTCCTTCGCTCAAAGGGGATTGAGACCACTGACGCCAATAAGCTCTTCACGTGGGCTTACTAAAGGCCAATGATTTCTTTCCGATTCGTCAGGCAAATGTGTTTATGGCCTATTACAAGTTTCTTCAAAGCCGTATTTCTTATACCATCAACACAAAAAACCATTCAACCAATTGCGGTACGTAAAGTTCTCATTCTAAAGTGTCATCACGAGCCTGTTTGTTCTGCCAAAATATTCAATCTAAAAAATTCACCCTTTCAACTAAAATACTGAATAATTCTGTAAAAATAAGCCGTTAACGACTTTAGAAATCTACCAAGACCAAACACTGTGACATTGGCATTGGAGTCTAAAAGTATGAGGAGACATGGGCCTAGTGCAATATATTAATAAGCGCTTTCTTCTCTCAGGTCGATAAGAAACTACGTGTAGCAAATAATTTTCAATTCCTAGAAAGGTCTGTTTGTCCCAGGCTTCAAAAGATGTTTTTGAAAGGCGTCACGGATGGCAAACAACACATATACTTTTTCCCGACTGACTAGTTGCCTGCTTTCATCTGGTGACACAATAGATTATCCACAGTGTAAATAAACAACACAATGACGTTTCAGTCTTTTCACTGTTTGTCCTAAATAGTCCACTTAAACAACCCACCGATCCAAGCGCAAAATGACTATAAAAACCGGCACCGAAAGTCGGTTGATGCATTGGTTCTTCACCAGCAGAGAAAGAAGAAGAAGACGCTGAGAATCTGAGAATTTCCTTCATCTACTCCTTGCTCGCCTACGTTCGTTGGAATCAAGATGGTCGCCATGTACCTCTCTGCTGTGGTCATCGTTGCTGGAATGCTGGGATCGATCTCAGGAGCATCAGCTGACAGCTCGTATCAACTTCCAGAAGCTTGTCAACTCGGCTTTCAAAATGAGTTGGCTCTAATCACCAAGTACTCTTTGGAGAACAACCACTTAGTTTGTGTCTTCGACGTTTTCACAAGCGTCTTCTACGTAAGTTATCTTGTTTTAAATTTAGTCAGACATAAAACAGAATATCGACAATAGTTAAAATATTGCAGGAAGTGTCAAAGACCTTTGGATCTTAGCCGATTCGATCAGGTCGGTGCTTTAAGCGACGGTATTGTTAGGTCAGAAAGCACCGTGGGCTTCTTTTGGTTCAAATGCTATTTCAATTGCAATGGCTTTGTAACATTGTTGTTGACCACTCGATGTCATCATCCCAGTCGTTGTATTTTTTAGGATTTTTAAATAACCATTATAGCCTCTATGCAAATGAGACTGAGACAAACAGCGTGATTTGGACAAAATCAGCTGCAATAGTCATAGTCTTGTATAGCATCTTCTCTTGAATCACGTTTGTTATCCGTTATCATTCTGTGTTTTTATTGTAAGAAACTAAAATGATAGTTATAATAAAATATTTCTAAATGTGAAAATAATTGTTGAATAATCATCATCGATGAAAAGGCCAGAATCAGAAGGTGTGCTCAAAGTATAAAATTACGTTTAGTTTACGATTGTTCGCCCCGTTCTTGTCGAGAATTTATGGAAGGGACCTAGTTAAAGTAACGCTTCTGAAGCAGTTCCGACTTTTAGTAAAATGATTGGGAAGAGTTATTGGTGCTTTATTGGCACGGTGACCGATTCGTAAGAATGGTCAGCCTGCAAATGCAAAGAGTGCGGGTCCGACCCTCGTCCGAGGAATTACTGTGTACGGACCTTAAACAAATCCTTCTAAGTGCAATCACGCTGTCGAGGCGTGTCCGCGTTTCTGAACTATTTGTAAGAAGGGCAATATCAAATTACATTTGTTTTGCACAGCTATCCATTGTATTAGATGTGTTTAAAATTGGAATACAAAATTAGCATATATCATCACAGAGACAATATTCAGTTATAAAACTATCCTTCTGTAAATATAACAGAATTTATAAATTGATATGATCTATGTAATTCAGGTCGAGCAATACTACTTTGTATCCTTTACCCTGGGATGCGTACAAGTCATCGGAGGCCAAAGCATTCCTTCAGTAAGTTCGTCTATACTGGTTTCTCCAGTTTTAATATGATCATTAATGTATAATGCTAGCTGCGTGTTGTCAGCTATGGAACGTGTCACAGTGCGTTGTTTCAAAAGGGTTCACTGCCCACTTCTGCATTCTCTGTTGAATATCCGTTGCCAATCTTAGTCCAGCTACTCTGCCTCCTCTAACATTCTGAAAGGCGGACTCTGAACTCCCACGATTTACCATTCGGATAACCCTTTTGATTTGACGTAGTGCTACTGAATAAGCTGTAGTCATGTCCTTAGCTTTCGAATGGCTCTTTAGAAAGTTGAGATAACGATCGACATCATGACGGATATACAATATATACATCTGTGGCGTTTCGCCGCCCGAGCGCCTGCCCAGGTCTCGGACGGTGTCGACTCCAGCTCGCTGACACGTCTGGAGTCGCCCGAGACACTTTCCTACCAAATCTCAATGCCAAATTTTTGCTATCTATATCTACCAGGATGATCACTCACACCAGGCAAGATAAAGGATGGGCTCTTCTCTAAAAAAGGTAGCACTGTTCGAATTAGTCACGAGGTCTGACTGCCTATTCCGTGGTCGCCTGATGGGCTACGTTCTGAGGATGGCCGTACTCGAAACAGGGTTCATGATCATACCGGCAGGAGTCTTTCTCGCCTTGCCTACCTTCCGCTCTACCTGATGTCGTACCATTCAACATCTTGTGACTCTGAAATTATCGCCAATAAGGAACACCTTAAGTTTTCTTAAGTTACGAGGTTCAGGTATACTTGAAACAAGTCCCTAAGTCATATCGACCTAGACAATTATCGGTATAAACTCAACGTCTTGTACTCAAAGACATAACTGTTCTCAACTGTCTATACTCTGTAGTCCTAGACACTACCCGTCTCACGGCTCTTCGTCATATAATGCTAGACACCTAGTTATCACGCCTTCTGCTCAACACGTATCTCTCGATCTATTTCTGTGTATGGCGTAACGGCCCCAAACGTATATTTTGTCATGCACCACAATTGACGGAGTAAGTTCCCGTCCTCTGTGTTGGCAGTTACTCACCAACACTGATATATTCTGCTTCAATAAAAATGACACTGGCATGGTATTCACGGACTCCGATAGTGAAGGTCTTCTGTCTATAACCTTCGCTATCTTCACACAGATCTTCGATCCGACCTACGCACGAGGGGGCCCGGCCTCGCACTTCAGTCGGTTCTCAGAACTGTGTGTAACGACAAGCAAATATGTATTCACCTGGGTACCCGACTACCTAAACGTACTCGTATCGATCAATTCGATCAGACACGCAAGTAGATACACTTCTGGAAAATGGGAGGAGTATCTATGACCAACGTAGGTAGCCAACAGTAATATTTACGTATCGATCAATTCTGGTCTACTTGTCATCTTTAACCTGGGTTTCCGACTACCTATCCGGCGACCGCTGAATAGGCAGAGTCACGTGCCTCTTGGTATATTTTCGACTGCCCAGACTTTCACGTCTGTGTTCATCTGTTTCATACATGGGTATCGGACGACAAGGGACAGTCCAGACTTTCACGTGCCTCTTGGTCCATTTCCGTGTGTGGCATACCGGCCTCACACGCAAAAGTTATCATGTACACGATTGACCGTCCTCTGCATTGGCAATCGTCAGCCAACACCGGAATATATTCTGAGACTTCGGGAAACCGAGAGGAGTAACTATAACCAGCTTAGGTAACAAACAAGAGTATTTATCGAAAGACCATAAAACCATCAAGAAGAGTTATTTGAGTTATAACCTGAAGGTATCAATCGGCACCAGTGTTTTCTCCTGTTCGTAACGTGCGCTTCTAACGTGGTCACCCTCCACGTGTATTTCAGCGGGTCTTACGGGAATTTCCCCGATATTTCTATCGAACGGCCACCCGAACTCTGTCACTGTCTGTACCACTCTCGGCCACCAGGGCCTCTCTGACCATATGCGATCGCTAATACTGGGACTCAGCCAGTCTGCATCTATCACGGCCACCCGAACTTCCACGGTCTCCGACAACCCATGTGCTGCTGGAAACCCCCGAGAGTAACTATGGTCGCGTTAGGTAGCCAAGTATATATATATATTAACGAAACCGTACATGGAAAAGAATATGCGGAAACACCCGCAATTATTGAGGTCTTTGGCACCAGTCACGACCGTTTCTTGTAATCGTCGAACGCACCAATGGGGTCACCTTTCCCGTATTTTATCGAACGTATCCATTGGGGAACTTTCCCCGCATGTGCCAACGCTCCACCGGCAGCTCTCTCTGTCTGTACGGTTGCTATCTCTTGCGGCCACCAGAACTTCTACGATTGCGGCCACCCGAATTTTCTCAATCTCGGTCACCCGAATTTTCACGTCTCCGACAACTGGCAGGAGTATCTATGACCGAACTAGGTAGCCAACAAGTATATTTCTCGGCCTGCTTTCATCTGTTATATACTTTAGTATCCGATCACCCAGACTTTCACATGTCTGTAACTCTCATGGGCTGCGATTATTCCTCCTATCGTAGGAACATAATATATGTATTCGTCACCTAGAGCTCTGACCAACGGTAATGCACCAACTCTCGTAAACTTCGTTTCTTAGATTCGATTCTCTCACAGGCACCTGAGGTAAGTGTCACCACGTTACCTCCATGTTTCACACAGACCTGTATGATTATAATCACTTCTTTCTCTGAGGCAATTGTACTCTCTTATACACTGGAACGAACCACGGACAGATCTTTCGAGAAAGTCCCCGAAAAGAGATTATGTAGTTAGATCTACAAGAAGAAATTTGTAGAAGCCTCACGGGGAAACCGCGAGTCCAGGTATTGCAACTAGACACACAAGTGAATAGATTTCTGGAATACGAGAGGAGTAACTGTGATCGACATAAGTAGCCAACAAGAAGATTTACCGAAAGATCGTAAGACAATCAAGAAGACATACTGCGGGGACACTGCAAGTACAGATATTACGTTTAGTAACTCAAGTAAAGATACGCGGGGAAACCGCGAGCAAAGACATTGAGATCAGACACGCAAATCAACAGATTGCTGGTAAACGGGAGGAGTAAGTATGACCACGTTGGATAGCCAAGTATAGATATTCACGGGAAACCGTAAAGAGAATAGAATATGCGGAAACGCCCGCAATTGATGAGGTTTTCGGCACCAAAGGGAACTTTCCCTGTATCCAACGCACCAATGGGGTCACCCTCCCCGTATTTATCGAATGTATTTATGTTTTGCAGTAAGTGGCAACGGCTTCAACGGTAGCTCTCTCGGTCTGTTTCCAACGGCTTCACAGGGCCGTCTTTTAACCAACGTGTTCACTGGGGAATTCTTCCCATATATTGTCTCAACGGCCGCCGAGGCCTCTCGATATAAACGTTTGGTTCCTCGGGGCTTTACCCGATCTCTATATCTCTCGGCCACCGACGGGTCGCCATCTTCCCCGTATTCCCGTCATTCATTCATTTATTTCTCTCAATCGGGTCTCTACGCACTCTCCTATACCAACACTGTAAGAAAATAATTTTAAATTAAGCGCTATGGCGAGCCAATAATTTAAATAGATCATTCATTCGAGCCTTGTGACCTGTCCGCCACGCATCGATTTGTCTAATGAACGATGTTCATCAGAATGTAAGTTATGCTGACAGTTGGTCGTCATTCGTAATCGTAATAATTATCACATTTGCATAGAGTTCCTTCAACCGTATTTAAGTCCTGCTATCACCAGATAATGTAACGGAGGCAGTGAAAGGATGAGAGGTTAATATCTTTTATTGTATTTTGCAGCCAATGTGCCATATCGTCTTCAACAACGGTCCACCATACGGGGTCTGCAGTGGCCCCATCGGCAACTACAATGTCTAACGTAATCGAACACTGAATACCCATTCAGCACGTCAAGGGAAACAAATCTATTCCGTCTGATTCGAACGACTTCACTTCTCCGTTCAATGGACATGAGATATAACATTTAACTTAAGTTGTGGTCTTCAGTCAAATAGCCCTACACTAATTGTGACTTTTATGACAAGGTTATTTATGTTAACTTCTACCTGATGCACAATTAACCCAGAATAGTTTGCTTCAAATTAGCTGAACTTTATACAAATCTATACTTAACGCAGTACTTAGTACTTAAGTACGCAGTACTTAACGCAGAAGGTTTGTTTTCAGAAAATAAATTATATTGTCACTAATCGTCAAAATGAGCTAATTCGTGTATAAGAGAACTGAATAAAACCGTTAATTGCTCATTTTGAAATATAAAGTCTTTGAGCGATCGTATTAATGGATATTTATTAATTTATTTCATTCAACCCTGAAGCGATGCAGAGAGGCTTGGCACAGACAAAGGCACAGACACGGACCGACACTGACAGACAAAGAGGGAGACTGATACACACAGAGGCAGACAGACAGACAGAAAGACACAAAGATAGAGGTGGTCGATTCCATTCCATTGGGTAATGACAACAAAGACACCACTGTTTATGATTTAAGGTAGATTGCGCGGGCAAGAACGTTCTGGATTGAAGGAAGGAGTTTTATTAACATGTAACAGTTAAAAAAATGGGTTTTTGGAACCTTCTTTTATCTGGTAGATGGCGCAATCGTTCCACTTCCTTAGAAGATTTCTGATTACATATCATTGATGATGTAAACTTGCCGGATTTAGTGGTGCTCGTCAAGGAGGACTCGTTCGAGCGGTTTAACGATATTTAATTTTTGTCATTTTTTTTATACGTTGCAAATAGCAGGTTCAAGATAGCTGGGTGATGTGGTCGGAGAAGGTAAGGTTCTTATCGGAGGTTATTCTAAGAGTTCGGACGGGAAGAGAGTAAAGCACAAGAGATCTGTATGAAATAGGTGGGAGGGAAAGACACGTTTCTATAATTGCTCTCCTCGCTCGCGGCCTGAACTTGTAGTTCCCATTGGACGTACTTCAATGACGCAATGGCGTGCCTTTTCAGCGGCTGTGCCGAGCACACGGAGTAGCCTTCCTTTAGATCTGTGTGCTCTCTTAGCTGGAGATTCTATATCAGACAAATATCAAATCCATCGTACGAACTCACCAACGCCCCACTTCTTGTCATCTCACCACAGATTTTCCGCTCAAAACTGAAACCATTGCTTTTTCACAAATCTTATCCTGAATCCTACCTTCCTCGCTGTTTCGACTCCAAACACCATCCGTCTTAGCCGTCTGCCTGCATGCCTTTCTGGATTTTGAGCCCACCCCTGCCTATCGATTCTGTTATGATTAAGTGAATAAGCTGGTTCCCGCGACTTGGCTTTTGTGGGCGCTGTAGAAATGCTGGGATTACAATACGATACGATAAATACCTTTTACACGCATATGACAACTGTACTTCATCACCGGAGTTGGGCAGAGAGGGCCACTGATTAAGTAATCTTGGTGGAGCACTCTATGTATGCAAGTCCTCAGGATGAATGAATGATTTAATAAATGAATGAATGATTGATAAATTAATATATTTATTTATTAAATAATGATTAATTAATAAATTAATCAACAAACAACCGAATGAATGTAAAGTTTGTTGCTAAGTCATAAAACGAGCCATGCATTCACAGATGAGAGTCATTATGAATATTGGCCTCAGGAACTTTACCCATCATTGTCTATGACCTGATACACAGGCCTACTGATAGGAAGAGAGTTTAGGAGGAGTGAGACTTCAGTTTCCGTGGAACGAGGGACGACTAGGAGCATTGACTGAGAGGGAAGATCTGACTTTCCACTCGAGGTTGAACGTTGTGTCCTACATGAATGCCCTTGAATGAGGCGCAGTTTATTGCCTCGTCCGACCTTTCGTGTCTTCGTCGGTAGCACGACAATTCGGGTTTAGGACATTACCCCCGGACATTACTCTCCGTAATTACTCTCCGACATTACCCCTCTCAGGACATTACCCCCCTAGGACATTACCCCTCGGACATTACTCCCATTCCATACATAATTAAGGTATGTATGTATGTATGTATGTGTGTATGTATATAGTTATGTATGCAATGTTCCATGTATACATATAGGCATGTAAGTATGCATGTGTGTATGTATGCATATATTATAGGTATGCATAAAAGTATGTGTCTATGTATGTATGTATGTATGTATGTATGTATGTATGTATGTATGTATGTATGTATGTACGTACGAACGTACGTACGTACGTATGTATGTATGTATACCACTATGCCATTCGCTACGTGGCGCGGCTGGCGTGGCGTAGCGTTAGCCGTGACATGTAACCAATGGCATAGTGGGTTTTGTGCTTTGACCACCATACATACCAAATACACAGCGAGATAGGAAATGTCATATCTTAGTATACGACTCTACCATCCTTGATAACAGGTTTCCTAATCTCTAAAGTGACCATCATTTGTATATAAATAACTTAGCAGCCTAGGAAAAATAAAAATAATTTAATGCTCTAAACTACGGTTTTACCGTTTCTCATTCCTTAGAAACTGAAAGAAAAATAATCTTGATTGGTTTTTAATCGAATTTACGATATTAATCGCTGAAAACATCACGTCTATCATATTGTTTACACCAATGCCACGGGAACGATAGTCCGAAGGTTCGATAATACGAAGATTAGTATAAGCTGGAAAGTGACTAGGGTTCGATAGTCCGAGGGTTCGATAATCCAAAGGTTCGATAATCCGAAAATCTTCGCAACTTCGGACTATCGAACCTGCGGGCTATAGAACCTTCGGATTATAGAACCCTCGGACCATCGAACATTCGGATTATCGAACCTTCGGACTATCGATACAGAACCTATTGCAACAATTCTGTACACCCGAGATGCCAGATGTCTCTACGCTCATCCACTTCAGCCGATAATACACGGGTTTTGGTGGAGTAACCATTCCTTTTAATTTAGATTCCTTGGCATCGAGATAGTTTTGAGCAGAACACTACGTTTACCTCTGGCTACATCTATAAGATGTGATACTCCGGGACTTCTTTGACAATATCGAAAATTGTTATTGAAATTGTTATTGAAAATTATAAATGAAATGAAAAGGTACGTAAACGCCAGCAAGGTCTAACAGAAACAAAATTACATCAGTGGGAATCTATATCATTAGCATTTAAGGTGGGCGATAAAATGGTAAATTACGGTTTGGAGAGTCTTTATCATGGGTTAATATTTACGCTGTAATGGACACTGTCGTTAATGAGCAGGCTACATTTAATATATACGAACCTTATAAATATGACTGGTGTTTAATCTATTAAGACCGATAAAAAAAGCAGACGCACGATGTCATCAAATAAATTGCATGTAACAAACGTAATAAATGTTGTTCATAAATCGCATAGATCGATCACGGAGGAAGGTCACGGCAGTGGCCCCGTGTATTCAGACACAATACCCGCTGAGACAAAATATTTTTGGTCGATTAAATAATTTTCAATAGATTTTTGCATGTGATGAGATTTTGTCCAAAATCTGGATTTCCTTCAGATGAGTCGAAAATTGAAGATGCACTTATTTCGCAATGCAGATTACTAATGTAGCTTGCCAGACAAAAATCTTAGATACACCGATGCACTTGGATCACGTGATCACTAGCCTACTGTTTGCTTTCCTTAATCTTTTGTCATTGAGTAGACACTGACTTTTGGCACATGTGCAATAAATTCTCAATTTATGTTTAGAATTATGATTTATAAGCTATGCTCATGCGCAATTTTGAGGTCGACAAGTAGATCACAATTAGCGGTGTTGCCAATTGTGCTCACAGATAATACTGACTATCATTATGTACATGCCTACACGTATGTACATAGCGATAAAGCTCTATTTATATTCTGTATCGCCGCCCTTTGACTGGCTGAGCTCTCTCCATTACGCGAATAATGCGATTGCTAGCATTTTGTCAGCTGACAAACAGGTTCAAAGTTTGATCATGTTCCGTGTAAACGCCATTTTGCCGTAAAGACATATCACGGTTTGACAGCTTCAAGGTTAGATTCTCAAGTCATAAGAAAATTAGACTTAGTCCTTGATTCTAAAGACGGTTTGAGTGGAAATACTAATGCAGAAATCTTGGTAAAGTAAAGTAGGAATTTTAGAGGGCTGTAGGTACCCCTATATATATAATCCACGGACTGCAAGCATCATTTTGAGACACGATCGAAGTTCGTTTTAAGCGGCTCCTGCCAATAGTTGAGAAGGCGATGATGTTAGCTTATTTAAATGTTTGATAATGTGTTGTTTTGACTAAGATGCATAAGAATGTGTTATGTCAGTGGAATTTTTGCTATTTAATGGGATACGCGACTACGCAGGCCAGTATCATATTCCAACGATCGATGGTGTCAGCTAATTATTTAAATGTACAAAAAGCCTACTAGATTGAGCAACTTTAAGCCTGTTAGAGAAACGTGGGTTTCAAGCTGTATTTCGCTAGAGCATTATACAATAAACGTATGGAAGATATATTGCATTGCCCAGTTAGAACCATCAACCATGTGTGTTGGTAATGCTAATAAAAATATTACCAGCTAGATGGCGTGCAGATGGCCTTGAATTATAAATTTCGAATTTTCTTTTTTGCATACAGTAGCTATTTGGCGTCGACGGAATTCAAGTTGTTAAAGCGAGTGCTTGACTGTCGACCTTCTAACCTGTACCAACACGGCGAACCAAAGCCATTGGTGACAGTGTCGCATTCTTTGCTGACTTCAGTTACGATCAGTTACGACCGGAGGTCGAATTTCTCTGCGCAGGTAATGTGGAACTAAGTAAATTATTTTTTGAAATCTAAATCCTGAGCCTATCTCTTGTCTAAAAATAGAACTCTTCAACTTATCGTTTACAGATTTTGCTTCTGGGTCACCACATGACTACTTTTATCACCGACTGCAACCGTAGCACCATGCTGTCTCGGGGATTGACCACCCAGGATTTCGACCTCTCACTGAAACGAAAGGAGAATCTTGGTCATTGCGGACTTGATTTGGCGTAGCCCCGTTGATTAAGCTGGTCTTCCTGACGTGGTTTTTCTGGACGCTTAGAAATGTCCGAAGATTACATCAAGGACATAGGCTATTGTGGACACCGTTACTTGAGACACCAGAAGCAGTATTACAGGCAGATTATTATGTTCTCGTTCGATAGCCTCCTAGCTCAAGATCTGGCTTGATTTAGAAGCACCAGGTTATTGTTGTGAATGAAACACTTGCGCAATGGCCTTGCACATATATGAGTAGCCCCATCTATCTGGGATAGATGGGGCTCTAGCGGGCACTGACGACCGTAGCCTAAAACTTTCTAATCAAGAATTTACTACGCGCGATATTCGAGTGGCTAGAGTCGCTAGACATAGGCTACATGTAGTGCGCCTATATGGCATATTGTTTTTCAGTGTAACTTAACAAATTAATAGGAAGTTCTCGAAGGACTTTGAGTCGGTTGTCTATCACCTGATACACAGGCCTACTGATAGGATTATGTACTTTATGTATTATTTAACCGTCCCAGGAGCAACCTCTTACAAAGTACATTTTATAGTCATGCGCCTGTGTATGAATGTATATACATGTATGTATTAGGTCATTAATGCAATGTTGGTAGACATTAGACAGGCATTCACGTATGTTATTTTGTGTACTGGAGTGAAATTGTGACTGTTATCACGACCATTAATAGAGCGCCGCATGTTGCATACTTCTAGGGAGCCAGTTATTGAGTTAACATGCTAGGCGAAGGAGAGCTATTGGTCACGAATAACCCCAAGGTCGCGCACAGACGTGTCGAAAGTAAAGAAGGGAAAAGCAACAAGAGTGCATGCACCTAAGTCGATCTTTTCCAATTATATATACAGTTGATTGGTCGATGCTCCATAGCTTCGCCTTAACACGTAATTGCATTTGATTGCATTTGACCTACATTCATTATAGGCTGTTGTATAATTGGGTTTCCAGTCTTCTGACTTGAGCCTAAACATGATAGAATGCGGGAAGGCTATTCAACACACTTTAGAGTAAGGACATGTTCTATTTATTTAATAATTGTTAGTAAATCAGATATAATACGTATTTATACGAACGCCGATATATTTTATGTAGGCTGGACTGTAAGATATAACAAAATATTTTTCGAAACTTCAAGAAAACGAGGTGTTGTGGCACAACAACATTTAACGTACGGCGTATTTGCGTTGGTCGACGGTTGTTAAACAATTTAAATATAGGAAAATGCATAAGGCGGACCTACCTTTCAAATGAAGGGGCGGTGCGTGCAAACCCTTTGGCTTTGGACCTGATCGTTTAAATAATTCATTAGTACCAGATTAACAGCCTAACTTCGCCTGGTATTTAATTTTTAACTGATTGCGCTGTTTGGGTCTTAAATTTGCCCCGATTACGAGTCTCCCGTATTCGAGTGAGACCACTGCCATGTAAAAACACGGTAGGCTAAATGTAAAACGCGTAAATTTTAACTGGTATTGGCCTTTAGATGATGCGAATGTTATCGGCGGATGTTATAATGTAAAATGTCGGCGAACTGCGTATAATTCAAAACTGTAAGCATTCAAATGCGAGAATTAAAATAACAGAATTTAAAGCAGGTCTACATGGGACGCTGAAAACAGTCATGTAGACATAGTAATAAGTAACATGTTGGTAGAAGAGGAGGACGGAATTTGAGTAGGAGCCTCATCTTGACCACCTGCGTCTACATAAACAGTATTGAAATCAGCTGCTTCTGTGAATCTTTTCCACATTATCTTCTCTCTGTCAGGCTCGCTAGAAGTGTAAGAACAACGATGATTACTATTTTCAGTCGCATTTTAATGCCACCCATCGATTGTTAATTATGGAAGTAATATTGATTTTTTTCATTTAGAATGAAACATGTTTCTGAATTCATCGTTGGCATGTGTCAGATTCATCGTAAAGAGTCTGTAGATGTTGTCTTTGAATTGTGCTTCACAGTTGCATCTAATTCCCTAAACTTTCTGGAATGTGGCAGTTTTGCCGAGTTTTACATTAAGCCGATAAATCCATGCATCAATGACTTGGATTTGATGATATTTACCACTAACTTCTTGGCCTTCACAGAAGACATTCCGGTTCTACCAGTTGATTACATGTATTTAATGGACAAGATACTCTGCTTTCAGATTGAACCGTACGACGATTACCCTGGATTTGTTAAACTTCGATGTTTCGGGAAAGTCAGTTATAACTGGCATTGCAAACAGTTTGAATTTCAGCAGATTCAAGACTCACGTCTGATGGTTTTACATGAACTTCTTGCCAGAACCTTCGTTGATAGCAATATTAAGGATAGCCAAATTGCTGGTCCTGCTTTGAAGACAACAACAGCAAAAATGGACTTAATTGTATGCATATGGTGCCCACAGTGGCCAAAGGAAGCGCAACGTTGGCCTTTTCGACAAAGGTATCACATGTGGCCAACAGGTGAAAACATTCAAATAGTTGTACATAATGGTTTCCATGTTGTAAATGCAAAACATCCTTCATGCAGAAATGACAAACACCAGTGTAGGGTGTCGTTTTCAGCTGCGGAGGTAGTCTTAATTCGGAGCATGACTTCAATTCAGCAGATTGTTTATCATATGCTCAGATTCTTCGCCAAAAGAGAACTAATAAAAAAAGATTCCCCAAAGGAGGACGAGGTTCTCTGCACGTACCATGTTAAAACACTGATGCTGTGGTCCTGTGAAGAGATGCCACCAGGATGGTGGATGTCTTTTTCTGCCATTGAACTATGCTGCTTTTTATTGAGAAAGCTTTTAAAATGGTTAGAGAAAAGAGATTGTAAGAACTATTTCATTCCTGAAGCAAACTTGTTTCATGAACGCATGAACCAGAAAATAGTTCATGAAACTATACGACATTTAAACGAATTTTGCCATGTTAATACTCTTAATGTTTGGTTTGCATCAAACTACATATTGCCAGTCCTAAGGCTGGTGCATAGATCAAAAGATTGTATGAAGACTGTGACAGATTTTGGACATTGGATGTCGCCAACCTGGGGTGTAATGGATGCTGAAAAACTCGGAAACTTAGACCTACATTTTTCTTTTGTATTCATCGCTTTTGCTGACAAAATATTTTGGCAATCCAAATTCATAAGACATGTTCAGTTCCCCATTCTCAAATGTACTGCCTCCTCTGCCATCAATCTCATACCCAAACTACCCAATCCAGGTTCATTTCCGTCAATTGCTAAGTTCTCCTCAAATTTTCCACATTATGGAAATGTTTGAAATATGGAAATGCATTATGGAATGCATTGTTTATTTTAAGCACAGCGGATGCATTGCGATTGAAACAGACTACATACGATAGCCAACAATTTACTGATTATATCAGAGAAATTTCATGGCATCCGAATGTCGTATGGTCCAAGCATCATAACTTTCCAAAACCTTATAAAACATGCCTCGACCGAAGTTTGGTCCTTTTCCTAAGAGCCCAGGGTCTCATGGAGAATTTAATTGGGATAAAATTTGGGAAATATCAGGAATTTAAATTGGTATCTCAGTTATCAAAAGAGCTTATGAGAAAAGCAATACAATGTGACGATTCAAAGTCTAGCTATATCAGAGACGCAACTCTCATATATATAGCTGCTCTTCAGTTCTCAGAAGCGAATTACGAAGCTGCCATAGACCTGTGTTCGACTGCGCTCATTAATCGAACGCCTGATGAAGAAACGGAGAAGGATAAAGACGCAAAGACACGGGAGCAGAGAGAAACGTTGAATGCAGTACGTTTGTTTCATATTGACGACGTTGTTAGAGTCATTGGGTTTTATCTGCTCTCCATGAGGATAAAGACTAATCTACCATGCAACTGGAAGTCGTATCTTCCTGATTTTCGCGTTACACCAGAAGTCTTTGCTTACCATCTAATACTTTTATCAAGTGAAAGGAGGCATAAGGCTCTACGGCTAACTTACGATTTGAAGGCGCCAACATTTCCTGTGGATGAATTATTGATGGCGCTGAATTATCGGAAAACTTGCGTAATTTCACAGAAAACAAAGAGTGTTTTACGCGTTTATCACCGATCCGATCCAGTGAATAGAGCAGACGCTACCAGTAAAAACTTTGTTCTAAATGAAGAAGATATTATTCAATTGCTCATGGAATATGCCTTTGAAAGCATGACGTTATTTTACAATGCAATCTACAAAGATTTTGGCATTAAATGCAATGTAGTTGATTGCTACCGTGCGGCATATCTTTATAAGTGTCGTAAATATCAGGAAGTTTTGCATCTATGTGAAAGGATTCTCTATGAACCGGATATACAGAGCGATTCAAATAAGTTTGCATTTGCAAATGTAATGGTTTTTCCGCCGCTTGATTCATGTTTCGACCCTGACATCCGGTGTTTGCTTGGATTTCAAACACTTTTCTGCCTTGTTTTGCTGATGAGTGATGACCTACAAAAAATGGAACCTACATATAATAGTTCTTGCTCGATGTTCCAGAAATATAAATTACTCTACGATGAGATTTACCTTAAAAAATATAGGCTTTCTATAATTCTCTTGAATGCATTCCCCAAAAAATGTCACTATTTTGTTGGACGACATTTCCTGGCGAGATATTTGAAACTGAGATGTCTAATCGACTGTAATCACTCAAGTTCTGAGATAATGCTGGAATTTGTGAGACTGCAATGTCGTCTTCCATTTGAACACATCATACGTGAATTTCTTCGATATAAACTTCGACGACTTCAGAATGGCATCTAAATAAAATGAAGGAATAAAGACGTAGGGCGTACAACAGAAATGAGAACTGGATTCTGGATTCTTTCTAAACTATCTGACCCGAAAATATTTTGCTGCCAACTGCGAAACTTTTTCCAACTAATAATCCAATCCTTGAAGTTCAAGTGCATTGCACTGGCCGTCGTGCGAATATTCGCTACCTCTGGTATTACTAGAACACGTATTTTCGACATGATTGTTTTAACATGTGAAGACTGGGTTAACCCATCTCTCTGAAACAGGTTCTTTTTGGTGTTGCGCTTGTTCCGTGTGGTCCACTAATACTCTTTTCTTTCATGCTCGCCTCAAAACTGCTCTTTTTAGCTGTGCTCTTTTTTCCTGTGCACTCAGGAGTGTTCCTGAGTGACCTTGAGGGGGTTCTATATAAATATTCGTTATGAATGAATGAATCAATGTAACGCATGATTGTAAAGTCTACTCAACCGTTTGAATTTCTATATTGTGCATAGGTTGTACTAATTTCTTTGTAGGGAATTCTATAATGAAATGCAGATAGTAGGAAGTCACTGTTCAGGAAGTAAGCGCTTAGAAGGTCGAGATGTTGTAGGCCTACCATGATCTCATGTGGCTACGTTCCCGAAAATAATAGTAGTAGTAATAATAATAAAAATAATATAAAACAGGGTCTTCCAACCGTTGAGTGCTGAACTCGCAAGTTCATATGGTTCCTCAGCAGAGTCTGTTGGTAGGATGCATGCCTGGAGTTCGCTTGTACTGCTGTATACTCATGACGCGCTGGTTCTGCTGAGAAACAGTCTAAGTGTACCGAAGCTCTTGTACAGTCTGCGCACAGCCGTCTGCGCTGATATCCCGGGCTTGGCTCGGTTTGATCAACTGCTGAGAGAAGGACTGTCAACCATTTTAAATGTGGACCTTGACAATGACCGTTGGCTCCAGGCTTCTTTGCCGGTGAGAGATGGTGGTCTGGGAGTTCGTTGTGCATCTACGCTGGCACTTTCTGCCTTTCTGGCTTCTGCTGCTAGTACAAGCGAACTCCAGGCATGCATCCTACCAACAGAGTCTGCTGAGGAACCATATGAACTTGCGAGTTTAGCACTCAACGCTTGGAAGACCCTGACAGACGCAGAACCACCAACAGGAGCAGCGAGTCATCGCCAGAAAGAATGGGACCTACGATTCACAGACAAGGCATGGAAAGGTCTGCTGGAGTCCAATAACAATCCATGTGACCGTGCTCGCCTGCTGGCCTCACGAGCACCTCATTCTGGAGACTGGATGCTAGCGCCCCCTGTGATTGCCCTAGGCCTGCGCCTCTCAAACGAGGATGTACGACTGGCAGCCGGGTTGAGGCTAGGAACGACGCTCCGCGAGCCACATTTGTGTCACCAATGCCAAGAGAGCGTCGACACTAAAGGGCTCCATGGACTAATTTGTAGAAGAGGCAGCGGAAAACATCAACGACATAGCATGTTGAACGATGTCATCTGGAGAGCTCTTGGCAGGGCGAAGATTCCAGCGCAAAAGGAACCTCTCGGCTTGCTAAGAGAAGATGGAAAGCGACCGGACGGCGTCACGCTCATTCCTTCGACACGTGGTCGATGTCTGGCATGGGATGTGACATTGCCCGACACCTACGCTAAGTCACATCTTGTCGACACATCTATCAGAGCTGGCGAAGCAGCCGAACGCGCAGCTAAGACGAAGAAGGCCAAGTATTCCACCATAACCAACACCCACGACTTCGTAGCCCTCTCCTTGAAATCCGGCGGCGCTTAGAACAGTGAAGGACTGCAGTTCATCTCAGAGTTGGATAGTCGAACGAGTGCTGCAACCCATGATCCAATAGAGACGTCATTTCTGTTCCAACGTATCTCGGTTGTTCTTCAGCGTGGGAACGCCGCCTGCCTCTTTGGGATATTGCCAACACTCACTTAGCTCGCCCACATGGGCGATATCAGCATAATGTGAAACATATATGTATACTAATAATAACAATAATAATAATAACAATAATAATAATAATAATATTAATAATAGCAATGACAAAAGCAATGCTACTACTATTACTACTACTTCCACTAAGACCACTGCTAATAATAATGATGATGATAATAATAATAATAATAATAAAAATTATTATTGAAATACTAACTATGATAATATTAAACACATTTTCAGACAACATCAACAGTTATGATGACAAAACTACTACTACTACTGCTAATAATAACAATAATAATAATAATAATAGTAATAATAATAATAACAATTTTTTTTATTATTATTTTTATTATTATTATTATTATAAACGATAGGGCGAAGTAGCGTCATGGCAGTAATTGTGACTGTATTTGTTATCGTAATTACTTTTGCGACGTCACCTAATGCACAAATTGTCAGGCCAAAACCGAAATCAAGTCAATAGGAAGAGTTTAAACGTCGTTGGAAACTTGTTCTGTTACCTTAAAATTGAGTGAAAATGGCGACCAATTTTTATGGAAAAACATTTTCACCCTAGTTTAGCGCCATTTCGAGCAACAATATTACAATCCAAATCGCGAAGACATAAAGTCGAGTGGTGAGGTTATAATAAAGTTATAACTTATACAACGACATCAAAGTCTTAGTCAAAAATTTATTGTAGTCGTACTATTGCAATGTCATATTTTAAAAGCTTTTTTAAACTGACAGATCACAGTGCGATTGCAAGTATAGTAGACCTGCGAGTGGATAATTATTGACAGGTTAATACATTATCGTTGCAAAGAGCCTATAACAGCGTGCATCTGGTGACTAATCTAGTTTTGTCAACAGCGTTCACCATAATTGTGATGATAAGTTGAGTTTCGCATTTTGTGCGTCTGAAATATCTTCAGTTTATCGATGCAAGCGGAACGTAAGTAGTCTGAATATTAAGTGCACGTCAGCGCCGTTGTCAGTCACTGTGGGCATTGTGGAGTATGGAGAATGCGGATATGACGTTTGGTATTTTCATAAAGAAAGGCCAACATGAAGAATTTCAAATACAATCACGAAGGATTGAAATCTCGATGACGATAGGCTACATAAAGAGAATACAATTATATCAGGGTTAATCCTTATTTAAATTTTGTTGAAGACATCGAAACATCTGTCACATAGTAGTAAATAATATAATAATAATAATAATAATAATAATAATAATAATAATAATAATAATAATAATAATAATAATATCTTCTTTTCGCTTTTAGTCACATGTGGGTGCTCACAACCGCCTTCCTAAAAACACCACACCACCGAATTAGACCTCCTCTTCTGCGAACCCAAGCGGTTCTTTCAGGGAGGCTACAAAATAAGTCACTAGCATTTCATGACTAGGAACAGGCTACAGCCGCTTCTCGGCCCAAGTTTAAGAGGCCGACTTTCTCTTTCCTCTTCAAATGAAATGCTTGTGTCTCTCTGACCAATGAGTCCGAAAGACAGGTGACGGCTAGCTGTTGGTACCGTACTTCATCGTATCCTACGTATACCAAACAGTGACCAGAACAGAGAGATTGACTAGGAACACAAAACTGTCTCATGCATATAGCAAGCGAATACTCTCTCCATAAGTCTTGGTGTCAAGATAGAAAACTGATTGATCGAGGTGTACTTTTTTAAACCGTGAGACTACTTTATTGAAATACTAACTATGATAATATTAAACACAGTTTCAGACAACATCAACAGTTATGATGACAAAACTACTACTACTACTGCTAATAATAATAATAATAATAATAATAATAGTAATAATAATAATTATTATTATTTTTATTATTATTATTTTTATTATTATTGTTATTATAAACGATAGGGCGAAGTAGCGTCATGGCAGTAATTGTGACTGTATTTGTTATCGTAATTACTTTTGCGCCGTCACCTAATGCACAAATTGTCAGGCCAAAACCGAAATCAAGTCAATAGGAAGAGTTTAAACGTCGTTGGAAACTTGTTCTGTTAACTTAAAATTGAGTGAAAATGGCGACCAATTTGTATGGAAAAACATTTTCACCCTAGTTTAGCGCCATTTCGAGTAACAATATTACAATCCAAATCGCGAAGACATAAAGTCGAGTGGTGAGGTTATAATAAAGTTATAACTTATACAACGACATCAAAGTCTTAGTCAAAAATTTACTGTAGGCCTACTATTGCAATGTCATATTTTAAAAGCTTTTTTAAACTGACAGATCACAGTGCGATTGCAAGTATAGTAGACCTGCGAGTGGATAATTATTGACAGGTTAATACATTATCGTTGCAAAGAGCCTATAACAGCGTGCATCTGGTGACTAATCTAGTTTTGTCAACAGCGTTCACCATAATTGTGATGATAAGTTGAGTTTCGCATTTTGTGCGTCTGAAATATCTTCAGTTTATCGATGCAAGCGGAACGTAAGTAGTCTGAATATTAAGTGCACGTCAGCGCCGTTGTCAGTCACTGTGGGCATTGTGGAGTATGGAGAATGCGGATATGACGTTTGGTATTTTCACAAAGAAAGGCCAACATGGGAAATTTCAAATACAATCATGAAGGATTGAAATCTCGATGACGATAGGCTACATAAAGAGAATACAAGTATATCAGGGTTAATCCTTATTTAAATTTTGTTGAAGACATCGAAACATCTGTCACATAATAATAAATAAAATAATAATAATAATAATATCTTCTTTCCGCTTTTAGTAACATGTGGGTGGTCACAACCGCCTTCCTAAAAACACCACACCACCGAATTAGACCTCCTCTTCTGCGAACCCAAGCGGTTCTTTCAGGGAGGCTACAAAATAAGTCACTAGCATTTCATGACTAGGAACAGGCTACAGCCGCTTCTCGGCCCAAGTTTAAGAGGCCGACTTTCTCTTTCCTCTTCAAATGAAATGCTTGTGTCTCTCTGACCAATGAGTCCGAAAGACAGGTGATGGCTAGCTGTTGGTACCGTACTTGATCGTGTCCTACGTATATCAAACAGTGACCAGAACAGAGAGATTGACTAGGAACACAAAACTGTCACAAGCAAGCGAATACTCTCTCCATAAGTCTTGGTGTCAAGATAGAAAACTGATTGATCGAGGTGTACTTTTTTAAACTGTGAGACTACTTTGGAATTGGTTGCTTTGCAAGAAATCAGTGCATTGCGCAGTATTGAGTCTAATACGTCGGCCTAAGTTTCTAGCAAAATTCGTTACCATTTGATATTGTTTCCCCAAATCTTATTTACAATGTAGACAATTCTTGGGTTTTCTGTTTTATATTTAAACCAACTTATAATTATTGATGACGACTGTCATAGGGTTAAAATCATAGGTATTAGATAGGCGACATCTGTTTAAAGAATCCTACAGTGAAAAGTAAACACGATCAGTGAAAATGCGAGTGCTAAATGTGTTAACCAGAATAGCCATCATATTTACAGTGTTGATCATAATGACGAATGCAATGATGATGACGATGACGGTGATGGTGACGACACTGCTGCTGATCATTATAACGTGTTTTCTATAAGATAATGGATGTTGAGAGTAAAAACAGTGAAAATGCCATATCTGCCTTTATTATTGGCGAATGTCAGTTGCTTCAAGTGTCGTCGTTTTCCACTGTTTCTGATTACATGCATGACTTACACCATTCGAAGAGAACGGCAGCAAAGGGGTATTGGATAACGAGTGGCAGCAACGAGGAGTTCCACATCCGCATGCACAAGTCATACATTGGCGACCAAGATTTCCTAACTTCAGAATCTAATCAGCTGGTCCGCATTGGCGACTTTCCTGTGTTGCCAAGTGATTTAAGTGTCCTATTTGGAACGATCGAGTGTTGCAAGATTGAACCATATCAAATGTATCCAAGTTTTGTTCGATTGAAAGTTCTTGGGGAAATGAGCTATACTTGGAAAGACAGAAAGTACGAATTTATGCCAGCAGCTCTTGAAAACAGCTACATAACGTTAGATAAGTCTCATCTGTCAAGTTCCTATGTTTGTGGTCCAGCAATTAAATCTCATTCGGACGTTGATAAATATTGTGGATATGATACCGTTGTGAGCAAGTGGTGCACTCAGTGGCCGAAAGAAGCACACCATTGGCACATTAGACAGAGAAATCGGGGATGGCCGACGATCGATACAATCTCCAAGGTTGTACTAAATGGTTGTCATGTAGTACATGCACAGCATCGTTCTTGCAGAGAAGATAAGCTACAATGGAGATTGCTCTTTTAAGTTATTTTGCTTCAGAGTTGGACTCAAATTCAACAGATCGTCTACCATTTGATGAGGTTCTTCGCCAAGAGAGAATTAATACAAGAAGATTGCCAAAAAGAGGATGAGATTCTCTGTACGTATCATTTAAAGACTCTGATGTTGTGGACATGTGAAGAGAAGTCACCGGAATGGTGGAATTCTTCCTCTCTATTTGCAATATGTTGTGATTTGATACAGATGCTCTCCGAATGGCTAGAGAGGAAATACTGTCCAAACTATTTCATCCCTGAAGCAAATCTATATCATGAGCCATCGTGTTCCACATTGCTTGACAAGACTAAAGGGCAACTAAACGAATTTTCCAAATCTATCATTCTCTGTCATTGGTTCATGAAACATTACATCGACGGACCATCATTGACTGAGACAAAGTTCACATTTTCAGACAGAAAAAATGGAATACATGTGTTCTTCCCAATTCATACAGTGTCATGAACGTTGTCGTTATATAATTAAAGGCGGGTTCAGGTCAGGACTGCGTAATATCATTTTGCATATTGCGCATGGTCTAGATTTTGGAGAGATTTTTTGTGATAATTTGTGGAATTTCTAAAAGCAATTTCGATGTAACCTAAAATGATAAGATCCAAGTATCTTAACTTTCCGAAAGAACAGAGTAGCCAGTTTAATTTCCAGCGTGCTCAGGATCTAATGGGAAACATAGCTGGATCAAATAGTCCATCAGAATTACGATTTCAATCACTCGTGTCAAAAGAGTTTCTTAGAAAGGTTTTACAAAGTGAGAGTCCAATATCCAACTGAATTGCTACTGCAGCTTTGACCTATCTGGCTGCTCTGCATTTTGCCACATCAGAATACCAACAAGCAATGCACCTCTGCATGGGAGTTTGTGAAGATCATACTAGTCAACAGGAAAGAGAAACATTAAATGCAGGTTGTTTGGTGTTTATTGACGATGTTTCAAGAATCGTTGGATTGTGTGTTCTTCATGAGAAGATTACTGACGATGATCTTCACACCTTCAAGCGGCTAGTTATTCTTGATTTGCGTAGATCACCAGAAGTGTTTGCTTATTACCTGATTGTATTATCTGCCGAAAGAATATCCACACATATGGATCGCAGAAGTGATATTCCGAATTCAACATTTCCTATGGACGAATGTTTGAAGGCTGTATTAACACAGAAATGCATTGTTTTGTTAAAGTCAAGTTCTCATCTTAATACTGCCAGACAGATCGTTTACTTCAGACCAGATTCGAGGCCTACCTGTATAAATCCATTGATAGTTCAAGAGACATTAATTTATGATCTAATGGAATGTGCCCTTGAGAAAATGACATCGTTCTACAATACGATTTGCAATGAATTTGGCATCCGTTGCACAGCTGACTGCTAATTGGGCTTTGTACCTTTACAAATGTCGCAAATACAATGAAGTGTTGTTCTTATGCAGACGAATACTCCATGAGTCTGATCTTAAGGACGATTTGAAGGAGTGTGCATTTGCGAATGTCTTAATGCTGCCACCATTTGACGCTTATCTCGATAAAGACTTGCAATCTTTGCTTGGATTTCACACACTCTTTTAGTATGAATCAACACTGAATGACGACACGCGGAACATTGAGTTGACTGACGAATCAACATTTGCGCACTGGTTTGCGAGAGAAGTGATATTTCATAAGAATGGACTCTCGGGATCTCTAGTACGTAAATACTCAGTCAAATGTAAATACTTGCTGGGAAGACAGTTTCTTGCAAGATATTTGAAACTCAGATGCTATATCGACTGTAATCTTCCGCATTCAGAAGCATTGAGTGAATTTGCTGCTCATAAAACAATTCTTCCGTTTGAACATATCATTAGCAGATTTTCCCTACGAAAGCTTCGTTATATTTGAATATAGCTCGTGAGTTTGTATCAATGGCCAGCTTTTCCTTCCAAATTAAACGATTTTTTGCATGCTTAGATTTCTGAATCCAAAGATTGGGATCATAATCTAAAATAATTGCCCGATTCCTCGATTACTTCGCCCTCAACCACAAAAGCTCCCAAAGCTCGTTCGATGACGGATTGTCAACTAAAGCACACTGTTTAGACTATTTTGGATTTCCAAAAGACCTTCTTTATATTAGAGTAATCGATGACCGGAACTAAATAAAACGAGTCATGTTGTCGAACTTTGACAGAAGTTCCGATCAAAACGTATCAGCAATAAATGCTCAATTAATTATCAATTATTGATATCAACGCATTCTTATTTCACTGGTGACTCACAGCTGACTAATTCTTAGAAGAAGTGCATTGACAGCTTGTTGGATATCGAATGGTCAGACACGAATTAAGAGTGGTCCAACTATTATTCGCCGTGTAGTTTCCATGCAATTGTACGGTATTGTATAGATCTTTGAACGAATGAATCTTTGCGGCAGTACTCCTTTTTGTTCTTGTTGTAGGCTAATAATAATAGTCGGGTTATTCTATGAAAAAAACACTTAACCCCCACAAGAATGCGAACAAAAGGTTTCTCACCGGATTCTGATACCATTTTTATGCTTATCAACATGGTAAAAGTCTCCTCGGATCTGACCATTAGAAAAGGATCGTTTTCAAGATGGCGTCCAACATGGCCACCTATAGCTAAAAATTGTCAATATCTAAAGAACCATTCGACATAGAAAGCTGTTTTTCATATCAAGCCGTAGGCTTTATTGCATTCTTATTAACAAATAACCTATTAGGACCATGACAAAAGGGTAGCTTTCAAGCTAGGTTGTATTTAAAAGTGTTAAGCTTAATGTATGGCTTAGTTTACAGCTGTGTAGATAACACGTTAAATTAATTATCGTCCGATTCCTCCAGAAGGAAGTTGATATGTGGATTGTTACATTTGCTAAAGTTGGCACTGTTTACAGGCGGAAGTGCATGGTAGTCCATTTCTTCTACAAGAGCAGCGGAGTGTCTTACAAGAATTGAGGTAGCTGCAACGAATAACATTCAAGAGTATGTCCATGCCTGCTGCCTTTCCTGTCCAAGTAACGATCTGGAATTACTCTCTGCTATATTGAAGTTTCGTCGCAGATTCAGATTGAGAAGACGCTCTGGTGTGACAAATGACGAAGCAGAGACAATCTTACAACTGAAGTTGTTATATCGGATTTATGCAAGAGAATCTGTGCATTTGCCACCAAAGAGAATAGCCAACACTTGGCAGCCTAGGTAATCAATTAGCTCTGTGTGTTGATAGGGGATAGTAAATGTATTGGCACATGACTGAAGGACACTGTCTCCTTTCACAAGCCTATGGAAATCATTCGTTTTTGCAACGCCGAACATTCGAGAGGTGGCATCGCAACCTGTCAACGCGTGGACAAACAGCAACTGGGAACAAGTGTCATTTCCAATGATTCCTCTTAGATTGTTTATGTCAGAAACTTTGCCATCATCTTTTTTCGGATCTGAAAAAAGACTCTTACAATGTGGCGTTACATAATAAATGAGTAAGTAACACAAGGAGATCGGTGTCTTCTCCGATCAGCGTAGTTGTATGTAGAACAGATGTCTCCACTGCTGCCTTTACTTGGTCTACGTCAGCATCTCCTGATGCCTTGACCACTGTGCAACCTTTATTCTGAGCGCATCCCTGAGTCTCACCAACCCTATCAGCTTCTGCTTATTGATAGCTCTTGACAAGAACTCCTCTTACTTGCCACAGAACTCTGTTTCAGCAGTGAATTCTAAACAGGATAAGCATTCTGTCCTCTTCTCAGATGCTGTACGTCTTTAATGGATGGTCCTTGCCCATATACATCAAAAACAACGGTGGTTCCTGCACCAAATTGTCCTACGATGAAGTCGGCATACGACTGAGCTATTGCACAATAGTTTCCTCTCTTGTTCCACGGTATCCTATGAACCTTCATCGAGGACGTGTCTCTCTGTCTTTGGAACCAAATGCAGGATGCAATCCCGGATTTAGTAAGATATATAACATAATGATCGTCATCAGTTTCTGAAGCCAGGCTTTGTCGGCGATATGCAAGAATAGAATAAATGATCCCTCATTGCCGTTCGCTGGTGTAATCAGTCTATATATAGGCTACGTGTCCTCATTTATATTTTCAGCAACATGGTCTCATTGCAGCATCATTCAACTGCAAGCGGATCGAGCGGTACAATATGTATTTGTTGTAAAGGCGCTATAATCGAGTTTTAAAGAGACATTTAGATTATCGGTCAAAATGTTTAGATAAAATACCAGCTGCGCGAATTAGGCCTAATACACGTTTAATAATAACATTAAACGCAAAACGATTAGGGCCAACGATTAAACAGACAACCAACAAACGGAAAGCAACGAAAACGTCGAATTAAAACGTCTGTTACTAATCTTCAAGCGTGATATCAGCGTCATGGATCACGCTCCTGTCGAAGAATGAAACAAAACAAGTTCAAATCAAAAAACTTATCTTGTTGGCAAAATACAGATAAATAGGAAAGAAATAGGAATATCATCAAGGATACCGTATCTCTTACCTACTGATGTTCGTATTACTTTATATTATACCATGATCCATCCCTATTTATCGTTCTGTAACTTAATATGGTCTTTCACTAAAGACTAAAGGGACTTTTAATTCTACAGAACAGAGTCATTCGACTAGTTGCCGACCGAACCCGTTACCCGTCCACGGACTCTATCTATAAGCTCTTGCACACACTAAACATCCACCAAATCAGCCCATTTCAAATAAACGAGTTTATGTACAAATATTCAAGAAATCTCTTACCGCCCGTATTTAAAAACTACTTCGTTTCTGTATCCCAAATTGGTTCTTACAGCCTTAGGTCTTCTGACAATTATAGATCTGTTCATTCACGAACCAATACGCGTGAGTTCCCAATTAAATGTCCCGGTCCTAAAATATGGAATAACTGATCTGCGTCTTTTATCACATTGGTATCTATTTAAGAGCAAATTAAGACTTCATCTTCTGCTATACTAATTAATATCGTACAGTATTAATAAGTATCTTAGTTTTATTGCTGCCAATGCGTTTGCTAATGACCGTTGTGAATTGTATATACTGTGTTTTGTTTTGCTTTCTCCTGTTTTATATTACCATTCATTATTGAGCCCGTTATTTACTTATGAATTTTCCTTGAAATATCATCTGAGTTTGCTATTGTTCTGCATATTCACTTGCTTTTGACAATTGCGTTTATGTTTCATGTTTATTGTATATGACTGACAATTTGCTAATTAACTAGTTAAGCATTTAGCTACTTCGTTCTCCTGTATATATCACTATGTCTGTTATCATAACCAGCTGCTGTAAAATATGAAAGGGTTACCCTGCCAGCAGGACCTACGGCCCCTTAGGAGTTTTATCTTTCCCTATTATTCCCTATCATTCTACTTTTCATAATTGAACTCTGTAATAGTCTGTTGCTTGTCTGACGGGATTAATAAAAATGATGGTTATGGTTTAAATGATTACCATGAAACAATCTGATTGCGAAGGAGAACATAAAGAGGTCATGTACCCCGCTATCCACTAAGGGGCCTCTGTTTATTAAGAATGAAGACAAGGTGACGCCCTACCGATAATAATAAGAGTTACAAACTAAGTGAATGAAAATCTACAGAATGAATTTTTTTAAAAATATCTGAACTGAGGTTCAGCTCAACAACAACTGAGCAGAAGCCCTACGATAGTAAAAACATTCGATCTGAGGAGGTCTAAAGCTAGTGCCAGTCACATCGAAGATGGCATTATCTTAGACATTCCACAAAATGGTTACAATATAATTATGCACCGGGCAATACAATTTCCAATCGGGTTTAGTCTTACATCTGAAATGCAATTATGCTAATACCATCTGCAAAGCAAAAACCACAGCCAATTGGTATTATGGACATGGTAACTTTATTTGCAGTGGTCAATACAAGGTAGGCCTACATTTCATTCACGTTGTCTAGTAAGTCTTAGTGTGCTGAATGTTTAAGTTCAGTGAACTTAATTTCATTGAATCAACCTAAGTGAACTTCTTTACGCTTCGTCGGGCGACCTACATTTTCAGGTCGCTGAAGATGTTCAACAAAAACGTTCTTAGATAACATTCATCATGAGAAAATATTATAAATTGAAAACAGTTAGACAATAATATTACGTTCGCATGTTTGCGTTGTATTGGTCCACCCTAAAGATTCACACTCGACAACCGGTCATGAAGACAGATATAGTAACAATAGTCTGCATTCAGTGGTGTCGCTAGGATTAGAGGCCGGGGAGGCAGATTGGATATGACGGGGGCAAGAGTGTGTCTTCTCCCCAACCCCAATATTTGTTTAAATCATAATATCACTTTAAGCATTTCTTGGTCACGATGCTTTCGTAATCATGCAAAAGTGGTTCTATTGAAAGCGGGATGTCACCAGCTAGATTATACATACATTAGGCTAATGCATGTTCATGCAACCAATATCAAGCGGGAGACTTCTTAGTCCTGCTACAGCGGAATGATAGCAGTAAGCTGTCAGCAGTCTTTGCGGCAACACTGTTACGACCGTGCGGGCGGCTCATACTAGTTTTCAGTGAAACATATGTCAATAAAAAACAGGGGATGCTAACGCCTCTGCACCTGCCAAACATCTTCTACACATTTTTTCGCTCCTACTAAAAGTATAAATATTTGATCAAAATAGTATCTAAAATACATTTTCATTGAATTATTTCAAATACTAAGTACAAATACTTGGTGCCTTTGTAATGGCTTGGCTGTATTATAATGGAACATAAATTTTCGTAATTGTTACTCAAGTCGTGGGCCTGTGCTCCAAAAGTAAAATTTTGAAAACCAGCATAAAATAGTTTACAGTTTATTGTTCACATACATATAGGAATAGATATTATGCATACATTTTCATGCATACAAACATGGATTGCTGTTACTCGCTACTCATTTGTCTTCCTTCTCGCCTGTCACCTCTACAATCGGTGCAAAGTGTAGCTGCCCGGTCTGATTGCCAGCCTTCGGCGATTCCCACATATCTTGACCTTCACGGTTGAGCATCTACACTTATTTCCTCTTACAGCCCGCATTCGATTTAGAGTTGTTCTAGCGCATTTTTAAATCAGGCTCCACGCACTCTTCGTGACCATATCCACCGTCCTCTATCGGCTGCCTCTTGTAGTCCTCTTCGGTGACCCGACTCTTGGTACCTCGGACTCGGACGGTTTCTGCTCAATACCGCGTTTCTGCGTCTGTTTGCCATTTGCTTTGGAATTATATTTTCCTCGCCTGCTCGCTCATTGATTTTAACTGGGGATGTCTGTGCTTCTGTTCGCATTCTTCAGACTTTCATTTCCTACTGAGAGCGCCTGCGATTCAGTTGTACAAGGTTAGGCGCTATAGAAATACGTAAATGTAATACAACAGAATAGTGGTGCATACAAACATTGTCATGTATACTGAATACAAACATGGTCATATCAATTACACACCCATATTTATAAAGACAAACAAGATTGCACACATGCGCACAAACATAGCCATATAGTTTTTAGTTATTCTTACCTTAGCAACTGACTAAATTTACATTGAGATGCTAGCACACTTAAACAAAGTGTTGTGCAAACCGTCTTTCCCATTGTCTGTGACTGTGAGGGTGATGCTTATGTGGTGAAAGAAGAGTCTGAAACAATAGTCATAAATTTCTCGGCAATGAACAGTCATGCTGTTTTCTTCAGCAACGACAGCAACGACGCTAAGGGTGACTGCCCTTCAAGCGTCAGTAAGCTTATGATTCAGTGAGGCGTATCTTCAAAATAGTTATTTTCAGACAACGCCTTTAGTAGGCCTACATACGGCTGGAGTCAAAGAGTATGAGGGGTCTAAGTGCAAAATAATAAATTTTGCATTTTTCTTCCCTGCAGGGAGTTGTGATACTAAATTTAGCAAATGGGCTACTTTTAGATTCACTAGGCGAATTATTTGTCTCAGGTCTCTATGGATCGTGAACCTCGCAAATTTATTGATACTAATATTTTTTGACTGAATTCGTCAACGCAGCCTATACATTATAATTCTGTTGTCATTGGTTGACCAGGTACGTTTTAGGTTGAAGATGATTTATGGTTGTTGTCATCTTGTGGCTACAATGGCCGTTAACGCCGACATAAATATTATTTGACATATTACAGAACCCACCGTAGCGCTTCACTTATGCCTAATAAAGACCAACGACTTTTTCCGCTTGGTAAGGCGAAAAGCCGTGTTTATACCATCAACACAAAACCATTCAAGCAATTGCGGTACGTCAAGTTCAGATTGCAAACAGTCATTACGTGCGTGTTTCTTCTGCCAAAATATTCAACATAAAACAGTCACTTTCAACTAAAATACTACGTAATTTATTTGAAAGTAAGCCTTTGATATTAACCACTTTCTTAAACTCGGTGCATGAGCGTGGGTTGTCAATCTTACTACTCGCCAGTGTAGCAATATCAGTATACATTGCGCTCCTCTGATTAATTCAGTCATTCATCCTCTGCAAGTATTGACATGGCGCCCCTTCTAGAATCTACCCAGACCAAACACTGTGACATTGGCTTTGGACTTTAAAGGTATGAGGAGACATGGGTCTAGTGCAATATATTAATAAGCGCTTTCTTCTCTCAGGTAGATGGGAAACTAAGTGTAGCAAATAATTTTCAATTCCTAGAAAGGTCTGTTTGTCCCAGGCTTCAAAAGATGTTTTTGAAAGGCGTCACGGATGACAAACAACACATATACTTTTTCCCGACTGACTAGTTGCCTGCTTTCATCTGGTGACATAATAGATTATCCACAGTGTAAATAAACAACACAATGACGTTTCAGTCCTTTCACTGTTTGTCCTAAATAGTCCACATAAACAACCCACCCATCCAAGCGAAAATCGACTATAAAAGCCGACACCAAAAGTCGTTTGATGCATCGGTTCTTCACCAGAAGAGAAAGAAGAAGAAGAAGACGCTGAGAATCTGAGAACTTCCTTCATCTACTCCTTGAGTTGGAATCAAGATGGTCGCCATGTACCTCTCTGATCTGGTCATCGTTGCTGGAATGCTCGGCTCGATCTCAGGAGCATCAGCTGACAGCTCGTATCAACTTCCAGAGGCTTGTCAACTCGGCTTTCAAAATGAGTTGGCTCTAATCACCTCGTTTACCTTGAAGAACAACCACTTAGTTTGTGTCTTCAACGTTTTCACAAGCGTCTTCTATGTAAGTTATCTTGTTTTAAATTTCGTCACACATAAAACAGAATATCAGCAATAATTAAAATATTGTAGAAAGTGTCCAAGACCTTTGTATCTTAACCGCTTCGATCGGGTCGGTGCTTTAGGCGACGGTATTGTTAGGTCAGAAAGCACCGTGGGCTTCTTTTGGTTCAAATGCTATTGTAATTGCAATGGATTTGTAACATTGTTGTTGACCACTCGATGTCCTCATCCCAGTCGCTGTATACTGCAGGAGTGTTGATTAACCATTATATATGCTTAGGAGATTGAACTAAACTGCGTGATTTGGACAAAATCAGCTGCAATAGCCGTAGTCTTGGGAAGATTGCCTTTGATTGGGAAGAGTAATCGGTGTTTTATTGGCACGGTGACCAATTCGTGAGAAAGGTCAGCCTGTAAATGCAAAGAGTGCGGGTCCGACCCTCGTCCGAGGAATTGCTGTGTATGGACCTTAAACAAATCCTTCTAAGTGCAATCACGCTGTCGAGGCGTGTGCGCGTTCCTGAACTATTTGTAAGAAGGGCAATATCAAATTATATTTGTTTTGCATAGCTATGCATTGTATTAGATGTGTTTAAAATTGAATTACAAAATGAGCATATATCATCACAGAGACAATATTCAGTTATGAAACTATCCTTCTGTAAATATAACAGAATTTATAAATTGATATGATCTATGTATTTCAGGTCGAGCAATACTACTTTGTATCCTTTACCCTGGGATGCGTACAAGTCATCGGAGGCCAAAGCATTCCTTCAGTAAGTTCGTCTATACTGGTTTCTCCAGTTTTAATATGATCATCAATGTATAATGCTAGCTGCGTGTTGTCAGCTATGGAACGTGTCACAGTGCGTTGTTTCAAATGGGTTCACTGCCCACTTCTGCATTCTCTGTTGAATATCCGTTGCCAATCTCAGTCCAGCTACTCTGCCTCCTCTGACATTCTGAAAGGCGGACTCTGACCTCCCACGAGTTACCATTCGGACAACCCTTTGATTTGATGTAGTGCGTAATGCTAGTGAATAAGCTGTAGTCATGTCCTTAGCTTTCGAATGGCTCTATAGAAAGTTAAGATAAGATAACGATTACGATCATGACGGATATACATCGATTTGTCTAAGGTACAATGATCAGCAGAATGTAATTTATGCTGACAGTTGTTCGTCATTCGTAATCGTAATAATTATCACATTTGCATAGAGTTCCTTCAACCGTATTTAAGTCCTGCTATCACAATATAATCTAACAGAGGCCGAGAAAGGATGAGAAGTTAATATTTTTTATTGTATTTTGCAGCCAATGTGCCATATAGTCTTCAACAACGGTCCACCATACGGGGTCTGCAGTGGCCCCATCGGCAACTATAATGTCTAACGTAATCGAACACTGAATGGGTATTCAGCACGTCAAGGAGAAACAAATCTATTCCATCTGATTCGAACGACTTCACTTCTCAGTTCAATGGACATAAGATATAACATTTAACTTAAGTTGTGGTCTTCAGTCAAATAGCGCTACACTAAGAGTGACTTTTATGACAAGGTTATTTATGTTAACTTCTACTTGATGAACAATTAACCCAGATTAGTTTGCTCCAAATTAGCTGAACTTTATACTTAATGCAGAAGGTTTGTTTTCAGAAAATAAATTATATTGCCACTAATCGTCAAAATGAGCTAATTCGTGTATAAGAAAACTGAACAAAACCGTTAATTGTTCATTTTGAAATATAAAGTCTTTGAGCGATCGTATAAATGGAGATTTTCTTAATTTATTTGATTCAATCATGAAGCGATGCAGAGAGGCCAGGCACAGATAGAGTAACAGACACAGACAAAGACACAGACCGACACTGACAGACAAAGAGGGAGACTGATACACACAGAGACAGACAGACAGAAAGACACAAAGATAGATTTAAGGTAGATTGCGCGCGCAAGAACGTTCTGGATTGCATGAAGGAATTTTATTAACATGTAACAGTTAAAAAAATGGGTTTTTGGGTCCTTCTTTTATCTGGTAGATGGCGCAAACCAAGTTAAATGAAAGAGGATAATAGAAAATAGAATTTTTGCAGTTGTCGAAGTCTGAATGAAGAATTGATGTGGCTATTGTGCCCGCGGTCTTGTAATTAAGTATTTTACGCAATCTACGAAAAGAGTAGATGCGCATATGCGTTGCAAATAGCAGGTTCAAGATAGCTGGGTGATGTGGTCGGAGAAGGTAAGGTTCTTTTCGGAGGTTGTTCCAAGAGTTCGGACAGGAAGAGAGTAAGGCACAAGAGATCTGTCTGAAATAGGTGGGAGGGAAAGACACGTTTCTTTAATTGCTCTCTTCGCTCGCGGCCTGAACTTGTAGTTCCCCTTGGACGTACTTCAATGACGCAATGGCGTGCCTTTTCAGCGGCTGTGCCGAGCACACGGAGTAGCCTTCCTTTAGATCTGTGTGCTCTCTTAGCTGGAGATTCTATATCAGACAAATATCAAATCCATCGTACGAACTCACCAACGCCCCACTTCTTGTCATCTCACCACTGATTTTCCACTCAAAACTGAAACCATTGCTTTTCACAAATCTTATCCTGAATCCTACCTTCCTCGCTGTTTCGACTCCAAACACCATCCGTCTTAGCCGTCTGCCTGTCTGCATGAAAGACTTTCTGGATTTTGAGCCCACCCCTGCCTATCGATTCTGTTATGATTAAGTGCCTGTGAATAAGCTGGTTCCCGCGACTTGGCTTTTGTGGGCGCTGTAGAAATGCTGGGATTACGATACGATAGACACCCTTTACACGCATATGACAACTGTACTTCATCACCGGAGTTGGGCAGGGAGGGCCACTGATTAAGTAATCTTGGTGGAGCACAATATGCATGCAAGTCCTCAGGATGAATGAATGAATGATTTAATAAATGGATGAATGAATGATAAATTAATATATTTATTTATTAAATAATGATTAATTAATTAATTAATCAACAAACAACCGAATGAATGTAAAGTTCGTTGCTAAATCACATAAAACGAGCCATGCATTCACAGATGAGAGTCATTATGAATATTGGCCTCAGGAACTTTACCCATCATTGTCTATGACCTGATACACAGGCCTACTGATAGGAAGAGAGTTTAGGAGGAGTGAGACTTCAGTTTCCGTGGAACGAGGGACGACTGGGAGCATTGACTGAGAGGGAAGATCTGACTTTCCACTCGAGGTTGAACGTTGTGTCCTACATGAATGCCCTTGAATGAGGCGCAGTTTATTGCCTCGTCCGACCTTTCGTTTCTTCGTGGGAGCACGACAATTCGGGTCTAGGACATTACCCCCCGGACATTACCCCCGGACATTACTCTCCCGGACATTACCCCTCTCCGGACATTACCTCCCTAGGACATTACCCCCAGACATTACCCCCGGACATTACCCCCGGACACTACTCTCCCGGACATTACCTATCTTCGGACATTACTCCCCTAGGACATTACCCCGGACATTACTCTCCCGGACATTACCTATCTCCGGACATTACTCCTCTAGGACAATACCCTAGGACAATACCCCGGGCATTACCCCCGGACATTACTCTCCCAGACATTACCCCTCTCCGGACATTACCCCCCTAGGACATTACCCCTAAGACATTACTCCCATTCCATACATAATTAAGGTCTGTATGTATGTATGTATGTATGTATGTATGTATATAGTTATGTATGCAATGCTCCATGTATGCATATGGGCATGTAAGTATGCATGTGTGTATGTATGTATATATTATAGGTATGCATAGAAGTATGTGTCTATGTATGTATGTATGTATGTATGTATGTATGTATGTATGTATGTATGTATGTATGTATGTATGTATGTATGTATGTATGTATGTATGTATGTATGTATGTATGTATGTATGTACGTACGTACGTATGTATGTATGTATACCACTATGCCATTCGCTACGTGACGCGGCTGGCGTGGCGTGGCGTTAGCCGCGACACGTAACGAATGGCATAGTGGGATTTGTGCTTTGACCACCACACATACCAAATACACAGCGAGAAAGGAAATGTCATATTTTAGTATACGACTCTACCATCCTTGATAACAGGTTTCCTATTCTCTAAAGTGACCATCATTTGTATATAAATAACTTAGCAGCCTAGGAAAAATAAAAATAATTTAATATTCTAAACTACGGTTTTACCGTTTCTCATTCCCTAGAAACTGAAAGAAAAATAATCTTGATTTGTTTTAAATCGAATTTACGATATTAATCGCTGAAAACATCACGTCTATCATATTGTTTACACCAATGCCACGGGGACGATAGTCCGAAGGTTCGATAATACGAAGATTAGTATAAGCTGGAGAGTGACTAGGGTTCGATAGTCCAAAGGTTCGATAATCCGAAAATCTTCGCAACTTCGGACTATCGAACCTGCGGGCTATAGAACCTTCGGACTATAGAACCCTCGGACCATCGAACATTCGGATTATGAAACTATCGATACAGAACCCATTGCAACGATTCTGTACACCCGAGATGCCAGATGTCGCTACGCTCATCCACTTCAGCCGATAATACACGGGTTTTGGTGGAGTAACCATTCCTTTTAATTTAGATTCCTTGGCATCGAGATAGTTTTGAGCAGCACACTACGTTTACCTCTGGCTACATCTATAATATGTGATACTCCGGGACTTTTGACAATATCGAAAATATAAATGAATTGAAAAGGTACGTGAAAGCCAGCAAGGTCTAACAGAAACAAAATTACATCAGTGGGAATCTCTATCATTAGCATTTAAGGAGTGCGATAAAATGGTAAATTACGGTTTGGAGAGTCTTTATCATGGGTTAATATTTACGCTGTAATGGACACTGTCGTTAATGAGTAGGCTACAATTAATATATACGAACCTTATAAATATGACCGGTGTTTAATCTATTAAGACCGATAAAAAAGCAGAAGCACGATGTCATCAAATAAATTGCATGTAATAAACATAAAAAATGTTGTTCATAAATCGCAAAGGTCGATCACGGAGGAAGGTCACGGCAGTGGCCCTGTGTATTCAGACACAATACCCGCTGAGACAAATTATTTTTGGGTCGAGTAAATAATTTTCAGTAGATTATTGCATGTGATTAGATTTTGCCCAATTCTGAATTTCCTTCAGATGAGTCGAAAATTGAAGATGCACTTATTTCGCAATGCAGATTACTAATGTAGCCTGCCAGACAAAAATCTTTGATACACCGATGCACTTGGATCACGTGATAACTAGCCTACTGTTTGCTTCCCTTAATCTTTTGTCATCGAGTAGACACTGACTTTTGGCACAAGTGCAAAAATTCTCAATTTATGTTCAGAATTATGATTTATAAGCTATGCTCATGCGCAATTTTGAGGTCGACAAGTAGATCACAATTAGCGGTGTCGCCAGTTGTGCTCACAGATAATACTGACTATCATTATGTACATGCCTAGTGTAGACGTATGTACATAGCGATAAAGCTCTATTTATATTCTGTATCACCGCCCTTTGACTGGCTGAGCACTCTCCATTAAGCAAATAATGCGATTGCTAGCATTTTGTCAGCTGACAAACAGGCTTAAAGTTTGATCATGTTTCGTGTAAACGCCATTTTGCCGTAAAGACATATCACGGTTTGACAGCTTCAAGGTTAGATTCTCAAGTCATAAGAAAATTAGACTTAGTCCTTGATTCTAAAGACGGTTTGAGTGGAAATACTAATGCAGAAATCTTGGTAAAGTAAAGTAGGAATTTTAGAGGGCTGTAGGTACGCCTATATATATAATCCACGGACTGCAAGCATCATTTTGAGACACGATCGAAGTTCGTTTCAAGCGGCTCATGCCAATAGTTGAGAAGGCGATGATGTTAGCTTATTTAAATGTTTGATAATGTGTTGTTTTGACTAAGATGCATAAGAATGTGTTATGTCAGTGAAATTTTTGCTATTTAATGGGATACGCGATTACGCAGGCCAGTATCATATTCCAACGATCGATGGTGTCAGCTAATTATTAAAATGTACAAAAGCCTACTAGATTGAGCACGGTTAGAGAAACGTGTGTTTCAAGCTGTATTTCGCTAGAGCATTATACAATAAACGTATGGAAGATATATTGAATTGCCCAGTTAGAACCATCAACCATGTTTGTTGGTAATGCTAATAAAAATATTACCAGCAAGGTGGCGTGCAGATGGCCTTGAATTATAAATTTCAAATTTTCTTTTTGCATACAGTAGCTATTTGGCGTCGACGGAATTCAAGTTGTTAAAGCGAGTGCTTGACTGTCGACCTTCTAACCTGTACCAACACGGCGAACAACAGCCATTGGTGACAGTGTCGCATACTTTGCTGACTTCAGTTACGATCAGTTACGACCGGAGGTCTAATTTCTCTGCGCAGGTAATGTGGAACTACGTAAATTATTTTTTGAAATCTAAATCCTGAGCCCATCTCTTGTCTAAAAATAGAACTCTTCAACTTATCGTTTACAGATTTTGCTTCTGGGCCACCACATGACTACTCTCATCACCAACTGCAACCGTAGCACCATGCTGTCTCGGGGATTGACCACCTCCGGATTTAGACCTCTCACTGAAACGAAACGAGAATCTTGGTCATTGCGGACTTGATTTGGCGTAGCTCCGTTGATTAAGCTGGTCTTCCTGACGTGGTTTTTCTGGACGCTTAGAAATGTTCGAAGATTACATCAAGGCCATGGGCTGTCGTGGACACCGTTACTTGAGACACCAGAAGCAGTATTACAGGCAGATTATTATGTTCTCGTTCGATAGCCTCCTAGCTCAAGATCTGGCTTGATTTAGAAGCACCAGGTTATTGTTGTGAGTGAAACACTTGCGCAATGTCCTTGCACATATATGAGTAGCCCCATCTATCTGCGATAGATGGGGCTCTAGCGAGCACTGACGACGTAGCCTAAAACTTTCTAATCAAGAATTTACTACGCGCGATATTCAAGTGGCTAGAATCGCTAGACATAGGCTACATGTAGTGCGCCTATATGGCATATTGTTTTTCAGTGTAACTTAACAAATTAACAGGAAGTTCTCGAAGGACTTTGAGTCGGTTGTCTATCACCTGATACACAGGCCTACTGATAGGATTATGTACTTTATGTATTATTTAACCGTCCCAGGAGCAACCTCTTACAAAGTACATTTTATAGTCACGCGCCTGTGTATGAATGTACATGTATGTATTAGGTCAGTATTACAATGTTGGTTGACATTAGACAGGCATTCACGTATGTTATTTTGTGTCCTGGAGTGAAATTGTGACTGTTATCACGACCATTAATAGAGCACCGCATGTTGCATACTTCTAGGGAGCTTCACATAATGTCAACACACTTAATATAGCGAGTTGTGTTTGTGTCACTGTGTCGTTGGAATTACGACCAGCTAACTGAGGCAAATTAATAGGCATACGTTTCTAGACAGTGCGAACATTTTGTTGACGTTTAATGGCAAATACAATATTAGTAACGGGGTCGTTCAACACTATAACTCAAGAATTAGACTTTTAAAAGAATCCAAGAATTAAATTTACACTGAAGATTTTCACTTTACAAGAATTAGAGATTTCAACTTTTGCATGAATGGCGGATTTCGACTTTGCAAGAACAGAATACTTTGACCCAATTTTGAGATGCAAATGCTTTATTCCGCAATGTAGTTGTCCAATGTAACGTGTCAGACAATTATCTGTAGACGCATTTCGCTGATGCCATGCAGTTGATCGTTACTCCTTGTCGCCATTGATGTTTTGCCACTAAGCAAGCTTTGACTTTTGGCAAATGTGCAATAAATCCACGCTTTATGTGCAGAAGGATGATTTTAAAATCTATACACATGCCTGACTGTGAGGACTCCATGTGGGTCAAAATTATCAGTGTTGCTTATTTTAGCTTAATCTAATGTATAGCAAAGATGTGTGTTGTTTAGTCTAAGATACATAAGAATGTGTTATGTTGGTGGGATTTTGCTATTTAACGGACAACGCGATTACGTAGATCTGCATTATATTCCAACGATCGATGATGCTAGTTGATTTAAATTTATAATGTTAAGCATTGTTGAACAATTTGCTCTAGGCCGAAGCGCATTGTGTGTAATGACGCATTTCAGATCGTACTGCATAGGTTGAGCTAGCTTCCGTTGATCGAACATTCCGTATGATACCGTACATGGTATGCGCATCATCATTCTGCTCTCAAAGCTGACTCGAGGAGAGTGAGAGAGAGACAGAGAGACAGAGACAGAGACAGAGAGACAGAGGGGCAGATGAGTAGAGAAGGAATGGACATCCAAACTGAAGATAAAATTGACAGACGCCAAATAATGGACTGAGTGCATACTGACTACAGGACAATAAGTGAAGAGATATTAAAAAGGAAAATAAGGACGAAAGCTTAGCAGGCAATACTGAGTAGGTGATGAGAAGGGATATACATATATAATCGACGGATGGAAGGAGAGGAGAGAACAGCGCATAGAAGATGAAACTGCTGGCCGACCTTGTGCCGAAAATGCTTTTACATTATTGCATTATTTTGACAATATAGCAGCAAATAAAC
The DNA here is from genome assembly GCA_959347315.1 of Bimastos eiseni. Taxonomy (NCBI): domain Eukaryota; kingdom Metazoa; phylum Annelida; class Clitellata; order Crassiclitellata; family Lumbricidae; genus Bimastos; species Bimastos eiseni. Next base: position 38,343,188 of record OY365809.1, on the reverse strand, counting down.
GATGATATTGCATGTTTAATGGAGACGATGGACTCAACTAATGACAAATTGCCAATAGATGGCGTTGTGTTCTTGCATAACTTGACCATCATGATCTTCTACTTATTAAAGATCATGTACGCATGTCGTCATCGAATGAATGGCAAGGCATGCCACATTTGTACAAAGCGGAAGTAAGTAATTGAATGGAACAGAATGATGCCTCTATAAATTGATTTTGACCTGGCACCAGAACGAAATGAGCGACTTGGCAATTGGGAGCTGGATACATAGCGCCAGCTTAAAGGTGATCTTCTTAGTGTGGCTTTTTACTGAGCGGTGTAAATAGGAAGCCAATAGCAAATGTAAATGTGCTGTCACCGCGAGTCTCTAAATTCAGCAGCGACGCTCAATAACGAAACAAAATAGTTCAAAAAGTACTTACTATTAGTTAAGTCATCATATTACATTCTTTGAAGATACTCGTACCTGAGTAAAGTTTCCAGTGATCAATATTTCTTGCAGAATATTAGTCACGCAATAGTTAATAAGGTCTAGATAGCACTGTACGTTAAAAAGTTCATGATTGGAAGATAATTTGGTTGATACTGTATGTCAACTAAAAGGGCATTACAGAGATTTCAGATTGCACAGAACAAGAAAAAAGGGAACTGTAAACGCAGTAACCATGAAGTTCAGGTTAATCAATTACTTCCAATGCGTGCATTTCCCTATCCAGAAGCAAGAGATCGAGAGAAAACCCTGGTAAAAACAGATGCCAGTTATCGAGTTAACATGCTAGGCGAAGGAGAGCTATTGGTCACGAATAACCCCAAGGTCGCGCACGGACGTGGCGAAAGTAAAGAAGGGAAAAGCAACAAGGGTGCATGCACCTAAGTCGGTCTTTCGGGTTTTCCAATTATATATACAGTTGATTGGTCGATGCTCCATAGCTTCGCCTTAACACGTAATTGCATTTGATTGCATTTGACCTACATTCATTATAGGCTGTTGTATAATTGGACTTCCAGTCTTCTGACTTGAGCCTAAACATGATAGAATGCGGGAAGGCTATTCAACACACTTTAGAGCAAGGACATGTTCTATTTATTTAATAATTGTTAGTAAATCAGATATAACACGTATTTATACGAACGCCGATATATTTTATGTAGGCTGGACTGTAAGATATAACAAAATATTTTTCGAAACTTCAAGAAAACGAGGTGTTGTGGCACTACGACATTTAACGTACGGCGTGTGTATTTGCGTTGGTCGACGGTTGTTAAACATTTCAAATATAGGAAAATGCATAAGGCGGACCTACCTTTCAAATGAAGGGGCGGTGCGTGCAAACCCTTTGGCTTTGGACATGATCGTTTAAATAATTCATTAGTACCAGACTAACAGCCTAACTTCGCCTGGTATTTAATTTTTAACTGATTGCGCTGTTTGGGTCTTAAATTTGCCCCGATTACGAGTCTCCCGTATTCGAGTGAGACCAATGCCATGTAAAAAACACGGTGGTCTAAATGTAAAACGCGTAAATTTTAACTGGTATGGCCTGTAGATGATGCGAATGTTATCGGCGGATGTTATAATGTAAAATGTCGGCGAACTGCGTATAATTCAAAACTGTAAGCATTCAAATGCGAGTATTAAAATAGCAGAATTTAAAGCAGGTCGACATGGAACGCTGAAAACAGTCATGCAGACATAGTAATAAGTAACATGTTGGTAGAAGAGGAGGACGGAATTTGAGTAGGAGCTTCATCTTTACCACCTGCGTCTACATAAACAGTATTGAAATCAGCTGCTTCTGTGAATCTTTTCCACATTATCTTCTCTCTGTCAGGCTCGCTAGAAGTGTAAGAACAACGATGATTACTATTTTCAGTCGCATTTTAATGCCACCCATCGATTGTTAATTATGGAAGTAATATTGATTTTTTTCATTTAGAATGAAACATGTTTCTGAATTCATCGTTGGCATGTGTCAGATTCATCGTAAAGAGTCTGGAGATGTTGTCTCTGAATCGTACATCGAATGTACTTCGAAAGTTGCAACTAATTCCATAAACCTTCTGCCATGTGGCAGCTCTGCCGAGTTTTACATTAAGCCGATAAATCCATGCATCAATGACTTGGATTTGATGACATTTACCACTAACATGTTGGCCTTCACAGAAGACATTCCGGTTCTACCAGTTGATTACAAGTATTTAATGGACGAGATACACTGCTTTCAGATTGAGCCGTACGACGACTACTCTGGATTTGTTAAACTTCGATGTTTCGGGAAAGTCAGTTATAACTGGCATTGCAAACAGTTTGAATTTCAGCAGATTCAAGAGTCGCGTCTGATGGTTTTACATGAAATTCTTGCCAGAATCGTCGCTGATGACAATATTATGGATAGCCAAATTGCTGGTCCTGCTTTGAAGACAACAACAACAAAAATGGACTTAGTTATATGCATATGGTGCCCACAGTGGCCAAAGGAAGCGCAACGTTGGCCTTTTCGACAAAGGTATCACATGTGGCCAACAGGTGAAAACATTCGAATAGTTGTACATAATGGTTGCCATGTTGTAAATGCAAAACATCCTTCATGCAGAAATGACAAACACCAGTGTAGGGTGTCGTTTTCAGCTGCGGAGGTAGTCTTAATTCGGAGCATGACTTCAATTCAGCAGATTGTCTATCATATGCTCAGATTCTTCGCCAAAAGAGAACTAATAAAAAAAGATTCCCCAAAGGAGGACGAGGTTCTCTGCACGTACCATGTTAAAACACTGATGCTGTGGTCCTGTGAAGAGATGCCACCAGGATGGTGGATGTCTTTTTCTGCCATTGAACTATGCTGCTTTTTATTGAGAAAGCTTTTAAAATGGTTAGAGAAAAGAGATTGTAAGAACTATTTCATTCCTGAAGTAAACTTGTTTCATGAACGCATGAACCAGAAAATAGTTCATGAAACTATACGACATTTAAACGAATTTTGCCATGTTAATACTCTTAATGTTTGGTTTGCATCAAACTACATATTGCCAGTCCTAAGGCTGGTGCATAGATCAGAAGATTGTATGAAGACTGTGACAGATTTTGAACATTGGATGTCGCCAACCTGGGGTGTAATGGATGCTGAAAAACTCGGAAACTTAGACCTACATTTTTCTTTTGTATTCATGACTTTTGCTAACAAAATATTTTGGCAACTCAAAGTCATAAGACATGTTCAGTTCCCCATTTTCAATTGTACTGCCTCCTCTGCCATCAATCTCATACCCAAACTACCCAATCCAGGTTCATTTCCGTCAATTGCTAAGTTCTCCTCAAATTTTCCACATTATGGAAAAGCATTGTTTATTTTAAGCACAGCGGATGCATTGCGATTGAAACAGACTACATACGATAGCCAACAATTTACTGATTATATCAGAGAAATTTCATGGCATCCGAATGTCGTATGGTCCAAGCATCATAACTTTCCAAAACCTTATAAAACATGCCTCGACCGAAGTTTGGTCCTTTTCCTAAGAGCCCAGGGTCTCATGGAGAATTTAATTGGGATAAAAATTGGGAAATATCAGGAATTTAAATTGGTATCTCAGTTATCAAAAGAGCTTCTGAGAAAAGCAATACAATGTGACGATTCAAAGTCTAGCTATATCAGAGACGCAACTCTCATATATATAGCTGCTCTTCAGTTCTCAGAAGCGAATTACGAAGCTGCCATAGACCTGTGTTCGACTGCGCTCATTAATCGAACGCCTGATGAAGAAACGGAGAAGGATAAAGACGCAAAGACACGGGAGCAGAGAGAAACGTTGAATGCAGTACGTTTGTTTCATATTGACGACGTTGTTAGAGTCATTGGGTTTTATCTGCTCTCCATGAGGATAAAGACTAATCTACCATGCAACTGGAAGTCGTATCTTCCTGATTTTCGCGTTACACCAGAAGTCTTTGCTTACCATCTAATACTTTTATCAAGTGAAAGGAGGCATAAGGCTCTACGGCTAACTTACGATTTGAAGGCGCCAACATTTCCTGTGGATGAATTATTGATGGCGCTGAATTATCGGAAAACTTGCGTAATTTCACAGAAAACAAAGAGTGTTTTACGCGTTTATCACCGATCCGATCCAGTGAATAGAGCAGACGCTACCAGTAAAAACTTTGTTCTAAATGAAGAAGATATTATTCAATTGCTCATGGAATATGCCTTTGAAAGCATGACGTTATTTTACAATGCAATCTACAAAGATTTTGGCATTAAATGCAATGTAGTTGATTGCTACCGTGCGGCATATCTTTATAAGTGTCGTAAATATCAGGAAGTTTTGCATCTATGTGAAAGGATTCTCTATGAACCGGATATACAGAGCGATTCAAATAAGTTTGCATTTGCAAATGTAATGGTTTTTCCGCCGCTTGATTCATGTTTCGACCCTGACATCCGGTGTTTGCTTGGATTTCAAACACTTTTCTGCCTTGTTTTGCTGATGAGTGATGACCTACAAAAAATGGAACCTACATATAATAGTTCTTGCTCGATGTTCCAGAAATATAAATTACTCTACGATGAGATTTACCTTAAAAAATATAGGCTTTCTATAATTCTCTTGAATGCATTCCCCAAAAAATGTCACTATTTTGTTGGACGACATTTCCTGGCGAGATATTTGAAACTGAGATGTCTAATCGACTGTAATCACTCAAGTTCTGAGATAATGCTGGAATTTGTGAGACTGCAATGTCGTCTTCCATTTGAACACATCATACGTGAATTTCTTCGATATAAACTTCGACGACTTCAGAATGGCATCTAAATAAAATGAAGGAATAAAGACGTATGGCGTACAACAGAAATGAGAACTGGATTCTGGATTCTTTCTAAACTATCTGACCCGAAAATATTTTGCTGCCAACTGCGAAACTTTTTCCAACTAATAATCCAATCCTTGAAGTTCAAGTGCATTGCACTGGCCGTCGTGCGAATATTCGCTACCTCTGGTATTACTAGAACACGTATTTTCGACATGATTGTTTTAACATGTGAAGACTGGGTTAACCCATCTCTCTGAAACAGGTTCTTTTTGGTGTTGCGCTTGTTCCGTGTGGTCCACTAATACTCTTTTCTTTCATGCTCGCCTCAAAACTGCTCTTTTTAGCTGTGCTCTTTTTTCCTGTGCACTCAGGAGTGTTCCTGAGTGACCTTGAGGGGGTTCTATATAAATATTCGTTATGAATGAATGAATCAATGTAACGCATGATTGTAAAGTCTACTCAACCGTTTGAATTTCTATATTGTGCATAGGTTGTACTAATTTCTTTGTAGGGAATTCTATAATGAAATGCAGATAGTAGGAAGTCACTGTTCAGGAAGTAAGCGCTTAGAAGGTCGAGATGTTGTAGGCCTACCATGATCTCATGTGGCTACGTTCCCGAAAATAATAGTAGTAGTAATAATAATAAAAATAATATAAAACAGGGTCTTCCAACCGTTGAGTGCTGAACTCGCAAGTTCATATGGTTCCTCAGCAGAGTCTGTTGGTAGGATGCATGCCTGGAGTTCGCTTGTACTGCTGTATACTCATGACGCGCTGGTTCTGCTGAGAAACAGTCTAAGTGTACCGAAGCTCTTGTACAGTCTGCGCACAGCCGTCTGCGCTGATATCCCGGGCTTGGCTCGGTTTGATCAACTGCTGAGAGAAGGACTGTCAACCATTTTAAATGTGGACCTTGACAATGACCGTTGGCTCCAGGCTTCTTTGCCGGTGAGAGATGGTGGTCTGGGAGTTCGTTGTGCATCTACGCTGGCACTTTCTGCCTTTCTGGCTTCTGCTGCTAGTACAAGCGAACTCCAGGCATGCATCCTACCAACAGAGTCTGCTGAGGAACCATATGAACTTGCGAGTTTAGCACTCAACGCTTGGAAGACCCTGACAGACGCAGAACCACCAACAGGAGCAGCGAGTCATCGCCAGAAAGAATGGGACCTACGATTCACAGACAAGGCATGGAAAGGTCTGCTGGAGTCCAATAACAATCCATGTGACCGTGCTCGCCTGCTGGCCTCACGAGCACCTCATTCTGGAGACTGGATGCTAGCGCCCCCTGTGATTGCCCTAGGCCTGCGCCTCTCAAACGAGGATGTACGACTGGCAGCCGGGTTGAGGCTAGGAACGACGCTCCGCGAGCCACATTTGTGTCACCAATGCCAAGAGAGCGTCGACACTAAAGGGCTCCATGGACTAATTTGTAGAAGAGGCAGCGGAAAACATCAACGACATAGCATGTTGAACGATGTCATCTGGAGAGCTCTTGGCAGGGCGAAGATTCCAGCGCAAAAGGAACCTCTCGGCTTGCTAAGAGAAGATGGAAAGCGACCGGACGGCGTCACGCTCATTCCTTCGACACGTGGTCGATGTCTGGCATGGGATGTGACATTGCCCGACACCTACGCTAAGTCACATCTTGTCGACACATCTATCAGAGCTGGCGAAGCAGCCGAACGCGCAGCTAAGACGAAGAAGGCCAAGTATTCCACCATAACCAACACCCACGACTTCGTAGCCCTCTCCTTGAAATCCGGCGGCGCTTAGAACAGTGAAGGACTGCAGTTCATCTCAGAGTTGGATAGTCGAACGAGTGCTGCAACCCATGATCCAATAGAGACGTCATTTCTGTTCCAACGTATCTCGGTTGTTCTTCAGCGTGGGAACGCCGCCTGCCTCTTTGGGATATTGCCAACACTCACTTAGCTCGCCCACATGGGCGATATCAGCATAATGTGAAACATATATGTATACTAATAATAACAATAATAATAATAACAATAATAATAATAATAATATTAATAATAGCAATGACAAAAGCAATGCTACTACTATTACTACTACTTCCACTAAGACCACTGCTAATAATAATGATGATGATAATAATAATAATAATAATAAAAATTATTATTGAAATACTAACTATGATAATATTAAACACATTTTCAGACAACATCAACAGTTATGATGACAAAACTACTACTACTACTGCTAATAATAACAATAATAATAATAATAATAGTAATAATAATAATAACAATTTTTTTTATTATTATTTTTATTATTATTATTATTATAAACGATAGGGCGAAGTAGCGTCATGGCAGTAATTGTGACTGTATTTGTTATCGTAATTACTTTTGCGACGTCACCTAATGCACAAATTGTCAGGCCAAAACCGAAATCAAGTCAATAGGAAGAGTTTAAACGTCGTTGGAAACTTGTTCTGTTACCTTAAAATTGAGTGAAAATGGCGACCAATTTTTATGGAAAAACATTTTCACCCTAGTTTAGCGCCATTTCGAGCAACAATATTACAATCCAAATCGCGAAGACATAAAGTCGAGTGGTGAGGTTATAATAAAGTTATAACTTATACAACGACATCAAAGTCTTAGTCAAAAATTTATTGTAGTCGTACTATTGCAATGTCATATTTTAAAAGCTTTTTTAAACTGACAGATCACAGTGCGATTGCAAGTATAGTAGACCTGCGAGTGGATAATTATTGACAGGTTAATACATTATCGTTGCAAAGAGCCTATAACAGCGTGCATCTGGTGCCTAATCTAGTTTTGTCAACAGCGTTCACCATAATTGTGATGATAAGTTGAGTTTCGCATTTTGTGCGTCTGAAATATCTTCAGTTTATCGATGCAAGCGGAACGTAAGTAGTCTGAATATTAAGTGCACGTCAGCGCCGTTGTCAGTCACTGTGGGCATTGTGGAGTATGGAGAATGCGGATATGACGTTTGGTATTTTCATAAAGAAAGGCCAACATGAAGAATTTCAAATACAATCACGAAGGATTGAAATCTCGATGACGATAGGCTACATAAAGAGAATACAATTATATCAGGGTTAATCCTTATTTAAATTTTGTTGAAGACATCGAAACATCTGTCACATAGTAGTAAATAATATAATAATAATAATAATAATAATAATAATAATAATAATAATAATAATAATAATAATAATAATAATAATAATAATAATAATAATAATAATATCTTCTTTTCGCTTTTAGTCACATGTGGGTGCTCACAACCGCCTTCCTAAAAACACCACACCACCGAATTAGACCTCCTCTTCTGCGAACCCAAGCGGTTCTTTCAGGGAGGCTACAAAATAAGTCACTAGCATTTCATGACTAGGAACAGGCTACAGCCGCTTCTCGGCCCAAGTTTAAGAGGCCGACTTTCTCTTTCCTCTTCAAATGAAATGCTTGTGTCTCTCTGACCAATGAGTCCGAAAGACAGGTGACGGCTAGCTGTTGGTACCGTACTTCATCGTGTCCTACGTATACCAAACAGTGACCAGAACAGAGAGATTGACTAGGAACACAAAACTGTCTCATGCATTTAGCAAGCGAATACTCTCTCCATAAGTCTTGGTGTCAAGATAGAAAACTGATTGATCGAGGTGTACTTTTTTAAACCGTGAGACTACTTTAGAATTGGTTGCTTTGCAAGAAATCAGTGCATTGCGCAGTATTGAGTCTAATACGTCGGCCTAAGTTTCTAGCAAAATTCGTTACCATTTGATATTGTTTCCCCAAATCTTATTTACAATGTAAGCAATTCTTGGGTTTTCTGTTTTATATTTAAACCAACTTATAATTATTGATGACGACTGTCATAGGGTTAAAATCATAGGTATTAGATAGGCGACATCTGTTTAAAGAATCCTACAGTGAAAAGTAAACACGATCAGTGAAAATGCGAGTGCTAAATGTGTTAACCAGAATAGTCATCATATTTACAGTGTTGATCATAATGACGAATGCAATGATGATGACGATGACGGTGATGGTGACGACACTGCTGCTGATCATTATAACGTGTTTTCTTTAAGATGATGGATGTTGAGAGTAAAAACAGTGAAAATGCCATATCTGCCTTTATTATTGGCGAATGTCAATTGCTTCAAGTGTCGTCGTTTTCCACTGTTTCTGATTACATGCATGACTTACACCACTCGAAGAGAACGGCAGCAAAGGGGTATTGGATAACGAGTGGCAGCAACGAGGAGTTCCACATCCGCATGCACAAGTCATACATTGGCGACCAAGATTTCCTAACTTCAGATTCTAATCAGCTGGTCCGCATTGGCGACTTTCCTGTGTTGCCAAGTGATTTAAGTGTCCTATTTGGAACGATCGAGTGTTGCAAGATTGAACCATATCAAATGTATCCAAGTTTTGTTCGATTGAAAGTTCTTGGGGAAATGAGCTATACTTGGAAAGACAGAAAGTACGAATTTATGCCAGCAGCTCTTGAAAACAGCTACATAACGTTAGATAAGTCTCATCTGTCAAGTTCCTATGTTTGTGGTCCAGCAATTAAATCTCATTCGGACGTTGATAAATATTGTGGATATGATACCGTTGTGAGCAAGTGGTGCACTCAGTGGCCGAAAGAAGCACACCATTGGCACATTAGACAGAGAAATCGGGGATGGCCGACGATCGATACAATCTCCAAGGTTGTACTAAATGGTTGTCATGTAGTACATGCACAGCATCGTTCTTGCAGAGAAGATAAGCTACAATGGAGATTGCTCTTTTAAGTTATTTTGCTTCAGAGTTGGACTCAAATTCAACAGATCGTCTACCATTTGATGAGGTTCTTCGCCAAGAGAGAATTAATACAAGAAGATTGCCAAAAAGAGGATGAGATTCTCTGTACGTATCATTTAAAGACTCTGATGTTGTGGACATGTGAAGAGAAGTCACCGGAATGGTGGAATTCTTCCTCTCTATTTGCAATATGTTGTGATTTGATACAGATGCTCTCCGAATGGCTAGAGAGGAAATACTGTCCAAACTATTTCATCCCTGAAGCAAATCTATATCATGAGCCATCGTGTTCCACATTGCTTGACAAGACTAAAGGGCAACTAAACGAATTTTCCAAATCTATCATTCTCTGTCATTGGTTCATGAAACATTACATCGACGGACCATCATTGACTGAGACAAAGTTCACATTTTCAGACAGAAAAAATGGAATACATGTGTTCTTCCCAATTCATACAGTGTCATGAACGTTGTCGTTATATAATTAAAGGCGGGTTCAGGTCAGGACTGCGTAATATCATTTTGCATATTGCGCATGGTCTAGATTTTGGAGAGATTTTTTGTGATAATTTGTGGAATTTCTAAAAGCAATTTCGATGTAACCTAAAATGATAAGATCCAAGTATCTTAACTTTCCGAAAGAACAGAGTAGCCAGTTTAATTTCCAGCGTGCTCAGGATCTAATGGGAAACATAGCTGGATCAAATAGTCCATCAGAATTACGATTTCAATCACTCGTGTCAAAAGAGTTTCTTAGAAAGGTTTTACAAAGTGAGAGTCCAATATCCAACTGAATTGCTACTGCAGCTTTGACCTATCTGGCTGCTCTGCATTTTGCCACATCAGAATACCAACAAGCAATGCACCTCTGCATGGGAGTTTGTGAAGATCATACTAGTCAACAGGAAAGAGAAACATTAAATGCAGGTTGTTTGGTGTTTATTGACGATGTTTCAAGAATCGTTGGATTGTGTGTTCTTCATGAGAAGATTACTGACGATGATCTTCACACCTTCAAGCGGCTAGTTATTCTTGATTTGCGTAGATCACCAGAAGTGTTTGCTTATTACCTGATTGTATTATCTGCCGAAAGAATATCCACACATATGGATCGCAGAAGTGATATTCCGAATTCAACATTTCCTATGGACGAATGTTTGAAGGCTGTATTAACACAGAAATGCATTGTTTTGTTAAAGTCAAGTTCTCATCTTAATACTGCCAGACAGATCGTTTACTTCAGACCAGATTCGAGGCCTACCTGTATAAATCCATTGATAGTTCAAGAGACATTAATTTATGATCTAATGGAATGTGCCCTTGAGAAAATGACATCGTTCTACAATACGATTTGCAATGAATTTGGCATCCGTTGCACAGCTGACTGCTAATTGGGCTTTGTACCTTTACAAATGTCGCAAATACAATGAAGTGTTGTTCTTATGCAGACGAATACTCCATGAGTCTGATCTTAAGGACGATTTGAAGGAGTGTGCATTTGCGAATGTCTTAATGCTGCCACCATTTGACGCTTATCTCGATAAAGACTTGCAATCTTTGCTTGGATTTCACACACTCTTTTAGTATGAATCAACACTGAATGACGACACGCGGAACATTGAGTTGACTGACGAATCAACATTTGCGCACTGGTTTGCGAGAGAAGTGATATTTCATAAGAATGGACTCTCGGGATCTCTAGTACGTAAATACTCAGTCAAATGTAAATACTTGCTGGGAAGACAGTTTCTTGCAAGATATTTGAAACTCAGATGCTATATCGACTGTAATCTTCCGCATTCAGAAGCATTGAGTGAATTTGCTGCTCATAAAACAATTCTTCCGTTTGAACATATCATTAGCAGATTTTCCCTACGAAAGCTTCGTTATATTTGAATATAGCTCGTGAGTTTGTATCAATGGCCAGCTTTTCCTTCCAAATTAAACGATTTTTTGCATGCTTAGATTTCTGAATCCAAAGATTGGGATCATAATCTAAAATAATTGCCCGATTCCTCGATTACTTCGCCCTCAACCACAAAAGCTCCCAAAGCTCGTTCGATGACGGATTGTCAACTAAAGCACACTGTTTAGACTATTTTGGATTTCCAAAAGACCTTCTTTATATTAGAGTAATCGATGACCGGAACTAAATAAAACGAGTCATGTTGTCGAACTTTGACAGAAGTTCCGATCAAAACGTATCAGCAATAAATGCTCAATTAATTATCAATTATTGATATCAACGCATTCTTATTTCACTGGTGACTCACAGCTGACTAATTCTTAGAAGAAGTGCATTGACAGCTTGTTGGATATCGAATGGTCAGACACGAATTAAGAGTGGTCCAACTATTATTCGCCGTGTAGTTTCCATGCAATTGTACGGTATTGTATAAATCTTTGAACGAATGAATCTTTGCGGCAGTACTCCTTTTTGTTCTTGTTGTAGGCTAATAATAATAGTCGGGTTATTCAATGAAAAAAACACTTAACCCCCACAAGAATGCGAACAAAAGGTTTCTCACCGGATTCTGATACCATTTTTATGCTTATCAACATGGTAAAAGTCTCCTCGGATCTGACCATTAGAAAAGGATCGTTTTCAAGATGGCGTCCAACATGGCCACCTATAAGTATCTTTGTTTTATTGCTGCCAATGCGTTTGCTAATGACCGTTGTGAATTGTATATACTGTGTTTTGTTTTGCTTTCTCCTGTTTCATATTACCATTCATTATTGAACCCGTTATTTACTTAAGAATTTTCCTTGAAATATCATCTGAGTTTGCTATTGTTCTGCATATTTACTCGGTTTTGACAATTGCGTTTATGTTTCATGTTTATTGTATATGACTGACAATTTACTAATTAACTAATTAAGCATTTAGCTACTTCATTGTCCTGTATATATCACTATGTATGTTATCATAAACAGCTGCTGTAAAATAAGAAAGGGTTACCCTGCCAGCCGGACCTACGATTCCTTAGGGGTATTATCTCTTCCCTATTATTCCCTATCATTCTGCTTATCATAATTGAACGCTGTAATAGTCTGTTGCTTGTCTGACGGGATTAATAAAAACGATGGTTAGGGTTTAAATGATTACCATGAAACAATCTGATTGCGAAGGAGAACATAAAGAGGTCATGGACCCCGCTAACCCACTAGCAGGCCTCTGTTTATTAAGAATGAAGACAAGGTGACGCCCTATCGATATTAATAAGAGTTACAAACTAAGTGAATGAAAATCTACAGAATGAATTTTTAACAAAATATCTGAACTGAGGTTCAGCTCAACAGCAACTGAGCAGAAGCCCTACGATAGTAAAAACATTCGATCTGAGGAGGTCTAAAGCTAGTGCCAGTCACATCGAAGATGGCATTATCTTAGACATTCCACAAGATGTTTACAATATAATTATGCACCGGGCAATACAATTTCCAATCGGGTTTAGTCTCACATATGAAATGCAATAATGCTAATACCATCTGCAAAGCAAAAACCACAGCCAATTGGTATTATGGATATATCTTGACCTTCACGGTTGAGCATCTACACTTACTTCCTCTTACAGCCCGCATTCGATTTAGAGTTTTTCTAGCGCATTTTTAAATCAGGCTCCACGCAATCTTCGTGACCATATCCACCGTCCTCTATCGGCTGCCTCTTGTCGTCCTCTTCGGTGACCCGACTCTTGGTACCTCGGACTCGGACGGTTTCTGCTCAATACCGCGTTTCTGCGTCTGTTTGCCATTTGCTTTGGAATTATATTTTCCTCGCCTGCTCGCCCATTGATTTTAACTGGGGATGTCTGTGCTTCTGTTCGCATTCTTCAGACTTTCATTTCCCATGGGACCTCTCGCACTGAGAGCGCCTGCGATTCAGTTGTACAAGGTTAGGCGCTATAGAAATACGTAAATGTAATACAACAGAATAGTGGTGCATACAAACATTGTCATGTATGTTGAATACAAACATGGTCATATCATTTACACACCCATATTTATAAAGACAAACAAGCTTGCACACATGCGCACAAACATAGCCATATAGTTTTTAGTTATTCTTACCTTAGCAACTGACTAAATTTACATTGAGATGCTAGCACACTTAAACAAAGTGTTGTGCAAACCGTCTTTCCCATTGTCTGTGACTGTGAGGGTGATGCTTATGTGGTGAAAGAAGAGTCTGAAACAATAGTCATAAATTTCTCGGCAATGAACAGTCATGCTGTTTTCTTCAGCAACGACAGCAATGACGCTAAGTGTGACTGCCCTTCAAGCGTCAGTAAGCTTATGATTCAGTGAGGCGTATCTTCAAAATAGTTATTTTCAGACAACGCCTTTAGTAGGCCTACATACGGCTGGAGTCAAAGAGTATGAGGGGTCTAAGTGCAAAATAATAAATTTTGCATTTTTCTTCCCTGCAGGGAGTTGTGATACTAAATTTAGCAAATGGGCTACTTTTAGATTCACTAAGCGAATTATTTGTCTCAGGTCTCTATGGATCGTGAAGCTCGCAAATTTATTGATACTAATATTTTTTGACTGAATTCGTCAACGTTGCCTATACATTATAATTCTGTTGTCATTGGTTGACCAGGTACGTTTTAGGTTGAAGATGATTTATGATTGTTGTCATCTTGTGGCTACAATGGCCGTTAACGCCGACATAAATATTATTTGACATATTACAGAACCCACCGTAGCGCTTCACTTATGCCTAATAAAGACCAACGACTTTGTCCGCTTGGTAAGGCGAAAAGCCGTGTTTATACCATCAACACAAAACCATTCAAGCATTTGCGGTACGTCAAGTTGAGATTGCAAAATGTCATTACGTGCGTGTTTCTTCTGCCAAAATATTCAACATAAAACAGTCCCTTTCAACTAAAATACTACGTAATTTATTTGAAAGTAAGCCTTTGATATTAACCACTTTCTTAAACTCGGTGCATGAGCGTGGGTTGTCAGTCTTACTACTCACCAGTGTAGCAATATCAGTATACATTGCGCTCGTCTGATTAATTCAATCATTCATCCTCTGCAAGTATTGACATGGCGCCCCTTCTAGAAATCTACCCAGACCAAACACTGTGACATTGGCTTTGGAGTTTAAAGGCATGAGGAGACATGGGCCTAGTGCAATATATTAATAAGCGCTTTCTTCTCTCTGGTAGATAGGAAACGAAGTGTAGCAAATAATTTTCAATTCGTAGAAAGGTCTGTTTGTCCCAGGCTTCAAAAGATGTTTTTGAAAGGCTTCACGGATGACAAACAACACATATGCTTTTTACCGACTGACTAGTTGCCTGCTTTCATCTGGTGACATGAACGATTATCCACAGTGTAAATAAACAACACAATGACGTTTCAGTCCTTTCACTGTTTGTCCTGAATAGTCCACATAAACAACCCACCGATCCAAGCGAAAAACGACTATAAAAGCCGACACCAAAAGTCGTTTGATGCATCGGTTCTTCACCAGCAGAGAAAGAAGAAGAAGAAGACGCTGAGAATCTGAGAACTTTCTTCATCTACTCCTTGCTCGCCTACGTTCGTTGGAATCAAGATGGTCGCCATGTACCTCTCTGCTTTGGTCATCGTTGCTGGAATGCTGGGATCGATCTCAGGAGCATCAGCTGACAGCTCGTATCAACTTCCAGAAGCTTGTCAACTCGGCTTTCAAAATGAGTTGGCTCTAATCACCAAGTACTCTTTGGAGAACAACCACTTAGTTTGTGTCATCGACGTCTTCACAAGCGTCTTCTTTGTAAGTTACCTTGTTTTAAATTTAGTCAGACATAAAACAGATTATCGGCAATAGCTAAAATATTGCAGGAAGTGTCCAAGACCTTTGTATCTTAACCGCTTCGATCGGTTCGGTGCTTTAAGCGACGGTATTGTTAGGTCAGAAAGCATCGTGCGAGGAATCACTGTGTACGGACCTTAAACAAATCCTTCTAAATGCAATCACGCTGTCCACGCATGTGCGCGTTTCTGAACTATTAGTAAGAAGGGCAATATCAAATAGTTATGTATTGTATCAAATTACATTTGTATTGCATAGTTATGTATTGTATTAGATGTGTTTAAAATTGAATTACAAAATGAGCATTTGTCATCACAGAAACAATATTCAGTTATAAAACTATCCTTCTGTAAATATAACAGAATTTATAAATTGATATGATCTATGTAATTCAGGTCGAGCAATACTACTTTGTATCCTTTACCCTGGGATGCGTACAAGTCATCGGAGGCCAAAGCATTCCTTCAGTAAGTTCGTCTATACTGGTTTCTCCAGTTTTAATATGATCATTAATGTATAATGCTAGCTGCGTGTTGTCAGCTATGGAAAGTGTCACAGTGCGTTGTTTCCAAAGGGTTCACTGCCCACTTCTGCATTCTCTGTTGAAAATCCGTTGTCAATCTTAGTCCAGCTACTCTGCCTCCTCTGACATTCTGAAAGGCGGACTCTGGCCTCCCACGGGTTACCATTCGGACAACCCTTTTGATTTGACGTAGTGCTAGTGAATAAGCTGTAGTCATGTCCTTAGCTTTCGAATGGCTCTTTAGAAAGTTAAGATAACGATCACGATCATGACGGATATACATCGATTTGTCAGGCACTTTACCCATCATTGTCTATGACCTGATACACAGGCCTACTGATAGGAAGAGAGTTTAGGAGAAGTGAGACTTCAGTTTCCGTGGAACGAGGGACGACTGGGAGCGTTGACTGAGAGGGGGAATCTGACTTTCCCCTCGAGGTTGAACGTTGTGCCCTACATGAATGCCCTTGCACGATGGGCAGTTTATTGCCTCGTCCGACCTTTCGTGTCTTCGTGGGTAGCACGACAATTCGGGTCTAGGACATTGCCCCCGGACATTACCCCCGGACATTACTCTCCCGGACATTACCTCTCTCCGGACATTACCCCCCTAGGACATTACTCCTCGGACATTACTCCCATTCCATACATAATTAAGGTATGTATGTATGTATGTATGTATGTATGTGTGTATGTATATAGTTATGTGTGCAATGCTCCATGTATGCATATAGGCATCTAAGTATGCATGTGTGTGTCTGTATATATTATAGGTATGCATAAAAGTATGTGTCTGTGTATGTATGTAAGTATGTATGTACGTGCGTACGAATGTATGTATGTATACCACTATGCCATTCGCGACGTGGCGCGGCTGGCGTGGCGTTAACCGCGACACGTAACGAATGGCATAGTGGGTTTAGTGCTTTGACCACCACACATACCAAATACACAGCGAGAAAGGAAATGTCATATCGTAAGTATACGACTCTACCATCCTTGATAACAGGTTTCCTATTCTTTAAAGTGACCATCATTTGTATATAAATAACTTAGCCGCCTAGGAAAAATAAAAATAATTTAATATTCTAAACTACGGTTTTACCGTTTCTCATTCCCTAGAAACTGAAAGAAAAATAATCTTGATTTGTTTTAAATTGAATTTACGATATTAATCGCTAAAAACATCACGTCTATCATATTGTTTACACCAATGCCACGGGGACGATAGTCCGAAGGTTCGATAATACGAAGATTAGTATAAGCTGGAGAGTGACTAGGGTTCGATAGTCCGAGGGTTCGATAGTCCAAAGGTTCGATAATCCGAAAATCTTCCCAACTTCGGACTATCGAACCTGCGGGCTATAGAACCTTCGGAATATAGAACCCTCGGACCATCGATCATTCGGATTATCGAACCATCGGACTATCGATACAGAACCCATTGCAACGATTCTGTACACCCGAGATGCCAGGTGTCGCTACGCTCATCCACTTCAGCCGATAATACACGGGTTTTGGTGGAGTAACCATTCCTTTTTATTTAGATTACTAGGCATCGAGATAGTTTTGAGCAGCACACTACGTTTACCTCTGGCTACACCTATGATATGTGATACTCCGGGACTTTTGACAATATCGAAAATATAAATGAATTGAAAAGGTACGTAAAAGCCAGCAAGGTCTAACAGTAAAAAAATTACATCAGTGGGAATCTATATCATTAGCATTTAAGGAGTGCGATAAAATGGTAAATTACGGTTTGGAGAGTCTTTATCATGGGTTAATATTTACGCTGTAATGGACACTGTCGTTAATGAGTAGGCTACAATTAATATATACGAACCTTATAAATATGACCGGTGTTTAATCTATTAAGACCGATAAAAAAGCAGAAGCACGATGTCATCAAATAAATTGCATGTAATAAACATAAAAAATGTTGTTCATAAATCGCAAAGGTCGATCACGGAGGAAGGTCACGGCAGTGGCCCTGTGTATTCAGACACAATACCCGCTGAGACAAATTATTTTTGGGTCGAGTAAATAATTTTCAATAGATTATTGCATGTGATTAGATTTTGCCCAATTCTGAATTTCCTTCAGATGAGTCGAAAATTGAAGATGCACTTATTTCGCAATGCAGATTACTAATGTAGCCTGCCAGACAAAAATCTTTGATACACCGATGCACTTGGATCACGTGATCACTAGCCTACCGTTTGCTTTCCTTAATCTTTTGTCATTGAGTAGACACTGACTTTTGGCACATGTGCAATAAATTCTCAATTTATGTTTAGAATTATGATTTATAAGCTATGCTCATGCGCAATTTTGAGGTCGACAAGTAGATCACAATTAGCGGTGTCGCCAATTGTGCTCACAGATAATACTGACTATCATTATGTACATGCCTACACGTATGTACATAGCCATAAAGCTCTATTTATATTCTGTATCGCCGCCCTTTGACTGGCTGTGCTCTCTCCATTAAGCAAATAATGCAATTGCTAGCATTTTGTCAGCTGACAAACAGGCTTAAAGTTTGATCATGTTCCGTGTAAGCGCCATTTTGCCGTAAACACATATCACGGTTTGACAGCTTCAAGGTTAGATTCTCGAGTCATAAGAAAATTAGACTTAGTCCTTGATTCTAAAGACGATTTGAGTGGAAATACTAATGCAGAAATCTTGGTAAAGTAAAGTAGGAATTTTAGAGGGCTGTAGGTACGCCTATATATATAATCCACGGACTGCAAGCATCATTTTGAGACACGATCGAAGTTCGTTTTAAGCGGCTCATGCCAATAGTTGAGAAGGTGATGATGTTAGCTTATTTAAATGCTTGATAATGTGTTGTTTTGACTAAGATGCATAAGAATGTGTTATGTCAGTGGAATTTTTGCTATTTAATGGGATACGCGATTACGCAGGCCAGTATCATATTCCAACGATCGATGGTGTCAGCTAATTATTTAAATGCACAAAAAGCCTACTAGATTGAGCACGGTTAGAGAAACGTGTGTTTCAAGCTGTATTTCGCTAGAGCATTATACAATAAACGTATGGAAGATATATTGCATTGCCCAGTTAGAACCATCAACCATGTGTGTTGGTAATGCTAATAAAAATATTACCAGCTAGATGGCGTGCAGATGGCCTTGAATTATAAATTTCGAATTTTCTTTTTTGCACACAGTAGCTATTTGGCGTCGACGGAATTCAAGTTTTTAAAGCGAGTGCTTGACTGTCGACCTTCTAACCTGTACCAACACGGCGAACAACAGCCATTGGTGACAGTGTCGCATACTTTGCTGACTTCAGTTACGATCAGTTACGACCGGAGGTCTAATTTATCTGTGCAGGTAATGTGGAACTACGTAAATTATTTTTTCTCGTTCGATAGCCTCCTAGCTCAAGATCTCGCTTGAATTAGAAGCACCAGGTTATTGTTGTGAATGAAACACTTGCGCAATGTCCTTGCACACATATGAGTAACCCCATCTATCTGCGATAGATGGGGCTCTAGGGAGCACGGACGACCGTAGCCTTATACTTTCTAATCAAGAATTTACTACGCGCGATATTCAAGTGGCTAGAGTCGCTAGACATAGGCTACATGTAGTGCGCCTATATGGCATATTGTTTTTCAGTGTAACTTAACAAATTAACAGGAAGTTCTCGAAGGACTTTGAGTCGGTTTCTTTATGTATTATTTAACCGTCCCAGGAGCAACCTCTTACAAAGTGCATTTATAGTCATGCGCCTGTGTATGAATGTATATGTATGTATTAGGTCATCAATACAATGTTGGTAGATATTAGACAGGCATTCACGTATGTTATTTTGTATACTGGAGTGAAATTGTGACTGTTATCACGACCATTAATAGAGCGTCGCATGTTGCATACTTCTAGGGAGCTTTACATTATGTCAACACACTTCATATAGCGAGTTGTGTTTGTGTCACTGTGTCGTTGGAATTACGACCAGCTAACTGAGGCAAATTAATAGGCATACGTTTCTAGACAGTGCGAACATTTTGTTGAAGGGAGCAGAAAGGTACAACAAACGTAAATGTGTTGTTACCGCGTGTTTCTTATTTCGACATTTCATGGCAAATACAATATTAGTAACGGGATCGTTCAACATTATAACTCAAGAATTAGACTTGTAAATGAATCCAAAAATTAAATTTACACTGAAGATTTTCACTTTACAAGAATTAGAGATTTCAACTTTTGCATGAATGGCGGATTTCGACTTTGCAAGAACAGAATACTTTGACCCAATTTTGAATGGCAGATGCACTGAAATCGATGACCTAGTATGCCTTGATATATTCCCTTTAATTAACTTCAAAGGGGTCGTCCATAAATAATGTAATGTAAATAAGAGGAGCAGGTCGTCCATTTGTGACGTAACATAATTTTATCATAATCTTTCACTCAATTATATAAGTTCCACTGAATTAATAGTTACTGTCGCCACAATTTAACACCGCTAATTTTGATTATCGAATTCGAAATTTTTGGATTGATCACTTTTACACTCGGTATCAATTTGAGGTTTTGGAAGTGACCAATAAAACAGTCCGTAACACACAACCCGGAATCAATTATCCCGCCAAGATGGTTTTGATAAGAGCAGACATTAGCATATAAGTCATGTTTAAACTGTGTAATCACGAAATAAGAAAGCCATGTAAAAATGGATGAATTAACTAGAAGCTCTTCCTATTTATTCGATGAAGCAACATGTGCTTTTTCGTGGAAGAATGAAGAAGCATAAAGTTTAGAATGTTTCAAGTTATTGTATTAGTAAACATTTATTTAAATGTACTGCTCCTACCAAAGCTTTTCATCTTGGGATCATGGGATATACATAATGAGTATAATAATTATACTTTCTCCCTTTTTCTTCGTTCTGCTGTATAGTTTTAAGAATTATTTTAGTTAGAATTACTTCGCTTGATAATTATATGAAAATTTTCATATGACATTCTGGACATCGGGTTTTCCGGAATTCAGAGCTTTGTGACAGCGTAATTGAGGAGGTCAAGGCATTTGTGACGACGTGTGACGAGAAAGAAGTTGACAAGAATCGTCCAAAAACTGCGTGACGTCATTTATGGACGACTCCAAAGAATCATTTAATGACCCAGTTCTTCTGTGACGGCGCGCTTTAATGACACACGTTAAATATTTTATGATTAACAACCTAAGTTTATGGTCTAATGACTTTACAACCGAGCATTAATTACAACCTAAGTACCATTGTTATATTGCACGCTCGGTAGGCCATCACTCGAGTAGACCTTAATAGGCATATAGCTTGATATTAAAGAATTTTTTGTGTCATAAAGTTCCTTCAAGGACATGTGACGCACACCACTCTATTATTATTCTAATGTATGTGCATGTGTGTGTGCAAGAATGTTTGCAATGTACGCATGTCTTCATGTATGCGTGCAAGCAATCATTAATGTATATTTCCATGTACTTACATGTATCTGTGTACAGCAAGAATAGTAAATCATGACATAGTGTTGTCTGGTGTCATCTGATACTAGACATCATGGCGCTGCTCAGCGTATGTAATTAGATAGAAGCACGCCACCTAGGCACCCAGGCAATTTCATTGGCTGTTACCTGAATATAATATGCTCTGTTTATAGTGCAGTGTTGGCAAATAGAAGGTTACAACTCACCTTTGCACCGAGATAGTTTTAAGCAGCTCACTACGTTTACCCTGGACTATAACAATATTGCTTCTGCTGCCGAAAGTTCGGCCTAAAAACGCACAGAGAAATTACTTCTGCAGCCGAAAGTTCTTCGTATACATGTATGTCTAAAACGACACTAGCCCTACCCTTGACCCTAAACGGAGGCCATCTTATCCAGTAGGTACAGTAGGCACAGTGTCTAGGGCCTACGAAATTATCATGGCCTGCGAAATTTTGTACACAATTTTTAGAAATATAAAAATGAATAAGGGATATTGAGTAATTGAATAAAGTTTAATCATTAAACTGTAACGAAGAAGAAATTGCAAACTTTGAAAGTGAATAACTTTTGAAACATTTTGTGAATATGTGTGTTTAGGTTTACACGTTTAATGTTTTGTGCAAAGCACTAGTTGAGGTATATGAGAGAGTGCCTATGGTTTACGACGACCTTAAAACGGCCCTGCCTAAACAACCCTCAAAACGCCTAACCTGACCCTAACCGACCTTCACGATACCCAATCTGACGCTAACCGACTCTCACGATGCATATTGTTACAAAATTTAGTTGTTTTTAACAGTGCGCATGCGCCAATGATTGCGTATGTGCACAGGACTTCGCGCACTAAATGTTGTAAGGGTTCGGCCGTAGGAGTAAAATTTTCGCTGATTTTTGGGCCGAATTTTTGGCACAAAAGATTTATCCATCTATAATATGCAATACTAAGCGACTTCGTTGACAATATCGAGAAAACAAGTAATGAAACGGACAACAGAGACAAAATTACACCAGTAAGAATAAATATCTGCTGCATTTGTTGATTAATTTGCAGGTTTAAAAGCAAAACGTTGCTCAAGTGGTTTCATGATATTTCTGACGAACTGATCAGGCCTATCAAGTTAGTAAACTAGTTAAGTTGCACTACATAGGCTACCATAGCGCGTTTAAAGTTGAACGTAATTTCTTCTATTTCAAGTTGCGAAACGATGAAACGTGTAGATCTAGCTATAGATTAGATAGGTCATATCTACATAAATTATCTACCATTTGCCGTCGACTTATGTTGGTGATCTGTTTTTGCAATCTTTAGTTCTTAACTTTTTGACACTGGCGTCCAGGCACATCTTTTTTTACACTTTAATCACTGAATATAATATTATAAAGTATTATTGTATCAGAGATATGCGACTAAACGTTCTGCGCCAAAACGGCTGCGCCAAAGCGTCACGTACCGCATCTGTTCAATGCATATTATATCTTCATGGATTTGACGTGCCTTGAAAGGTTCGTATTTAGTTTTCAGCTGATAATCTAAGAGCTAGGACGGATATTTGTCATTTAAGCATTCTGAATTATTCGCCCAGTGACCATTGTTTCAGGGTAAGGAGGGAAGGAGCTGCGGAGTATTGGAGAACACACTGGACAACAGAGCTCAAAAACCGTATACGCAGTAAGGTTGACAAGTCCTTCTTTAAAGCGACGCAATGAAAAATTAAGGATTTTACAGTATTTATCATGGGTTAGTATTGACATTGTAATGAACCACTGCCGTTAATGAGTCATACGAACCTCATAAATTTGAAACGTGTCTCATTTATTAAGACCGATGAACTGAAACCAAGTGAAAGCACGATGCCATTAAATAAACCGCTTGTGACCAGCATGGAAATGTTGATGCAAATCGTTTTCATAAAGTTTTTAAATATTTCAAACGGATTTGATAAATAAACCTAGTATTTTTACTGCGAAGACATAAAAGTGTTGGTACGATCAAATAATTCTGATCAGATTATTCCATTCGATTTTATTTAAGCTCCTACACAATTCTGAAATCTTCAATTGCATCGAAAATTTAGAGATGCAAACGCTTTATTCCGCGTTGTAGTTGTCCAATGTAACGTGTCAGACAAATATCTGTAGACGTATTTCGCTGATGCCATGCAGTTGATCGTTACTCCTTGTGGCCATTAATGTTTTGCCACTAAGAAGCTTTGACTTTTGGCAAATGTGCATTTAATCCACGCTTTATGTGCAGAAGGATGATTTTAAAATCTAAACACATGCCTGACTTTGAGGACTGCATGTGGGTCAAAATTAGCAGTGTTGCTTATTTTTAGCTTAATCTAATGTATAACAAGGATGTGTGTTGTTTAGTCTAAAATACATAAGAATGCGTTATGTTGGTGGGAATTTGCTATTTAACGGACAACGCGATTACGTAGATCTGCATTATATTCCAACGATCGATGATGCTAGCTGATTTAAATTTATAATGTTAAGCTTTGTTGAACAATTTGCTTTAGGCCGAAGCGCATTGTGTGTAATGACGCACTTCAGATCGTACTGCATAGGTTGAGCTAGCTTCCGTTGATCGAACATTCCGTAGGATACCGTACATGGTATGCGCATCATCATTCTGCTCTCAAAGCCGACTCGAGGAGAGAGAGAGAGAGACAGAGACAGAGAGACAAAGAGAGACAGAGAGACAGAGAGACAGAGAGAGACAGAGAGAGAGACAGAGGGGCAGATGAGTAGAGAAGGAATGGACATCCTAACTGAAGATAAAATTGACAGACGGAAAATAATGGACTGAGTGCATACAGACTACAGGACAATAAGTGAAGAGATATTAAAAAGGAAAATAAGGACGAAAGCTTAGCAGGCAATACTGAGTAGGTGATGAGAAGGGATATACATATATAATCGACGGATGGAAGGAGAGGAGAGAACAGGGCATAGAAGATGCCACTGCTGGCCGACCTTGTGCCGAAAATGCTTTTACATTATTGCATTATTTTGACAATATAGCAGCAAATAAACGATGATATTGCATGTTTAATGGAGACGATGGACTCAACTAATGACAAATTGCCAATAGATGGCGGTGTGTTCTTGCATACTTGACCATCATGATCTTCTACTTATTAAAGATCATGTACGCATGTCATCATCGAATGAATGGCAAGGCATGCCACATTTGTACAAAGCGGAAGTAAGTAATTGAATGGAACGGAATGCTGCCTCTATAAATTGAGAGCGACTAGGGAAACGTGTTTTTCGGGCTCTAATCCGCTAGAGCATCATGCACTAATGCGTTCCACAGATATATATTGCACGGTCCAGTCAGAGCCGATCAACTCTATATGCCGGTAATGTTAATCAAATCTGACCAGGTGGCGTGCAGATGGTCGTTGACTTTTAAATTTCGAATTTATTTTTATTGCAAACAATGCCTGTAGGCTGTTAGACGTCGACGGTAGTCTAGTGAATTGGTTAAACAGTGCAGGCTGTCGACCTGATTGGCTGTAACAACACGACAAACAACACAACAACCGTTGAAAACAATATTGCATACTTCGCTAACTTTAGTTACGATCAGTTGATTACAACCGGAGGTTGGATTTCT
>OY365809.1:38192178-38317893 GCA_959347315.1 Bimastos eiseni | reverse complement strand
GGCCCGCGTGTTATCAGCATAAATTTGATTGAGGACCTCATAGGAAAACAGAAGCACTCCAATTTCAGACGTGCATAAAATATAAAGTAGAGAACCCAAAACAAACCTCTGAGGCACTCTAATAGGGCCCACTTGGATCTGGATGACCAAGTGATGACGCAAAAGGTGCGCTCACCTTGGAATGAGCGGAGCCAGTCGAGTGGTAGGCCAGTAAGGCCAAAAGGAAACCTATAAGCGTATTAAGCAGAGCGTCGCTCGAAAACCAAGCACATAGCACCCACTTGTTTAACAGCAATAGGACTGGTGCAAACAAGTATGAACTTGACACTGATCAGTATGTTTACCGTATGCTTAGAGAGTCAATGGTTGGAACCGTTAGATTAACACGTGGGCCTTAAAATTCTGCTCTCACGGCACGTGATCTGTTGGCTGGCCTTCTTTAAGTTTGGAGAGGTTGATACAGTTCACGTTTGGTATATATTACAGGCTCTCATCATCCATTTAACTGTGTGAAACAATCGATTGGAGTTCAAAACTTCTTTGGATAGCAACCGTTTTATCGATTGCCTTGAACCCAACAATTAACCCTCAATTGTTTCACCGGTAAGAGTAACCGTTTGTATCGAATGCTATATTATATATTATTGGTGCAAATCAACTGTCAACATCTCAGATGCAATTTCCTTGTTTCAGTGACTGAGAATTATCCTCATTCAAATCCATAAATAAATCTTTATATAAGCTTATATATACATTATATATATACTGTATATATATAGTATATATATATATTGTATATATATAAATGCCAACACACAAAATACAAACTATGACGCGTAATTATCGTGAACATTTGTTCAAACGGAAGCCAATGCATCGCGCAGTCCAACATCGATTAGGTTTGAAAACCAACGACGGGCTACTCGTTCACAACTAGAGACATTAAGAATAGAATCTGATTTCGATTAAATTTGAAATTATTGTACATTTTATTAAATGCCACGTGTCAATGACCAGGAATGTGATTCGAAGAATAACAGAATAACAACCATGAGGAACTTGCTTAGCTTAAATAATAAAAATTATATACTACACGTGATCTGTCGAAATGTAAATGATGAAGACGGCGTAGCGTGACCCGACAAAAGGGCGTCCGATAAAAGAGCGCCGACAAAAGAGCACCCGACAAAAGAGCGCCGACAAAAGAGCACCCTACAAAAGAGCGCCCGACAAAAGAGCGCCGACAAAAGAGCGCCGACAAAAGAGCACCCGACAAAAGAGCGCCGGACAAAAGAGCGCCGACAAAAGGGCACACAAGGGCGCTGAACATGTATCTATCTGTGTATTTTCATTAAATAGTTCACTTTCGTTAAATAATACCATGACTTTTATTTTGGTCGGCGCTCTTGTGGGTTCCACGACAATTTGTCTACAGACTTTCGTCTGTGAGACTTTGTCTAAGCAGGAGCAGAACTGACGAAAGGAATTATGTCTGGGATATAGACGGGTGAAAAGAATTCAACCTAAATTGAAGGTTGAATGCTGAGAAGAATGCCACTTAAATGGAGGCATGACCGATTAAAGGAATTGTGCTTAGGCAGAAGCTTAACTGATGAAAACAAATTGTGCATTACTAATGGCTGTACGGATGAAAAGATTTACTATATAAATGGAAGCTGAGTTGATGAAAGGAATCGTGCCAAAATGGAAGCTGTATTGATGAAAAGATCTATGTTTAACAGAAGGTTGGACTGATGAAAGGAATGCCGTTTAAGTGGAGTGGGGAATGATCAGACGATCTCTGCTTAAACAGGACCTGGATCGATGAAAAGCGCACTTGTTAACTAGAAGCTGGATCGATGAAAATTAATTAAAACTTGAAGTGGATAGATGAAAGAATGCCTTTTAAGAAATCGGTGATGATGAAAATATTTATGTCTAACTAGAAGCTAGATTGATGACAGGAATCGTTCAATTTAGCTTCTAATTAAACAGAATCCTTGCAGCAATCTCGCTTCAATTTATGTGGAACTGTCATGTCAATCCAGCTTCTATTGAGCATAATTCTTTTCATCATTACAATTGTGTCCTTAAGGAGGAATTCTTTTGCATGAATCTACGTGGCTTTTAGTGAGACCGAATTCTATTCATCAATCGAGCTTCTAGTTAACCATGAAGCTTTTAATTAATGTGTGGTTAAAGTCTTGTCTTGATTAGCGCTTCCAATCACGCAGAAGCATATCATCGCTCCCACTTTTGTCGGCGCTCATTTGTCGGCGCTCATTTGTCGGCGCTCATTTGTCGGCGCTCTTTTGTCGGCGCTCTTTTGTCGGGGTGTCGATTTCGATCGTGATCACTATGGCGGAAAAGCTGCCTATTATGATGGTGATAATGATGACGATGATGCTGCTGCCGCTGATGGTGATGATGATGACGACGATGCTGATGACGATGCTGATGTTGCTGCTGCTGCTGATGATGATGACAATGACGATGCTGCTGATGCTGCTGATGATCATGATTATGATTGGTGATGGTGGAGGTGATGATGAAGATAATGATGATGATGATAGCGATGATAATGATGAAGTTGATGAATGTTGTAATGATGATGATGACTAGGATAATGAAGATGGTGACGATAGTTATTATTTAGGAAAGAGACTGGATGATGGTCTGTGGGGGTAAATCGAACGAAGAGATGGCAACCTGTTTCATCCTTGCCACTTGTCAATTTATTTCAAAGTCGGTCCCTAAGGCTTCTGATGACATGCATGATTTAGTCATATCATCGAGCACTGAACCGAGACAGTATGGAATCTTGAGCGGCAGCGTGGCGGAGTTCTATATCAGACCGTTGAATACATGCGTTGACGACAACGATTCTTTGCTGTGCTACACTAACGAGTTGGGCTTCTCTGATGACTTTCCAGTTGTGCCAATTGAGTACATGCGTGGCCTAGACGATGTGATTCTTTTGCTATAAAATTCAATCATGCCTGGAATATCCAGGTTTTGTTTCTCTAAGTGTCTTAGGACTAATGCAATATAATTGGAAATGCAAAAATTCGATTTTACCCCTAACCATACGGTTCTTTCCCGATTCCCCTTCAGGCTAAATATGGCCACTATTGCGAGTTCATCTACTGATCAGTTCCTTCATAAAATTGATGGAAGCACGTTGCTAAGCGTCGTTCGTGGCCCAGCAATAAAATATCAAATTGATTCAGACATAGTTCTGGGAAGTGATGTTGTCCGCAGTGTGTTTTGCCCTCAATGGCCTACACAAGCCGAAGACTGGCCCAATCGAGTAAGAAGAAATGGATGGCCGACATTGCATACAATCTCCGAGGTTGTACAAAACGGTTGTCACGTTGTTTACGCTCAGCATCGTTCTTGCAGAGACGATGGACAACAGTGGAGATTGTCGTTTCATCTGCGGAGGTAACTTTACTGCAGGGTTGGACTCAAATTCAGCAGATTGTCTATCATTTGCTCAAATTCTTTGGCAAAGAGGGAATTGTTACAAAAGGATTGTCAAAAGGAGGATGAGGTTCTCTGTCCTTATCATTTAAAAACTCTGAGGTTATGGACTTATGAAGAGATGCCGTCGGAATGGTGGGATTCCACTTCTGTTATTGCGATCTGCTGTGAAGAACTGAAAAGGCTTTCAGAATTGATAATGAAGAGATTCATTTCGAACTATTTTATTCCTAAAGCAAATCTTTTTTCTGAGCCCTCGAGCTCAAGAATGCTTCATCAGATCAAAAGACGATTAGACGAATTCCACAAATCTGGGATTCTTTCCCATTGGTTCGTTCATAATTACATCCTACCAATCACTCGGACACAATTTCAATTTTTGAACACAGGAAGAGTTGCACCTGATTTCATGGATTACATGCTGCACCTCTTTGAACATAGGAACGAGAATGTAACAAAGTCTCTGGATGTATTGCTTTCTTTCAGATTCTCTGATTATAATAAGATGTGTCGCTCTATAATTAAATTCAAGTTAAGTTCAGGTTTTCGTCACAACTTAAAATGTGGACAACATACAACATATCTTAATCCAAAACTTCAAGGCAAAATGACATATCTTGCAACAACCGATAAGGTCACGTGCTTCAAATACTATGACAATCTACTCTATATATTGCAAGTTGTTTATGGTTTAGATTTCGGAGAGATGTCGTGAGATAGCAGACTCTTTGTGGAATTTCTCAAATCAATTTTGATGCAACCTAACATTATAAAATCGCAGCATCATAACTTTCCAAAAACGTACATAGTACAAAGTAGTCGGTTTTATATGCTACGTGCACAGGATCTCATGGAAAACTTGACTGGATTAAATAGCCGATCAGAATTTGAACTATTATCACTCATGTCAAAAGAGTTTCTTAGGAAAGCTCTAGAATACGACGATCTTGACTCGAAAGGCTTTGCTCCAGCAGCTCTGGCATATCTGGCTGCTCTCAATTTTTACAGATCACAAAATCAGCCGGGATCAGGCACCTGCTGGACATTTCTGTCAGATCAGGCTTGCAACAAGAAAGATGATAAGGAAACATTGAATGCTGGTTGCTTGTTGTTTATTGACGATGTCACAAGAATCGTCGGAATATTTGTTCTTTTCAAGAAGCTCACTAAAAATCTTATATACTCAAACAAGCGGCTATACTTGGATCTCCGTCTTTCACCAGAGGTGTTTGTTCATTATCTAACGGTGTCGTCTGCCGAAAGAATATCCAAACATATCACCTTTTATCATGATTCTCCAGATTCAGCATTTCCGATAGACGATTATTCGAAAGCTATATTATATTCGAAATGCATTGTTCCAAAAAAACCGGCTTCTCATATCAATGCTGTCAGACAGGGAGTTTTCCGGAGAACAGATTTAATGACAGAAGCCGAAGATTCAGTTGTTGATCCTTTGATACTCAAAGACACAATTATTGGTGGTCTAATGGAATGTGCTTTAGAAAATCTGACCTCATTCTATAAAGTGATTCGCAAGGAATTTGGAATCCAATGCAACCCAGTCGACTGTTATCGTGCTTTGTACCTTTATAAGTGTTGAAAATACAATGAAGTATTTCATTTATGTGAGCAAATTCTTCATGAGCCTGGTCTGCAAAGAAATTTGAAAGAGTTTTCATTTGCGAGCGTTATGATGTTGCCACCTTTTGACTCTTTTTTTGACTAAGACATACAATCGTTGCTTGGATTTCACGCACTCTTTTATTGTTTGTCACCCCAGAATTACAAAATAAACGGGCGTTATTACGTTATCAATTGCAATGCGATTTGTTTTACTTGCAATAATATCATATTTGTCAAGCCAAAAAATGTGCAGGACCCTAATAAGCACTCCAGGCTGGTACGTGTTTGCTTCACAACATCATAGAGACCCAATCGGATGGCCATGATTTTTATCGAACGTCGTCAACTGAACTGACAACTATGCAGTATCTTTCTGTCTTTCTCCTCCTCTCTGTCTCTTTTTGGTTTTCCAATTCCTGGAAAGTGTCAATATGTTCGAATTGCAGTATATTTGCCCGTACCATTTTGTCCGTACCGTTTAGTCCGCTACAAATTTGTCCGGTCACTAGAATAATTCTAGTCGTTTTACTGAGCATGGTCTGTGTCCGATCGCTTGCACTTTGATGTGACCTAACTGGCGAACCGAAATCGTGGTAGATACAGTCTGACGACACTATGTGATAGCAAATATCATCAGCGTCACCCACCGCCTTTATTCAAACATAGGACTGGCGTCGTCAGAATGCAAACAGTGACAGAGTAGATTGAAGTTTATAAGTTAGGCTACGTGATACAAGATCGGGGTCTAATTTCTCGTCGCGTAAAAGTGAGAGGACTCATTGCAAGGTACCACACTACACCTTTCATAGCCAGAGTGAACGATGGCAATCATATTTTTCACAGCCAGAATAAACAACGACCTTTTGAATTTGACACTTATTAATAGATGCTTAGATTAATTATAACCACAACGCCAATTTTTGGAACCATATTTGCTTCTGCTTTAATTTTTTAGTAGCTTACGCCAAAGGATGAATTAGAAGTCGCTGACGGCGTGCGATCTTTGAATTCAATTCAATCTCGTTTATTGTAGCTATAGCAGAATTCAATGCACAAACGATACATATAATTAGAAACTAAAAGCTACAAAAGGAGCCCAAAAGGGATCGAAATCCTGCTGGCAGGGACACCTAAGTAGCAGAATTAACAAAGACAAAAATAAGATAGCTACCTATTAATATTAGGCCTACTTCTAAACTAGGGAAACTGGAAGCATTGGGCAATTAAAGAGCCATAAACCCATAAGAGTCAGCAACGAACCCCCTTAGAAACCAAACAGATTCTTAAATAGTTAACTAACTTAACTAAAGCGGATGTGTACACGGGTGATGAGTGGTGAGTAGGGACTAAGGACGAGCAAAAGACCAACTGCCCCATTTCGTCTTTGTATGGATCATTGAGCCTTTTCGTTCGTTAACAAGGTGCACAACTTATTTTTAAATGTGTGGGCGTTACTGAAAGAACGAATCTCAAGCGGAATAGTGTTCCAGATCTGCGGGCCTGAAAAATTGATATCTAAATTTACGGAGAATAGCCTATGCTGAAAGAATCACATTCGCCAAGGCTATCTCAGAAGCGACCTTGTCTTACATGAGGGTTTTAAGAGGCTGATATAGTTTGGGTTGGATGTTTTTCACAGGAAATCATCGATTTACGTCTGATAAACAATCAATGGTTACCTACAACTCACCAAATTCACATAAAACAACCGTCGTAAATTTGCAGCTATACACTCTAAATCAAGCGTGTTACATAAACACATAAAGTAACACGCGTGACATGTCTGCACTTTTTCCACGCATGACGAATCTCTACGCGTGTATTTTGGTGGCGTGCTGACCTCCACGCGTGTAACTTTACACGCGTGTTGATTTGTCATGCGTGGAAAAAGTGCAGACATGACACGCATGTTACATTGTGTGTAACTTTACACGTGTGCAACTTTACATGTGTGGTAACTCCACATGTGTAGCTTTACGTGCGTGCATCCATACACACCTGTCATGCACAGCATGTATGACATTGGCTATGATCCCATTCTGATCGTAGCCCTGCCACTGCATGCACTCTAGAAGTGCCAGTGCCAAGCCTGGCTGAAGGAGGACAATGAATATCCACTTCAAATATTAACATACCAAAGACTCAAAGTAAAAAGCAGACAAATATTGACATTACAGCCGTAATAAACTCCAAATGTGATGACCTTGATTTCAAGATGTCACATTTTTAACACATTGGAATAATTTACATACATCAATTTGTGGTAAACGAAGAGACACCAGACATATACAAAATTAAGAATAATATTTGAATGTCCTTTAATTCACGCAGTCTGTTTCAAATGTTTGAACTGTCCACTTCACAGTAAACTATATGTCTTACATGCTGCATCTGCAATAGATGATCAAACAGAATAACACAGCTTATAAAATTTTGTAAATGGCATACTCTACTCTCAAAGAACTTGTCTCATTTCTGTCAGAAAATATGTTTACAAGAGTCCAAGCAGTCTAATACTTCTCAGAGTAATTAATATCCCAAGCATACAGCAACATCCAATCAAATCCACTCGGTGCTCCCACATGACACGGCCTGTGCATGTGAGTTTCATTTCGTATGAAAACTACCAGTGCTTCTCCTGCACCTTCTCCATGCATGAAGACAAGACGAGGTTGGCAACCTTATCTCTGACAGCTCATTGAAGTCCGAGGCCTACAAAAAACACATAACCATGAGCTAGAATTTACCCAAAAACACAAGCTGCACATAGTATAAACGGCTGAACCCGACATGTTTTCAGCCTTCAGTATTCTGTGAAAAGGAAAAGACTACTTGGGTGCTAAAAGCTTTTGAAGCTGATGCAGAATTAAAATTGAATAACTAGTTAACCACAGCCAATATAGCGACAATCAAATTGGGCCACATGAGAGGCAGACTGTTGGAAAGCCGAAGCTGATTTCAATGCAGGAAAATATGATCAAAGCCATATTTAAGCTTTATAAATAATGAATAACATCTTAAAATCCTAAAATAAGCAAAGACTTAGTGTAACATCAACATAGCAGATAGCAGGCCAGAGGGTCATATAATTTTGCAAACTTAAAAGGGTCTCTCGAAATGGTATATTGGGGCATTCCAAACTATTCCAAGTGATAAATCACATCTCACCATTGCTCAAAAATGCACAATTACTAAAAAATCAGAAATTTCATAAAATCTAGGATGGGACACAGCCACCTAGTCGAACCAAACAACTTCAGTAAATTTTCAAATTTGTACAGCCTCAACTTCACAAACTTTTAATTTCCACATTTGAAAGTCATGTTAATTACATGTCATGTTGGCTTAACTTAAACTGAGGAATATACATTTCAGTTACTCGAATATAAGTTATTTAGTTTGTCAAATTTTATAATACAGTGAACAAGGCTGTGCCAAATCCCCACCCTTCAATTCCACCTAAAAGCTAGTTTATTTGTTGATTTTTATTAATTATTATGAAATTTGATTTCGACCTTCTTCCAACATTTTTCTTTCAGAAGTGCTCACTCCTCGACGGTGCAATTGCAGTTGTACTGCAGAGCAATTGTGCACGAAGGACTTCCTCAAGGTCCCTACACAGTGACTGACGCCTCGGGCGAGGGTCGAACCCACTCACTCAGCTCGTTACGGGCCGACCGCTCTATTTGTAACTGTACATATATGTTCAATAGGAGCTCGCTATGATATGTAATACTATTTGTCCGTTAAACATCCATGGTGAACCATTTATTGTGGGTCTGCCTTGAACACGTAGTTTAGCACATTGGATTCAACGATGTACTTTCATAAATTCAAGTTTTAGCGATGATCGGTGCGTCATAAACACTGTTTGGAAATTTAAACAATATTGAAGACACAAAAGACCTCTGATCATGATGAATAGTAACACAATTCATAGAAACTCCATGAAATTATTAAATTTCTTAATTCTATTCGGCGGACAAGTGAAGAAACTGTCAATTGAGCGAACGACACAGAATGTACTACATGAAGCAGTTAAATGAATAGAATCCAAGGCAGACAAAGACTACGCTGGATAGATACGACAACATAAATAAGAACGTAGCTCGACTTGAACTGAGGACGTGATGAACTTGAATATGGGTGAGGATAATGGATTAATGGGAATCACTTATATGATCCTATAGCCACCAAATGGCTGACGTCAAGAACTTGCGATGATGATGCTGATCCACCACTATTACCATCACGGTAATAGTAGTGGAGATGGTGATGGTGATGATGACGCTGATGCTGCTGCTGATGATGATGGTGATGGTGATAGCGGTGGAGATGGTGATGGTGATGATGATGATGACGATGACAATGAAGATGATGATGCTGATGATGATGCTGCTGATGATGATGCCTAAATTTAGCCGCTCATAATGTTGCCGGGTTTTCCAATTATATATACAGTTGATTAGTCGATGCTCCATAGCTTCGCCTTCACACGTCATTGTATTTGACCTACATTCATTATAGGATGTTGTATAATTGGCCTTCCAGTCTTCTGACTTGAGCCTAAACATGATAGAATGCGGGAAGGCTATTCAACACACTTTAGTGTAAGGACATGTTCTATTTATTTAATAATTGTTAGTAAATCAGATATAATACGTATTTATACGAACGCCGATATATTTTATGTAGGCTGGACTGAGGGGTATAAAAAAATATTTTTCGAAACTTCAAGAAAACGAGGTGTTGTGGCACAACAACATTTAACGTACAGCGTGTGTATTTGCGTTAGTCGACGGTTGTTAAACAATTTAAATATAGGAAAATGCATAAGGCGGACCTACCTTTCAAATGAAGGGGCGGTGCGTGCAAACCCTTTGGCTTTGGACCTGATCGTTTAAATAATTCATTAGTACAGCCTAACTTCGCCTGGTATTAAATTTTTAACTGATTGCGCTGTTTGGGTCTTAAATTTGCCCCGATTACGAGTCTTCCGTACTCGAGTGAGACCACTATCATGTAAAAAACACGGTAGGCTAAATGTAAGACGCGTCAATTTTAACTGGTATGGCCTGTAGATGATGCGAATGTTATCGGCGGATATCATAATGTAAAATGTCGGCGAACTGCGTATAATTCAAAACTGTAAGCATTCAAATGCGAAAATTAAAATAACAGAATTTAAAGTAGGTCTACATGGGACGCTGAAAACAGTCATGAAGACATAGTAATAAATAACATGTTGGTAGAAGAGGAGGACGGAATTTGAGTAGGAGCTTCATCTTTACCACCTGCGTCTACATAAACAGTATTGAAATCAGCTGCTTCTGTGAATCTTTTCCACATTATCTTCTCTCTGTCAGGCTCGCTAGAAGTGTAAGAACAACGATGATTACTATTTTCAGTCGCATTTTAATGCCACCCATCGATTGTTAATTATGGAAGTAATATTGATTTTTTTCATTTAGAATGAAACATGTTTCTGAATTCATCGTTGGCATGTGTCAGATTCATCGTAAAGAGTCTGTAGATGTTGTCTCCGAATCGTACTTCACAGTTGAATCTAATTACCAAAACCTTCTGCCATGTGGCAGCTCTGCCGAGTTTTACATTAAGCCGATAAATCCATGCATCAATGACTTGGATTTGATGATATTTACCACTAACATGTTGGCCTTCACAGAAGACATTCCGGTTCTACCAGTTGATTACAAGTATTTAATGGACGAGATACGGTGCTTTCAGATTGAACCGTACGACGATTACCCTGGATTTGTTAAACTTCGATGTTTCGGGGAAGTCAGTTATAACTGCATTGCAAACAGTTTGAATTTCAGCAGATTCAAGATGCGAGTCTGCTGGTTTTACATGAAATTCTTGCCGGAACCTTCGCTGATAGCAATAATATGCAGAGCCAAATTGCTGGTCCTGCTTTTAAGATAACAGCAACAAACCTTGACTTAGTTATATGCATATGGTGCCCACAGTGGCCAAAGGAAGCGCAACGTTGGCCTTTTCGACAAAGGTATCACATGTGGCCAACAGGTGAAAACATTCAAATAGTTGTACATAATGGTTTCCATGTTGTAAATGCAAAACATCCTTCATGCAGAAATGACAAACACCAGTGTAGGGTGTCGTTTTCAGCTGCGGAGGTAGTCTTAATTCGGAGCATGACTTCAATTCAGCAGATTGTTTATCATATGCTCAGATTCTTCGCCAAAAGAGAACTAATAAAAAAAGATTCCCCAAAGGAAGACGAGGTTCTCTGCATGTACCATGTTAAAACACTGATGCTGTGGTCCTGTGAAGAGATGCCACCAGGATGGTGGATGTCTTTTTCTGCCATTGAACTATGCTGCTTTTTATTGAGAAAGCTTTTAAAATGGTTGGAGAAAAGAGATTGTAAGAACTATTTCATTCCTGAAGCAAACTTGTTTCATGAACGCATGAACCAGAAAATAGTTCATGAAACTATACGACATTTAAACGAATTTTGCCATGTTAATACTCTTAATGTTTGGTTTGCATCAAACTACATATTGCCAGTCCTAAGGCTGGTGCATAGATCAAAAGATTGTATGAAGACTGTGACAGATTTTGAACATTGGATGTCGCCAACCTGGGGTGTAATGGATGCTGAAAAACTCGAAAACTTAGACTTTCATTTTTCATTTGTATTCTTGATTTTTGCTGAAAACATATTTCGGCAACTCAGCCTCGAAAGACATGTTCAGTTCTCACTTCTCAAATGTATTGCCTCCGGTACCATCAATACCGTACCCAAACTACCCAATCCAGGTTCATTTCCGTCAATTGCTGAGTTCTCCTCAAATTTTCAACATTATGGAAAAGCATTGTTTATTTTAAGCACGGCGGATGCATTGCGATTGAAACAGACTACATACGATAGCCAACAATTTACTGATTATATCAAACAAATTTCATGGCATCCGAATGTCGTATGGTCCAAGCATCATAACTTTCCAAAACCTTATGAAACATGCTTCGACCGAAGTTTTGTCCTTTTCCTAAGAGCCCAGGATCTCATGGAGAATTTAATTGGGATAAAAATTGGGAAATATCAGGAATTTAAATTGGTATCTCAGTTATCAAAAGAGCTTCTGAGAAAAGCAATACAATGTGACGATTCAAAGTCTAGCTATATCAGAGACGCAGCTCTCATATATATAGCTGCTCTTTATTTCTCAGAAGCGAATTACGAAGCTGCCATAGACCTGTGTTCGACTGCGCTCATTAATCGAACGCCTGATGAAGAAACGGAGAAGGATAAAGACGCAAAGACACGGGAGCAGAGAGAAACGTTGAATGCAGTACGTTTGTTTCATATTGACGACGTTGTTAGAGTCATTGGGTTTTATCTGCTCTCCATGAGGATAAAGACTAATCTACCATGCAACTGGAAGTTGTATCTTCCTGATTTGCGCCTTACACCAGAAGTCTTTGCTTATCATTTAATACTTTTATCAAGTGAAAGGAGGCATAAGGCTCTACGTCTAACTTACGATTTGAAGGCGCCAACATTTCCTATGGATGAATTATTGATGGCGCTGAATTATCGGAAAACTTGCGTAATTTCACAGAAAACAAAGAGTGTTTTACGCGTTTATCACCGATCCGATCCAGTGAATAGAGCAGACGCTACCATTAAAAACTTTGTTCTAAATGAAGAAGATATTATTCAATTGCTCATGGAATATGCCTTTGAAAGCATGACGTTATTTTACAATGCAATCTACAAAGATTTTGGCATTAAATGCAATGTAGTTGATTGCTACCGTGCTGCGCATCTTTACGAGTGTCGTAAATATCAGGAAGTTTTGCATCTATGTGAAAGAATTCTCTATGAACCGGATATACAGAGCGATTCAAATAAGTTTGCATTTGCAAATGTAATGGTTTTGCCGCCGCTTGATTCATGTTTCGACCCTGACATCCGGTGTTCGCTTGGATTTCAAACTCTTTTCTGCCTTGTTTTGCTTATGAGTGATGACCTGCAAAAAATGGAACCTACATATAATAGTTCTTGCTCGATGTTCCAGAAATATAAATTACTCTACAATGAGATTTACCTTAAAAAATATAGGCCTTCTACAATTCTCTCGGATGCATTCCTCAAAAAGTGTCACTATTTTGTTGGACGACATTTCCTGGCGAGATATTTGAAACTGAGATGTCTAATCGACTGTAATCACTCAAGTTCTGAAATAATGCTGGAATTTGTGAGACTGCAATGTCGTCTTCCATTTGAACACATCATACGTGAATTTCTTCGATATAAACTTCGACGACTTCAGAATGGCATCTAAATAAAATGAAGGAATAAAGACGTAGGGCGTACAACAGAAATGAGAACTGGATTCTGGATTCTTTCTGAACTATCTGACCCGAGAATATTTTGCTGCCAACTGCGAAACTTTTTCCAACTAATAATCCAATCCTTGAAGTTCAAGTGCATTGCACTGGCCGTCGTGCGAATATTCGCTACCTCTGGTATTACTAGAACACGTATTTTCGACATGATTGTTTTAACATGTGAAGACTGGGTTAACCCATCTCTCTGAAACAGGTTCCTTTTTGGTGTTGCGCTTGTTCCGTGTGGTCCACTAATACTCTTTTCTTTCATGCTCGCCTCAAAACTGCTCTCTTTAGCTGTGCTCTCTTTTCCTGTGCACTCAGGAGTGTTCCTGAGTGACCTTGAGGGGGTTCTATATAAATTTTCGTTATGAATGAATGAATCAATATGTAACGCATAATTGTAAAGTCTACTCAACCGTTTGAATTTCTATATTGTGCATAGGTTGTACTAATTTCTTTGTAGGGAATTCTATAATGAAATGCAGATAGTAGGAAGTCACTGTTCAGGAGGTAAGTGCTTAGAAGGTCGAGATGTTGTAGGCCTACCATGACCTCATGTGGCTACGTTCCCGATAATAGTAGTAGTAGTAGTAATAATAATAATAATATAAAACAGGGTCTTCCAACCGTTGAGTGCTGAACTCGCAAGTTCCTATGGTTCCTCAGCAGAGTCTGTTGGTAGGATGCATGCCTGGAGTTCGCTTGTACTGCTTTATACACATGACGCTCTGGTTCTGCTGAGAAACAGTCGAAGTGTACCAAAGCTCTTGTACAGTCTGCGCACAGCCGTCTGCGCTGAATGTCCGGGCTTGGCTCGGTTTGATCAACTGCTGAGAGAAGGACTGTCAACCATTTTAAATGTGGACCTTGAAAATGACCGTTGGCTCCAGGCTTCTTTGCCGGTGAGAGATGGTGGTCTGGGAGTTCGTTGTGCATCTACGCTGGCACTTTCTGCCTTTCTGGCTTCTGCTGCTAGTACAAGCGAACTCCAGGCATGCATCCTACCAACAGGGTCTGCTGAGGAACCATATGAACTTGCGAGTTCAGCACTCAACGCTTGGAAGACCCTGACAGATGCAGAACCACCAACAGGAGCAGCGAGTCATCGCCAGAAAGAATGGGACCTCCGATTCACAGACAAGGCATGGAAAGGTCTGCTGGAGTCCAATAACAATCCATGTGACCGTGCTCACCTGCTGGCCTCACGAGCACCTCATTCTGAAGACTGGATGCTAGCGCCCCCTGTGACTGCCCTAGGCCTGCACCTCTCAAACGAGGATGTACGACTGGCAGCCGGGTTGAGGCTAGGAACGACGCTCCGCGAGCCACATTTGTGTCACCAATGCCAAGAGAGCGTCGACACTAAAGGGCTCCATGGACTAATTTGTAGAAGAGGCAGCGGAAAACATCAACGACATAGCATGTTGAACGATGTCATCTGGAGAGCTCTTGGCAGGGCGAAGATTCCAGCGCAAAAGGAACCTCTCGGCTTGCTAAGAGAAGATGGAAAGCGACCGGACGGCGTCACGCTCATTTCTTGGACACGTGGTCGATGTCTGGCACGGGATGTGACAGTGCCCGACACCTACGCCAAGTCACATCTTGTCGACACATCCATCAGAGCTGGCGAAGCAGCCGAACGCGCAGCTAAGACGAAGAGGGCCAAGTATTCCACCATAACCAACACCCACGACTTCGTAGCCCTCTCCTTGAAATCCGGCGGCGCTTGGAGCAGTGAAGGACAGCAGTTCATCTCAGAGCTGGGTAGTCGAACGAGTGCTGCAACCCATGATCCAATGGAGACGTCATTTCTGTTCCAACGCATCTCGGTTGTTCTTCAGCGTGGGAACGCCGCCTGCCTCTTCGGGACATTGCCAACACTCACTTAGCTCGCCCACATGGGCGATAACAGCATAATGTGAAACATATATGTATACTAATAATAACAATAATAATAATAATGATAACATTAATAATAGCAATGACAAAAGCAATGCTACTACTATTACTACTACTTCCACTAAGACCACTGCTAATAATAATGATGATGATAATAATAATAATAATAAAAATTATTATTGAAATACTAACTATGATAATATTAAACACATTTTCAGACAACATCAACAGTTATGATGACAAAACTACTACTACTATTGCTGATAATAATAATAATAATAATAATAATAATAATAATAATTATTATTATTGTTATTATTATTATTATTTTTATTATTATTATTATTATTATTATTATTATTATTATTATTATTATTATTATTATTATTATAAACGATAGGACGAAGTAGCGTCATGGCAGTAATTGTGACTGTATTTTTTATCGTAATTACTTTTGTGCCGTCACCTAATGCACAAATTGTCAGGTCAAAACCGAAATCAAGTCAATAGGAAGAGTTTGAACGTCGTTGGAAACTTGTTCTGTTAACTTAAAATTGAGTGAAAATGGCGACCAATTTTTATGGAAAAACATTTTCACCCTAGTTTAGCGCCATTTCGAGCAACAAATTTACAATCCAAATCGCGAAGACATAAAGTCGAGTGGTGAGGTTATAATAAAGTTATAACTTATATAACGACATCAAAGTCTTAGTCAAAAATTTACTGTAGGCCTACTATTGGAATGTCATATTTTAAAAGCTTTTTTAAACTGACAGATCACAGTGCGATTGCAAGCATAGTGGACCTGAGAGCGGATAATTATTGACAGGTTAATACAGTATCATTGCAAAGAGCCTATAATAATATACATCTGGTGACTAATCTAGTCCTGTCAACAGCGTTCACCATAATTGTAATGATAAGTTGAGTTTCGCATTTTGTGCGTCTGAAATATCTTCAGTTTATCGATGCAAGCGGAACGTAAACAGTCTGAATATTAAGTGCATGTCAGCGCCGTTGTCAGTCACTGTGGGCATTGTGGAGTATGGAGAATGCGGATATGACGTTTGGTATTTTCATAAAGAAAGGCCAACATGGGAAATTTCAAATATAATCACGAAGGATTGAAATCTCGATGACGATAGGCTGCATAAAGAGAATACAAGTATATCAGGGTTAATCCTTATTTACATTTTGTTGAAGACATCGAAACATCTGTCACATAATAAGAAATAAAATAATAATAATAATAATAATAATCTCTTCTTTTCGCTCTTAGTCACATGTGGGTGCTCACAACCGCCTTCCTAAAAACACCAGACCACCGAATTAGACCTCCTCTTCTGCGAACCCAAGCGGTTCTTTCAGGGAGGCTACAAAATAAGTCACTAGCATTTCATGACTAGGAACAGGCTACAGCCGCTTCTCGGCCCAAGTTTAAGAGGCCGACTTTCTCTTTCCTCTTCAAATGAAATGCTTGTGTCTCTCTGACCAATGAGTCCGAAAGACAGGTGACGGCTAGCTGTTGGTACCGTACTTCATCGTGTCCTACGTATACCAAACAGTGACCAGAACAGAGAGATTGACTAGGAACACAAAACTGTCACATGCATTTAGCAAGCGAATACTCTCTCCATAAGTCTTGGTGTCAAGACAGAAAACTGATTGATCGGGGTGTACTTTTTAAACTGTGAGACTACTTTAGAATTGGTTGCTTTGCAAGAAATCAGTGCATTGCGCAGTATTGAGTCTAATACGTCGGCCTACGTTTCTAGCAAAATTCCTTACCATTTGATATTGTTTCCCCAAATCTTATTTATTATGTAAACAATTTAGGGTTTTCTGTTTTATATTTAAACCAACTTATAATTATTGATGACGACTGTCATAGGGTTAAAATCATAGGTATTAGATAGGCGACATCTGTTTAAAGAATTCTACAGTGAAAAGTAAACACGATCAATGAAAATGCGAGTGCTAAATGTGTTAACCAGAATAGCCATCATATTTACAGTGTTGATCATAATGACGAATGCAATGATGATGATCATCATCATCATTGGTGACGACACTGCTACTGATCATTATAACGTGTTTTCTTTAAGATGATGGATGTTGAGAGTAAAAGCAGTGAAAACGCCATATCTGCCTTTATTATTGGCGAATGTCAATTGCTTCAAGTGTCGTCGTT
The DNA here is from genome assembly GCA_959347315.1 of Bimastos eiseni. Lineage (NCBI taxonomy): Eukaryota > Metazoa > Annelida > Clitellata > Crassiclitellata > Lumbricidae > Bimastos > Bimastos eiseni. The sequence goes on along the minus strand of OY365809.1, from coordinate 38,300,312 downwards.
TTCCACTGTTTCTGTTTACATGCATGACTTACACCACTCGAAGAGAACGGCAGCAAAGGAGTATTGGATAACGTGTGGCAGCAACGAGGAGTTCCACATCCGCATGCACAAGTCATGCATCGGCGATCAAGATTTCCTAACTTCAGAATCTGATCAGCTGGTCTGCATTGACGACTTTCCTGTGTAGTCAAGTGATATAAGTGTCCTATTTGGAACGATTGAGTGTCACAAGATTGAACCATATCAAATGTATCGAAGTTTTGTTCGATTGAAAGTTCTTGTGGAAATGAACTATACTTGGAAAGACAGAAAGTACGAATTTATGCCAACAACTCTTGGAAACAGCTACATAACGTTAGATAGGTCTCATCTGTCAAGTTCCTATGTTTGTGGTCCAGCAATTAAATCTCATTCGGACGTTGATGAATATTGTGGATATGATACCGTTGTGAGCAAGTGGTGCCCTCAGTGGCCGAAAGAAGCACACCATTGGCCCAATAAACAGAGAAATCGGGGGTGGCCGACAATCGATACAATCTCCAAGGTTGTACTAAATGGTTGTCATGTAGTATATCCACAGCATCGTTCTTGCAGAGAAGATAAGCTACAATGGAGATTGTTCTTTTCAGCTATTTTGCTTCAGAGTTGGACTCAAATTCAACAGATCGTCTACCGTTTGATGAGGATCTTCGCCAAGAGAGAATTAATACAAGAAGATTGCCAAAAAGAGGATGAGATTCTCTGTACGTATCATTTAAAGACTCTGATGTTATGGACATGTGAAGAGAAGTCACCGGAATGGTGGAATTCCTCCTCTCTATTTGCAATATGTTGTGATTTGATACAGATGCTCTCCGAATGGCTAGAGAGGAAATACTGTCCAAACTATTTCATCCCTGATGCAAATCTATATCATGAGCCATCGTGTTCCACATTGCTTGACTAGACTAAAGGGCAACTAAACGAATTTTCCAAATCTATCATTCTTTGTCATTGGTTCATGAAACATTACATCGACGGACCATCATTGACTGAGACAAAGTTCACATTTTCAGACAGAAAAAATGGAATACATGTGTTCTTCCCAATTCATACAGTGTCATGAACGTTATCGTTATATAATTAAAGGCGGGTTCAGGTCAGACTGCGTAATATCATTTTGCATATCGCGCATGGTCTAGATTTTGGAGAGATTTCTTGTGATAGCAGTCTCTTTGTGGAATTTCTAAAAGCAATTTCTATGCAACCTAAAATGATAAGATCCAAGTATCTTAACTTACCGAAAACGTGCATAGAACAGAATAGCCAGTTTAATTTCCAGCGTGCTCAGGATCTCATGGGAAATATAGCTGGATCAAATTGTCCATCAGAATTACGATTTCAATCACTCGTGTCAAAAGAGTTTCTTTGAAAGGTTTTACAAAGTGAGAGTCCAATATCCAACTGAATTGCTACTGCACCTTTGACCTATCTGGCTGCTCTGCATTTTGCCACATCAGAATACCAACAAGCAATGCACCTCTGCATGGGAGTTTGTGAAGATCATACTAGTCAACAGGAAAGAGAAACATTAAATGCAGGTTGTTTGCTGTTTATTGACGATGTTGCAAGAATCGTTGGATTGTGTGTTCTTCATGAGAAGATTACTGACGATGATCTTCACACCTTCAAGCGGCTAGTTATTCTTGATTTGCGTATTTCACCAGAAGTGTTTGCTTATTACCTGATTGTATTATCTGCCGATAGAATATCCACACATATGGATCTCAGAAGTGATATTCCGAATTCAACATTTCCTATGGACGAATGTTTGAAGGCTGTATTAACACATAAATGTATTGTTTTGTTAAAGTCAAGTTCTCATCTTAATACTGCCAGACAGATCGTTTACTTCAGAACAGATTCGAGGCCTATCTGTATGAATCCATTGATAGCTCAAGAGACACTAATTTATGATCTAATGAAATTTGGCCTTGAGCAAATGACATCGTTCTACAATACGATTTGCAATTAATTTGGCATCCGTTGCAACACAGTTGACTGCTAATTGGGCTTTGTACCTTTAAAAATGTCGCAAATACAATGAAGTGTTGTTCTTATGCAGACGAATACTCCATGAGTCTGATCTAAAGGACGATTTGAAGGAGTGTGCTTTTGCGAATGTCTTAGTGCTGCCACCATATGAAGCTTATCTCGATAAAGACTTGCAATCTTTGCTTGGATTTCACACACTCTTTTATTATGAATCAACACTGAATGACGACACGCGGAGCATTGAGTTGACTGACGAATTTGTGCACTGGTTTGCGAGAGAAGTGATATTTCATAAGAATGTACTCTCGGGATCTCTAATACGTAAATACTCAGTCAAATGTAAATACTTTCTGGGAAGACAGTTTCTTGCAAGGTATTTGAAACTCAGATGCTATATCGACTGTAATCTTCCGCATTCAGAAGCATTGAGTTAATTTGCTGCTCATAAAACTATTCTTACCCTTGAACACATCATTAGGAGATTTTCCCTACGAAAGTTTCGTTATATTTGAATATAGCTCGTGAGTTTGTATCAATGGCCAGCTTTTCCTTCCAAATTAAACGATTTTTTGCATGCTGAGATTTCTGAATCCGAAGATTGGGAGCATAATCTGAAATAATTGCCCGATTCTTCGATTACTTCGCCCTCAACCACAAAAGCTCCCAAAGCTCGTTCGATGACGGATTGTCAACTAAAGCACACTGTTTAGACTATTTTGGATTTCCAAAAGACCTTCTTTATATTAGAGTACTCGATGACCGGAACTAAATAAAACGAGTCTTGTTGTCGAACGTTGACAGAGGGTCAGATCAAAACGTATGAGCAATTATTGCTCAATTAATTATCAATTATTGATATCAACGCATTCTTATTTCACTGGTGACTCACAACTGACTAATTCTGAGAAGAAGTACATTGACAGCTTGTTGAATATCGAATGGTCAGACACGAATTAAGAGTGGTCCAACTATTATTCGCCGTGTAGTTTCCATGCAATTGTACGGTATTGTATAGATCTTTGAACGAATGAATCTTTGCGTCAGTACTCCTTTTTGTTCTTGTTGTAGCCTAATAATAATAGTCGGGTCATTCTATGAAAAAAACACTTAACCCCCACAAGAATGCGAACAAAAGGTTTCTCACCGGATTCTGATACCATTTTTATGCTTATCAACATGGTAAAAGTCTCCTCGAATCTGACCATTAGAAAAGGATCATTTTCAAGATGGCGTCCAACATGGCCACCTATAGCTAAAAATTGTCAATATCTAAAGAACCATTCGACATAGAAAGCTGTTTTTCATATCAAGCCGTAGGCTTTATGGCATTCTTATTAACAAATAACCTATTAGGACCATGACAAAAGGGTAGCTTTCAAGCTAGGTTGTATTTAAAAGTGTTAAGCTTAATGTATGGCTTAGTTTACAACTGTGTAGATAACACGTTAAATTAATTATCGTCCGATTCCTCCAGAAGGAAGTTGATATGTGGATTGTTACATTTGCTAAAGTTGGCACTGTTTACAGGCGGAAGTGCATGGTAGTCCCTTTCTTCTACAAGAGCAGCGGAGTGTCTTACAAGAATTGAGGTAGCTGCAACGAATAACATTCAAGAGTATGTCCATGCCTGCTGCCTTTCCTGTCCAAGTAACGATCTGGAATTACGCTCTGCTATATTGAAGTTTCGTCGCAGATTCAGTTTGAGAAGACGGTCTGGTGTGACAAATGACAAAGAAGAGACAATCTTACAACTGATGTTGTTATATCGGATTTATGCAAAAGAATCTGTGCAATTGCCACCAAAGAGAATAGCCAACACTTGGCAGCCTAGGTAATCAATTAGCTCTGTGTGTTGATAGGGGATAGCAAATGTATATGCACATGACTGAAGGACACTGTCTCCTTTCACAAGCCTATGGAAATCATTCTTGTTTGCCAACGCCGAACATTCGAGAGGTGGCATCGCAACCTGTCAACGCGTGGACAAACAGCAACTGGGAACAAGTGTCATTTCCAATGATTCCTCTTAGATTGTTTATGTCGGAAACTTTGCCATAATCTTTTGTCGGATCTGAAAAAAGACTCTTACAATGTGGCGTTACATAATAAATGAGTAAGTAACACAAGGAGATCGGTGTCTTCTCCGATCAGCGTTGTTGTATGTAGAACAGATGTCTCCACTGCTGCCTTTACTTGGTCTACGTCAGCATCTCCTGGTGCGTTGACCACTGTGCAACATTTATTCTGAGCGCATCCCTGAGTCTCACCAACCCTATCAGCTTCTGCTTATTGATAGCTCTTGACAAGGACTCCTCTTACTTGCCACAGAACTCTGTTTCAGCAGTGAAATTGTAAACAGGATAAGCGTTCGGTCCTCTTCTCAGATGCTGTACGTCTTTAATGGATGGTCCTTGCCCATATCCATCAAAAACAACGGTGGTTCCTGCACCAAATTGCCCTACGATGAAGTCGGCATACGACTGAGCTATTGCACAATAGTTTCCTCCCTTGTTCCACGGTATCCTATGAAGTAAGGAACTTCCATCGAGGACGTGTCTCTCTGTCTTTGGAACCAAATGCAGGATGCAATCCCGGATTTAGTAAGATATACAACATAATGATCGTCATCAGTTTCTGAAGTCAGCCATTGTCGGCGATGTGCAAGAATAGAATAAATGATCCCTCATTGCCGTTTGCTGGTGTAATCAGTCTATATATAGGCTACGTGTCCTCATTTATATTTTCAGCAACATGGTCTCATTGCATCATCAGTCAACTGCAAGCGGATCGAGCGGTACAATATGTATTAAGGCGCTATAATCGAGTTTTAAAGAGACATTTAGATTATCGGTCAAAATGTTTTGATAAAATACCAGCTGCGCGAATTAGGCCGATTACACGTTTAATAATAACATTAAACGCAAAACGATTAGGACCAACGATTAAACAGACAACCAACAAACGAAAAGCAACGAAAACGTCAAATTAAAGCGTCTGTTACTAATCTTCAAGCGTGATATCAGCGTCATGGATCACGCTCCTGTCGAAGAATGAAACAAAACAAGTTCAAATCAAAAAACTTATCTTGTTGGCAAAATACAAATAAATAGGAAAGAAATAGGAATATTATCAAGGATACGTATCTCTTACCTACTGATGTTCGTACTACTTTATATTATACCATGATCCATCCCTATTTATCGTACTGTAACTTAATATGGTCTTTCACTAAAGACTGAAGGGACTTTTAATTCTACAGAACAGAGTCATTCGACTAGTTGCCGACCGAACCCGTTACCCGTCCACGGACTCTATCTATAAGCACTTGCACACACTAAACATCCACCAAATCAGCCCATTTCAAATAAACGAGTTTATGTACAAATATTCAAGAAATCTCTTACCGCCCGTATTTAAAAACTACTTCGTTTCTGTATCCCAAATTGGTTGTTACAGCCTTAGGTCTTCTGACAATTATAGATCTGTTCATTCAAGAACCAATACGCGTGAGTTCCCAATTAAATGTCCCGGTCCTAAAATATGGAATAACTGATCTGCGTCTTTTATCACATTTGTGTCCATTTTAGAGCAAATTAAGACTTCATCTTCTGCTTTACTAATTAATATCGTACAGTATTAATAAGTATCTTAGTTTTATTGCTGCCAATGCATTTGCTAATGACCGTTGTGAATTGTATGTACAGTGTTTTGTTTTGCTTTCTCATGTTTCATATTAGGCCTACCATTCATTGTTGGACCCGTTATTTACTTAAGAATTTTCCTTGATATATCATCTGAGTTTGCTGTTGTTCTGCATATTCACTTGCTTTTGACAATTGCGTTTATGTTTCATGTTTATTGTATATGACTGACAATTTACTAATTAACTAGTTAAGCATTTAGCTACTTCGTTCTCCTGCATATATCACTATGTATGTTATCATAACCAGCTGCTGTAAAATATGAAAGAGTTACCCTGCCAGCGGGACCTACGGCCCTTTAGGGTTTTTATCTTTCCCTATTATTCCCTATCATTCTACTTTTCATAATTGAACTCTGTAATAGTCTGTTGCTTGTCTGACGGGATTAATAAAAACGATGGTTAGGGTTTAAATGATTACCATGAAACAATCTGATTGCGAAGGAGAACATAAAGAGGTCATGGACCCCGCTATCCACTAAGGGGCCTCTGTTTATTAAGAATGAAGACAAGGTGACGCCCTACCGATATTAATAAGAGTTACAAACTAAGTGAATGAAAATCTACAGAATGAATTTTTAACAAAATATCTGAACTCAGGTTCAGCTCAACAGTAACTGAGCAGAAGCCCTTCGATAGTAAAAACATTCAATCTGAGGAGGTCTAAAGCTAGTGCCAGTCACATCGAAGATGGCATTATCTTAGACATTCCACAAAATGGTTACAATATAATTATGCACCGGGCAATACAATTTCCAATCGGGTTTAGTCTCACATATGAAATGCAATAATGCTAATACCATCTGCAAAGCAAAAACCACAGCCAATTGGTATTATGGAAATGGTAACTTTATTTGCAGTGGTCAATACAAGGTAGGCCTACATTTCATTCACGTTGTCTAGTAAGTCTTAGTGTGCTGAATGTTTAAGTTCAGTGAACTTAATTTCATTGAATCAATCTAAGTGAACTTCTTCACGCTTCGTCGGGCGACCTACATTTTCAGGTCGCTGAAGATGTTCAACAAAAACGTTCTTAGATAACATTCATCATGAGAAAAGATTATAAATTGAAAACAGTTAGACAATAATATTATGTTCGCATGTTTGCGTTGTATCGGTCCACCCTAAAGATTCACACTCAACAACCGGTCATGAAGACAGATATAGTAACAATAGTCTGCATTCAGTGGTGTCGCTAGGATTAGAGACCGGGGAGGCAGATTGGATATGACGGGGCAAGAGTGTGTCTTCTCCCTAACCCCAATATTTGTTTAAATCATAATATCACTTTAAGCATTTCTTGGTCACGATGCCGTCGCAATCATGCAAAAGTGGTTCTATTGAAAGCGGGATGTCACCAGCTAGATTATACATACATTAGGCTAATGCATGTTCATGCAACCAATATCAAGCGGGAGACTTCTTAGTCCTGCTACAGCGGAATGATAGCAGCAAGCTGTCAGCAGTCTTTGCGGCAACACTGTTACGACCGTGCGGGCGGCTCATGCTAGTTTTCAGTGAAACATATGTCAATAAAAAACAGGGGATGCTAGCGCCTCTGCACCTCAATGGTAGTGACACCACGGTCTGCATTGACCATCTGAGAATCAGCTATTGTTTTACTCAGACTCGGACTTCGAGGGTAACCGTATTTTCGCTCGTTATTGTCCTCTTCTCAGCTTCATGCCAAACATCTTCTACACATTTTTTCGCTCCTTCTAAAAGTATAAATATTTGATCAAAATAGTATCTAAAACACATTTTCATTAAATTATTTTAAATACTAAGTACAAATACTTGGTGCCTTTGTAATGGCTTGGCTGTATTATAATGGCACATAAATTTTCGTAATTGTTACTCAAGTCGTGGGCCTGTGCTCCAAAAGTAAAATTTTGAAAACCAGCATAAAATAGTTTACAGTTTATTGTTCACATACATATAGGAATAGATATTATGCATACATTTTCATGCATACAAACATGGATTGCTGTAACTCGCTACTCATTTGTCTTCCTTCTCGCCTGTCACCTCTTCAATCGGTGCAAAGTGTAGCTGCCCGGTCTGATTGTCAGCCTTCGGCGATTCCCACATATCTTGACCTTCACGGTTGAGCATCTACACTTACTTCCTCTTACAGCCCGCATTCGATTTAGAGTTGTTCTAGCGCATTTTTAAATCAGGCTCCACGCAATCTTCGTGACCATATCCACCGTCCTCTATCGGCTGCCTCTTGTCGTCCTCTTTGGTGACCCGACTCTTGGTACCTCGGACTCGGACGGTTTCTGCTCAATACCGCGTTTCTGCGTCTTTTTGCCATTTGCTTTGGAATTATATTTTCCTCGCCTGCTCGCTCATTGATTTTAACTGGAGATGTCTGTGCTTCTGTTCGCATTCTTCAGACTTTCATTTCCCACGGGACCTTTCGCACTGAGAGCGCCTGCGACTCAGTTGTACAAGGTTAGGCGCTATAGAAATACGTAAATGTAATACAACAGAATAGTGGTGCATACAAACATTGTCATGTATACTGAATACAAACATGGTCATATCATTTACACACCCATATTTATAAAGACAAACAAGCTTGCACACATGCGCACAAACATAGCCATTAAGTTATTAGTTATTCTTACCTTAGCAACTGACTAAATTTACATTGAGATGCTAGCACACTTAAACAAAGTGTTGTGCAAACCGTCTTTCCCATTGTCTGTGACTGTGTGGGTGATGCTTATGTGGTGAAAGAAGAGTCTGAAACAATAGTCATAAATTTCTCGGCAATGAACAGTCATGCTGTTTTCTTCAGCAACGACAGCAACGACAGCAATGACGCTAAGTGTGACTGCCCTTCAAGCTTATGATTCAGTGAGGCATATCTTCAAAATAGTTATTTTCAGACAACGCCTTTAGTTGGCCAACATACGGCTGGAGTCAAAGAGTATGAGGGGTCTAAGCGCAAAATAATAAATTTTGCTTTTTCTTCCCTGCAGGGAGTTGTGATACTAAATTTAGCAAATGGGCTACTTTTAGATTCACTAGGCGAACTATTTGTCTCAGGTCTCTATGGATCGTGAACCTCGCAAATTTATTGATACTAATATTTTTTGACTGAATTCGTCAACGTAGCCTATACATTATAATTCTGTTGTCATTGGTTGACCAGGTACGTTTCAGGTTGAAGATGATTTATGGTTGTTGTCATATTGTGGCTACAATGGCCGTTAACGCCGACATAAATATTATTTGACATATTACAGAACCCACCGTAGCGCTTCACTTATGCCTAATAAAGACCAACGACTTTTTCCGCTTGGTAAGGCGAAAAGCCGTGTTTATACCATCAACACAAAACCATTCAAGCAATTGCGGTACGTCAAGTTCAGATTGCAAAATGTCATTACGTGCGTGTTTCTTCTGCCAAAATATTCAACATAAAACAGTCACTTTCAACTAAAATACTACGTAATTTATTTGAAAGTAAGCCTTTGATATTAACCACTTTCTTAAACTCGGTGCATGAGCGTGGGTTGTCAGTCTAACTACTCGCCAGTGTAGTATACATCAGTATATATTGCGCTCGTCTGATTAATTCAATCATTCATCCTCTGCAAGTATTGACATGGCGCCCGTTCTAGAAATCTACCCAGACCAAACACTGTGACATTGGCTTTGGAGTTTAAAGGTATGAGGAGACATGGGCCTAGTGCAATATATTAATAAGCGCTTTCTTCTCTCAGGTAGATAAGCAACTAAGTGTAGCAAATAATTTTCAACTCCTAGAAAGGTCTGTTTTTCCCAGGCTTCAAAAGATGTTTCTGAAAGGCGTCACGGATGACAAACAACACATGTACTTTTTCCCGACTGACTAGTTGCCTGCTTTCATCTGGTGACATAATAGATCATCAACAGTGTAAAAAAACAACACAATGACGTTTCAGTCCTTTCACTGTTTGTCCTAAATAGTCCACTTAAACAACCCACAGATCCAAGCGAAAAACGACTATAAAAGCCGACACCAAAAGTCGGTTGATGCATCGGTTCTTCACCAGCAGAGAAAGAAGAAGAAGAAGACGCTGAGAATCTGAGAACTTCCTTCATCTACTCCTTGCTCGCCTACGTTCGTTGGAATCAAGATGATCGCCATGTACCTCTCTGCATTGGTCATCGTTGCTGGAATGCTGGGATCGATCTCAGGAGCATCAGCTGACAGCTCATATCAACTTCCAGAGGCTTGTCAACTCGGCTTTCAAAATGAGTTGGCTCTAATCACCTCGTTCTCCTTGAAGAACAACCACTTAGTTTGTGTCTTCGACGTTTTCACAAGCGTCTTCTATGTAAGTTATCTTGTTTTAAATTTAGTCGGACATAAAGCAGAATATCGGCAATAGTTAAAATATTGCAAGATGTATCATTAAACTTTAGACCTGAACCGATTCGAACGGTTCATGCTTTAAGCGAGGATATTTTTAGGTTTGAAAGCATAATGCTATTCTTTTGGTGGCTTTTCTTGCAATGCTGTTGTAATCACAATGGATTTCCAAACTGTTTGTTGACCATTCGACGTCAGAATCCCAGTCCATATAGGCCTATTCTTGAGGATTTTAAATAATTAGTTACTAGGCCTATACATAAGAAATTGAGATCAAATGCCTAATTTTTGGCAAAATCAGTTGTACGTAAAAGTTATGGGCCTACGTAACTCATCCGTAGCATAGCCTTGTAAAGGCCTATCTCTTGAATCGCGTTAATTATCTGTTACCTTTGTGTTTTAATTGTAAGGAAATATGATAATCATAATAATATAAATGTAACTGGGAAAATAATTGTTGAATTGCCACCATCGATGTACAGCATCACTAGGCATGTTCATAGCATTAAGTTAGGCTTCGAATAAGATTGTTTTCCGTGTGTCTAGTGTAGAGTTTTTGAAAGGGACTCAGTCGAAGAAACACTGCTTAGGGAATTCGGTCAACCTGAAGATTGATTGCGGGGAAGTCTTCAGGTTTTTAGTGTTAAGATATGTTTAAAAGTGAATTACAAAAAGATCACGTGCTATAATATAGACAATATTCAGTTATAAAACTATCTTTCTGTAAATGTAACAGAATTTATAAATTGTTATAATCTATGTAATTCAGGTGGAGCCATATTACTATGTATCCTTTACCCTGGGATGCGTACAAGTCATCGGTGGCCAAAGCATTCCTTCAGTAAGTTCGTCTGTAATGGTTTCTCCAGTTTAACTATTATTAATTATTATGCTAATCTTAAATGTGAGCGGGATATGGTACATTGGTCAGCTATGTCGCAATGCGCTGTTGCATAAAGTTTGATAACCGCAGGTTCATTGCCCACTTGTGTGCGCTCTGTTGATTGTCCGTTGCCAATCTTAGTTCAACAGCTAGATTCGTCGTTTGTAACGCTGCGCAACTAGTGTTGTTGATCAATGCAGGCCTATGTTTGAAGATAGGAAGAGAATAGCGAAAAGTCAACACTAGAAGTATGCAGAACAACAGAAGATGACAAAAGAAAACTTGAGAAGTCAAGACAAACTAAACAAATATTAGTTATCATTAGATTTTATTTAATTGGATTAGAATTGACATGGTCTTCGCCCAATATCGTGATCATAGTGTCACAATTGTATATAATTCCTTCAGAAAGTTTCTCAACCGTATTTCAGTCCTGTCATCACACGATAACGCAATAGAGGCAGAGAAAGAATGAGAAGCTAACGTCCATGTTTGTCTTTTGCAGCCAATGTGCCATATAGTCGTCAACAACGGTCCACCATACGGGTTCTGTAGTAGTCCCATCGGCAACTACAATGTGTGACGTAACCGAACACTGAATGGGTATTCTGCACGTTGAGGAGAAACAAATCTGTTCCTTCTAAACGGCTTCAGTTCTCAGTTCTATGGACATGCGATATAGCAATTAACTTAAGTCATAGTCTACGTTTAAATAGCGCTACACTAATTGTGACTTTTATGGCAAAGCTATATATGTAAATTTCTGCTTGATGAAATATTAATCAACGATAGCTGTTCAAATTAGTTGAACTTTATGCTTAATGTTGCAGCTAAGCGCATCATCTGCAAAAAATGATCTTGCATGTGATTGCCAAATTTAAATAATCCGAGTTCGAGAAAACTGAACAGAATCATTAATTGTTCAATTAAAAATATAAAGTCTTTGAGCAATCGTTTGTCATTTTATTTGAGTCCATTCTGAAGTGGGGCAGAGGGGCCAGTCACATTCTAGAAGAGAGAGGTGCCACGAGTCATGTGAAGTGCAAGTAATTGACTTAGGCTTACTGTGAATGATTAGCTAATGGTCAGACGGGTAACTGGTTACCTCATAGGAGCCATATACATTTACCGGGGTTTTACTGATGAACACCAGCTTATTCTGCGTGTATCAGAGAGCGATGCCATGTGGAGACCCTAGAATGGTTACTAGAGAGACTAGAGTAAGGAGGCAGAGCGAGAGAGAGAGACTGAGAGAAAGAGACAGACAGACAGACTAAGAGACAGACAGACAGACTAAGAGACAGAAGACAGATCAGCTGCATGTAAAAGGATAACCCATTGACTAATGGCAGGGCTGTTAACAATACTGGAAGAAAGTATTGCGATACCAATGCTTCATAAAAGAAGTATTGCAATACCAATACCAATACTTTTTCTTAAAAGTATTGCAATAAAAATACCAATACCAATACTTTCACCAATACTTTTCGACGAGCAAATTTCCTGTTTATTCACACAAAGCATGTGCTAAAGAAAAAGAAGTATAATTGCAATGTTAATTTTACAGACAATAAAGCAGTATAATTACAATTATGATTTTTACATATAAAAGATCAGTATAATTACAATAATAATCTTCACATAAGAAATCAGAATAACTGCAATTATTATCAAAATTCTTATTTTCAAAATGTGAGCCTGCTACTCCAGCTACACGATGGCCTATCGGTAATGTGCTTGCTCGCGTAGCATGCGGTTGACTCCGTGTAACGACCCTGGGCAAGTTGTTTGCGCACACGTGCCTCTGTCTCCAAGCAGTAAGCTGGGAAGTAAACGGCAAGTCCTGCGATATCACCGTGTCCAGGACCTCGGGATTAGGAAAAGGAGATGAGTACCTCTCCAACGTTCCGGAATATAGGCTGACTCTACCACTCAAGGATGTGCGTAGAGGGGAAACATAATTATATCCGATCGTTTCCCTATTTACAGATTCCTTCCATTGATCGTAGATTGCAACAAGAGACAATTTTCTAAGGGTGATGACTTATTGCTCACCATTTCTTAATCGCAAATATTTCAAGTGGAAGAGAAATAATACTTATTTTTTATTACAGTGAGAAAAAGTATTGGTGTCGCGTATCGATGACTGGCCAAAAAAGTATCCCGATACACACGCGATACCGACCAAATAAGACTATCGCGCTACACGCTGCGATACTGCAAAAAGATCGCCGATACCAAAGTATCGCGATACTTTATCGCGATACTTTATCGCGATATTAACAGCCCTGACTAATGGCCAGAAGGTGACGACCATTGAACAGAAAGATGACCTTAATATGCCTATTACGGTCATCCACAGCAGTTAAATAACTGCGTGTACATACGCTTACGAGAAACGCCTTCCATAATGATATGAATTCTGTAATCCCATTGTCAGAACCTCACAGTAGGTTTACCGGTTTTGACCACTGAGGAGGCAGGTATAAAAGCTTGTGTTCAAAGGAAATTGGAAATTGAAATGTCTAAATAACTCAAGTCTGCTTATACCCATCATTTTAAACTGATTAGCAGCATAAAACATGTTTACGGTGCATGTGCATGGGTCTCCACGGTCGCCACATGGTTACAACCTGAGATCTCCTCCGAATGGTTATAGCGCTCCCGAATAAGAGTGGTATCCTGCGCGTAGTATAAGAGAAGTAGGCCTACTCTAGTCTTGGTATAAGTAGTTTCATTACGATTGCTATTTGGCTGAGGGGTCGTCTTGAACACTGATCGTGTAAGCGAGCGAGAGTCTTCCTGAGACAGTTGCTGAGTAGTAATCTTTGGCTATTCTCTTCAAATATAGTTACAAACAGTCAACCTGCGCTCGAACTTATCAAGCCAAAAGACCGCTATTAGATTCAGTTTAATAGTGAATTTAGATTCGTTTGTTGAAGGATAGAATTGAATTTAAGGAACAGAGACAGAAAGAGAGACACACAGACATACAGATGGATAAAGATACAGAAACAGACGGACAGAAGCACAGACCGACGCAGACGGACACCTACGGACACAGACAGAGACAGAGTAGGCCGATTCCATTCCTTGAGGCAAAAGCTTGTAATACATGCACAAGGTCTTCGTTCTGTATCTCGATGTTAACTTGTAGGCCTAGTTCCCTTTGCACGCACTTCAAAGACGACATCGCGTGCCTTTTCATCACCGGTTGGACCACACGGAATAACAAACTGACATACCGACAATGACAGGGTCGTCCACATAGGGGAGTCCGGAGGCAAATGCCTCAAATCTCAAGTAGGGGTGGGACAATTTTTACGTCTTAGGGGGAATAATCTTGCCTTGCTAACACTGGAGACCGGGGGTTTGCCTTCATCGCTGAGGGGTGATTGACGCTCCTGACATGCGCAGACAAAGCCAGAGAGATACAGACACAGTCATACACGAACAGACAGAGAGAGATTTGGATGCAGAAAGACAGAGAGACAAGCTGTCGATTCCATTCCTTGTGGCAGTGGCATGGACTAAGAGCTGTTCTGCATTGTCTTAACTATTTAAGGCAATGAAACTTCTGTTATTTGCTTGACCTGCTGCAGCAATGTATTTCATGGAAAGGGTAGTCCAAGGCCCAATGGGGGAGGTCTGAACCCCAAGTCGTGGAAAATCTAACTCACACGTTGAAACTTTACGAAATTACCTTGAAATTACCTTGAAATTACCTTGAAATTACCTTGAAATTACCCTAAAATTACATTGAGGTATAGAACAGCAGAAAAGAGTAAAAAAAGATAAAAAAGTAAAGAATAGGTGGGACCAGTGAGATACAGATGAACAGAGAAATCATGAAATAATTAGGCCTTGACATGACGAACTCAAGAAAGCGAAAAAGGCAATAGAAAATGACACGGATATGAAGACAATTGGCCAAAGACAATCATCGGAAATAGACAATTGATCAAAGAAGGTCATTCGGCAAATAAACAAAGAGAGGCAGAAGCATCGACAGACAGACATAGGATAAAGAAGGCGACTAACAGGAGATGGGATAGACAGAATCAGACAGAGACGGACAGAGCAACGAAGATACACAGGTATAAACGCACGCAAACAGACAGAGAAGCAAGCAGACAAACACACAAACATCCACCTTCAGGCAAAATAAAATCCATAGCTGAGTAAGTTCATTTCGCCTGGATGGCTATCAGACGTCGAAACCAATCAATAGGTGTTCGCGTGACTATTCGATTCAGAGCACAATCTGGTGCAGTCGAGCGTAGCGATGCATATTGTTGCTGCGGCTGACTGGCTCTAGGATACGGCGGATGCCAGCGTATAACGAGTTCATATGTGCGAGAAGCATAGGAGGAAGTTGGCTTATCACCAACAATTATCTCACCTGTGCACAGAAACCAGGTATGCGTATTTACAAACAATCTAACTTAAACATCAACCATTCACTAAATTTAAAAAAAGTAAAAACTATATGTATGACATTTGTCTGCAATGTGCTTGTATGTATATATGCGTGCATTTACTTACGTACTGCGTGCGTGCGTACATATGTATGTATGTATGTATGTACGTACGTACGCATGTACGCATGTGTGTATGTATGTATGTATGTATGTATGTACGCATGTGCGCATTTACGCATGTATGTATGTATGTATGCATGTATGCATGCATGCAGGTATGCACAAGACACAAACGATGGTGCCTTTGAGCACCTCTCAACGTCAGTTAATTTAACGTGACATGTAGTTGAGGAAACTAGGAGAGTCAGCAATGGCGTGCCCACGCAAACACGTGGAGCCCAACAAGCGGATCCCGATGCATTATTACGACAGATGAGTTTCATGATCCATTAGGGTTGGTGGTGGGGTGCGTTGATGGGTGTGTTGGTTGGCGAAGCTGACTGCACCTCCTCCTCCGTCCAGGGATCTCTTGTTGTTGCTAGATGAAGCACATCCGGTCAAACCTCGAACCACCGGATCTGAATCTCAGGCACGACTAAGTTACGGAAGAACCTAAGAAGATCACGATTGGCCTATTTCAGAATGAAACAGCGACATCGTGTGCCTTTGGGTCAGAACAGTGAGGAGTGGCCCCTAGCGATTCCTACAAACTCGATATATTTCAATCTACCTATAGTCTCTGCGTTAAATTGTCAAACGATGGCGGTTAGATTTGAATAAAATGTCGTTGCTTTTGTAGCGCTACTCCGCGTGGATTATGCAGAAGACGGTTCCACCTCCTAACATGAGGAGTGGCGCCCGTCTTTCTTGGCCTGTGGTCTACGGATTTGCCATCTATGGTCAGGGTCCGACATACGTGGTGTCCGTCGAGAGGGACAGCGTCGCCCATGAGGCCGGTCTCTGTCCAGGTGACCAACTCGTCCAGGTAGATGGACACGACGTGGCCGAAATGTCGGCAGAGGGGATCATCACCCTGGCCGGGCGCAGTAGGTCGGAGCCACCGACGCTGGGCGTTGTGTCGAGGGTTCAAGTGGTGGAGTTGGGAGCAGACAGACGATGGGGATATGGGATGAGGCTGAAGGGGGTGAGGCCAACACTTGTGGAGGCAGTCGATCCGCAAGGACCAGCGGCTAAGGCAGGAATCAGGCCAGGTATATACATATATAGTCAATACCTATGTATACACATGTATGTATATTTATGCATATATATTTATGTATGTATGTATCACTGTATGTGCGTCTATGTATGTATTTATGCATGTGTATATGTATGTATGTATCTAAGTATGTATGTATATATGTATGTATGTATGAATGTATGTATGCATGCATGTATGTATGTATGTATCTATTGTATGTATGTATTTTTGTATGTAGGTTTTAATGTATGTATGTATCGATATATGTATGTATGTATGTATGCATGTATGTATGTTTATGCATATATTTATGTATGTATGTATCACTGTATGTGCGTCTATGTATGTATTTATGCATGTGTGTATGTATGTATGTATGTTTGTATGTATGGATATATGTAGGTATGTATGTACGTATGTATGTATGCATGTATATATGTATCTATTGTATGTATGTATTTTTGTATGTATGTTTGTATGTATGTATGTATCGATATATGTATGTATGTATGTAAATACGTATGTATGTATGGATGCATGTTTGTATGTATGTATGGATGCATGTATGTATGTATGTAAATACGTATGTATATATGGATGCATGTATGTATGTATGTATGTATGTATGTATGTAAATACGTATGTATGTATGGATGCATGTATGTATGTATGTATGTAAATACGTATGTATGTATGTATGTATGTATGTAAATACGTATGTATGTATGGATGCATGTATGTATGTATGTATGTATGTATGTATGTAAATACGTATGTATGTATGGATGCATGTATGTATGTATGTATGTATGTATGTATGTAAATACGTATGTATGTATGTATGTATGTATGTAAATACGTATGTATGTATGGATGCATGTATGTATGTATGTATGGATGCATGTATGTATGGATGCATGTATGTATGTATGTATGTATGTATGTATGTATGTATGTATGTATGTATGTATGTATGCATATAAATATGTATGTATGCATGCACGTACATGTATGTACGATATAGTGTCAGCTTCCATGTTGCTCACAGTATGTTTGCATATGTCTGTATGCATAGACATTGCTTAATATGTCGGATGACTTCGTAAGCTTTTGTACATCAGACGGCGATCTATGGGTTGCAAGGGTCAATGTTTTGCATGTTATTGAGTGACATCGTCAGCTGCTGTCCTTTCTCATAACATGCGCAGTAATGTTTATTCGAGTGACTAACTTTGTTGTATGGGCTGTCAAGAACGCATCTATGGCACTCTGTACTATATGCATAGATATAGATACATATTACATCATTACATATTACATCATTACATGACTATTTTATCATAGACCCTATTGACTTTAACATCATGTAGATCAGCGCAAGTGGCGCCTCTGAATAGGAATCTTGAAGGGGCGCCTTATAAATGTTTGCAATAATAAAATGTATATATATATATATATGTAGGCCTACATAAGATGCTTATGATTCTGTGAGTGTCTGCACCGAGCCGAACGGGTGTTTGGCTGTCTGGCCTAGCATAAGTAATTAATAATTGGTCGGACTGTCTTATACGCTATGCCCGTGAGGCGTCAAAAGTAAGTTGCTGAGGCAGGAAACTTGAAGTCTGTACGATTATTATATTATTAGGAATTTTTCTAGACCAAGAACTTAGCTTATCATCGCATGTCAATTAGCTTACCGCCTTACCCGTAATTGTTACTATCAGCTATATACCAGCCGCCTATACTCTTATCTCACGACGATTCTGCCACCCCAGTCCATGCGTTTGTTGCTCCGCTACCTGGTTGCCCTGCCCCGAGCGCTGTAACTATGACTACCCAACAGATCTAAGCAATATCGCTCTAAAACACTTAGCAATTGTCGGCTGCAGAGTCATAACCAACTGTACCTACGAATCTTAAGAGGATCGTATAGACTGTTCAAGAAGAACCGTCCAATCAAGGCCGTACCGAGCTATAATTGCGCCTTGCATGTGCCTAGCTAATTGCGCCCTGTGCGTAGCATCAATTTGGCGCCTCTACATTCTGAAAATGGTATATTTTATGGAATAATAAGTGATTCCATCCTGAAATTTGCGACATTTCCACGTTTACGCCCTGGGCCTAGGCCCTGCTGGCCCCTCTCGGTACCGCCTTGGGTCCAATACACGATAAGACACGATGGGCTTAAATTGAAGAGCGACAGCGTAGCACCTGCGTATCTTCATGGGCCGCAGAGCTTAACGGTCGCCATTCCAGCTGACTCGACACACGGTGCTCTCTGATGCATGCCAAATTAGTGCCAACTATTATTGAGGCATGTGTCGCATTGATGGTCTAAAGAGCAATGTGCTCCGAATAGGGAGCCAGCGTAGTGTACGTGTACCTGGCATATATTGTATTCAGTAATCGAATCTTCTGTCGCACGGTGGACCTTTGGTAGATAACAGCAATAAATCCTGTCATCGTGCAAATGAGTACGACATCAATAAAGCGATTAAAACGTAGCATTACAATGACCTCTTTGTTGGGTCTGACCTTTGACTTTTGACATTATATTTATCAGACGTCAGTGAAAGGCTATTTGTATGGGATGATGCTATAACTAATGTCGATTGTGTCAGTCATAGTTTAAAAACCGTCTTCATCTGTTACATGGCTCCAAATGTTTCGGCTTACGAGCGATGATCCTAATCACCGTTTTACTGGTAGATGGTCGATGTTAGGGTTTGATTTTCACATGCTGATAGTAAATCGACGCTTATACTCAAGAAACTCCGCCACTGTTAACACTCTGACAGTGCCAGTTCCAAGCCTGGATAAAGGAGAAGTCTGACGCTAATCAATCAATCAATCAATTTGTTTATCTACGGTCACAATCAACAGTTTACTCAAGGCAAAACAATGATAAAGAACATCAAATATAAAATTAAAGGCTATGTACAAGGGGAAATCCCTTTAGAATGGACATCCGAGTAGCAGAATTACCAGCAGAAAAGATAACCGTTGTATTAACATTGTTTCTTTTATAGGCGCACTGAGGAAAAATCAATCAATGCCCAGAAACAGAGAGAATTCTTTATTAGTTAAATGACTTAGCTATTGCGGAGGTGTGCACGGACGACAAGTGTGGAACCAAAAGCCATTTATGCTCTGTCATAAACCAATCCTTGTAGGTATTTGACAGGGTCATCCAGCCATACGATTAATTAAAAAGAATCGCAACTTGTTTTTAAATGAATAGAACAGAAGAACGTATTTCCAGCGAAAGTGCGTTCCAGAACAACGGTCCCGTAGATCTAAGACTAAATTTTCGTAGGTTTGTTTGGGGTTCTATACGGGCGGTATTCTGGTGCAATAGGAATGGATCTGGGAGCCCGTGTTCATAACGGTAAAATATATATCGATTTTAAGTATTTCTAGTTGATCCAATTTTAGTAATTAAAGGTCTTTAAATGTTGGGTCAGTGTGTTCATTCATATATGGACCCTGCTATTTATAAGACGTATCGCCCTTTGTTGTAGAACTATCAGTTTGTTAAGCTTTGGGCAATTGGAAGACCAAATTAGGTTACAGTAGGTTAAATACTGGTAAATCAAAGTATACACAGTATGGTTGAAGTCTGATAGATTTAGGGATAATATGAGAAACTCTGCATAGTATACCTACATGATTGCTTTTGGCTATTTTACTGGCAATATATGATCAACATGTACAGCCCAGGATAGATGGTGGTCAACATATACCCCAAGGAACTTAATTGGCAGACTCTACCTGACTAATGGGTACACCTTTTATGTGAAGACTTATATCCTTTGGTACAATTTTCTATAGGAACTGAAACGAATAAAATTGGTCTTATCCAGGTTGATCGTGAGTCTATTTGCACAAAACAAATCAGCTACCTTCGATGGCTGGAAGTTAATAATTTCAGGCAGCTTTTCCCATGATTTGTGCGAGAGAAACGTAATAATGATGATCCTTGTTGTCACACTACAGTGCCGTCAAACTGCAACTAACTAACTAGCTGCACTGAAAGCGAACGCGCGGACTTCAAGTCCTTGGAAGAAAGTCTACGCGCAATGTCGTGCTGGCTACTAAATGTTTTACGGGTCTACTGCATTGAGTCATGCCATCCTCCTTTATCGGGGCTTTGGACTAGCACTAACAGAGTAGGTGAGACTGAGTTACACTGATATGAGGCACTTAGGAGTTAATCAGCTCACAGTTGAATATATATATATATATTTTTCCAATGGCCATGAAGCAGTTGAGTCAATCAATCGATCGCATGTAGGCCTATACACGACTCACTCCGGTTCCTGCGTCGAGCTACTGTGTGTGTATATAAGTAGGCTATTTGATTGCGATCGAAAGCATATCTCCAATACAAGTCATCGGTTCGTTGAGACGGTGCCAGCAGACGTAAATATTAATTGGATTCGATCGATAATAACAATAGGGTAGTCCTACACGCTGGTCGGTGGAGTTATTTTGTTCTGCTTTGACTTAGTGCTTGATTGGCACACGCAGATAGCAAGTCGACGATGTAAACTTGTGCGCTTGTAAACCTAGACGCTTGTAAACTTAGACGCATGTAAACGTAGACACATGTAAACGTAGTAGACGCATGTAAACGTAGACGCATGTAAACTTAAAAGCATGTAGGCTAAACGCAGACGCATGTAAACGTAGACGCATGTAAACTTAAAAGCATGTAGGCTAAACGCAGACGCATGTAAACTTAAACGCATGTACACTAAATACATAGGCCTATACAGTAACGTAAGGTTATTATCTCCCGTTTACTTGACAACGGTCATCGTGCACATGGCATGGTCCGGGGTTTAACAATCGGTGCAAACACGACAAAACAGTCAAATATCGAACAACCTATTCTCGTTGGTTAAAGGACTTCTATCAGTTTCAGGCGAAACGATTGAATATGCATCGAGAACACAGAGTCGACGGCAGACTTAGCAGTCCTAAGCCGGCAGCAAATGAAATCTATGAATGGCATGAATGTTTTTTACTAAACAGAGGTCTGACTATGGCTAATTCCTATATATCGTCTCTTTTATAGATATTCTACAAACAAGTAGGCCTAATTCAACCGCTAAATTTTAATTCAATTCTGGTGTATTTTTTTATGCTTTTCAGCGTTTTATTCAGCTTCCCCAAACTCGATCGTCACATCTTTATTTATTTATTATTTGTCCAGGTGACATAATCTCTATTCATTTATTCTTTATCTAGGTGGCATAATCTCTAAGAATATATTTAGATCTTGTCCAGGAAACATAATCTATATTTATTTATTCTTGTCCAGGCGACATAATCCTTGAGATCGAAGGTCATCGCATCCGTAAGCTAGAGCTGGCA
Organism: Bimastos eiseni; assembly: GCA_959347315.1. Taxonomy (NCBI): domain Eukaryota; kingdom Metazoa; phylum Annelida; class Clitellata; order Crassiclitellata; family Lumbricidae; genus Bimastos; species Bimastos eiseni. The sequence goes on along the minus strand of OY365809.1, from coordinate 38,278,325 downwards.
GAGTCGATTCTTCGAGAGAAGTTCGGAACTATTACCATGGCGATGGTTACCATTGACAACGCGCTTAGTCTGCCGTCCTCTGGGAGGGACAGTCCTCCGTCGATAGTCCCTGCACTGACCAGACCTCGTGGTAGCCGGGTCCGCAAAGCCAGAGACCTCTTTGCCAAAGTAAGAATCAAATTCCACTCAATCAGAATTATTTCCATTTTATACAGAGAAAGCTGTACACGAATGTAAGTGGAAATGCGATCATGTTTCAAGCGTGACAGCGATGACAATATTTAGGCATCTATATATATATATATATATATACATATATATATAATGTAATGTCATCGAGTATTTATTTAGCGATATTAATATATTTCTATATATTTACGATATTAATCTGTGATAGAAACTTATGTTCTCAATGGCTATTACGACAACGTGAATGATGATGATGATGATGATGCTGATGTGTGGCAGCAATTAAAAGAAACCTTTCCTTTGCAATTTTCTTTCATCATGTAACATGTCATTTTCTGGAAAGCTCTGGAGAGCCGCCACAGAATTCCTTGAGACTCGATCGAGAGCCTATAACTGTACATGGAGGAGTTGCAATTTCTTATTAAAATTGTCTGATTATCACAATTGCACCGTATTGCACTCACTGTATAGCACTGGTATTGAATATTCGGCAGATGAATGTCATACTGGAGGATAACTTTGAGAAGAAAATGGCTCTTGTTGGATTGCTGAAGCAGTATGCGGAGAAGAGGAACATAGAGACCTTCTCCAGCGCCATTGCTATCCTTCTGGCTGATCCACGTCATCGGCCGCTCATCAAAGAGATCAGGTAGCCCTGACAATGGTATTATTACAATAATAATAATAAGAAGAAGAAGAATTATTATTATTATTATTAGCCTATTATTATTATTACAATTATTATTAGGGGCCTATTATTATTGTTATTATTATTATTATTATTATTATTAATAGTTGTGACCGTAACAGTAGGCATCCAAATGATCGTTTGTTATTCCACGTATACAGGCCTATAAAGGACCTACGATTATTCGCTAAACCGATCAAAATTCATGACGTTTTCAGTTCTCATTACAGACTCTCTTAATGTCAACTCAAGCTGCATGTAATAAACCAACTGTTTGTCTTGGAACTCTTTTCCACAGCTCCTGCGCCTGGAATTACTAGCCCTCTCACCTTCATATATATATATAAATATATATATAAATATATATATATATATATATATATATATATATATATATATGACGGACCTTCCAATACAAGGACTATCGATAGGGCCTACCACGATGACATCAACCACATTATATAGGCCTAGGCCTACCCAACGAGGATGACCTAAACTAAGATATCAAACCTAAGCCTGAATGACTTAAACCAGGACGCCAGCTTATTGACGAATTTCACGAGTCAGGTCACAAGTTGGTAGCCGTTGGTCATGGCTCAAGCACAAGGTTACCGAGAGTCAGAGGAGGCAGAGTAGCTGTTAATGCTGGTGTCGTTTCTTGTGGCGACGACACCTATAAATAGGCCTATCCATCTCAGAAGAATTCTCCCTCTTTTGGATACCTTCAGAACGAAAGCTGCAGACAAGTGTAGGCCTGCGCACCTAAGCTGAACAATTAATGGATTCCCCAAGGTTGAATTACGAAGCAGTCGTGGCCGAGTGGTTAAGGCGATAGACTAGAAATCTATTGGGCTCTGCCCGCACAGGTTCGAATCCTGTCGGCTGCGTTACAACTTTTATTGACACGGTAGTAAGAATACGGATGCGCCCTGAGCAAAGAAAAGAGTAATACGATCTGATAGAAGGGCTGAAATTATGTTTAACGACATCGTCATATCTTATAGTTGCACATGCTGTTGGCGTCTTTTGACTAATATTTTTGACGTAGGCTCCGTTTTGGTAGTATGTTGCTGAGAGTGACAGCTGTCGTTCAATCGGATCATCATATTTATTTAATATATATTATGTTTTTGCGTCTACATTCATATGTAACCAGAGCCGTGTATAATATGTATTCTTTATGACATTCAGCATCTGCATTCATAAACAGGTTCAAAGGCAAACCGTCGATGAAACTGTCTGCACTCTGAAAGTGCCAGTCCCAAGCCTTAATAAAAAAGTAGGGCAACGCTAATGATCTCTGTTGTCACACTGTGTCGTTAAACTGCAACTAGGCCTACTAACTAAACCGTCGATGCTAAGCCAAGTCTCCGTGGCGCAATGGATAGCGCGTCTGACTATTAGAGCCTGAAGACAATTCTAAGGTTGAGGGTTCGAGTCCCACCGTAGTCAAATTTGAATCGTCCTATGACTCGAGCAGTTTTCGTGTTTCAAGTGTTACGCGGTCAAGTTAATCAGATCGTTTAAAGTCGTTAACCATGGCCAAGATTAAAACATGTCTACGCGTCGATTAAACATGAATGACGAGTATATTCGGGACAAAATTGTTGTGGACGCGCGAGTGCATGATTATGTTTGCTACCGTACTAGCCTAGGCCTCACTGCATGGGCGTCAAAGCTCTTTAAGCGGTGGGAAATTGGCAATATTTGCAAGTGAAAGTGGCGGCCAGGGTGCTCTCTCTATTTATTCCACGAAGGAACATTTTGCTTCTCCGTGGGAGAACGGAGAATGGGATTTTACCAGAGCTTTTTATCTTGGAATGCATAATGAGCGTAATAATTATACTTTCCCCATTTTTCTTCGTTCCATTATAGGCCTATGGTTTTAAGTATTTGTAGGCCTACATTTAAAATAACTTTTTTGATAATTATAAGAAAATTATTTGCCTATGACATTCTGGACATTTGTTTTTTCGAGGTTAAAGCTTTATGACGTCATATTTGAGTGGGGTGTCAAGACTTTTGTGACTACGTACGTGTGATGAGGCCATCATGAGGGGAGGGGTCATAATTAGTCCAAAATTGCGTTATGTACGTCATTTACGGACGGACCCTTTTGCACTAAGAACCTTTTTCGCTACAGAAAATCGTACGAAACTAGGCCTATATAATTATATAAGAGAAAGACAAAGAGAGAAGAGTAGGGCCTACGGTCTTGAAACAATGGAGATTGCTTTTTGCGAATATCAGGTCGGGCTAAATCAGTAAGAAACAAACAGAACAAATTTAGGGCCTGTGAAGTTCCAAGAAAAACCCGTTCTAGGCATCTAAAAGTAGGCCTATGTAATATTATCAGTGGGGCAAAGTGCCTAGGTAGCCTATTGCGCATTTTGACCTATAAAAGGGACAAGATGCCCATATTGACCCAAATAATTAAAGACGATTTTAAGCTCAATTTTGAATCTATTTACCTTTTTTTAATTTAGTGATTTTGTTTAGGCCTACCATTAGCATATGAGCAGATGTTGTCGATGATCATAAATATTTATCAGCTGTCATTAAGTTTTTGCTCTCTGAACATAATTTTCCTTAAAGTGGGCGTTTTGTCCCACCTTCCCCTAATCATGGTATCGCAATTTCACAGATGTCTGATTGCGTAATGGGCCTAATTATTTGAAATGCCTTAGTCGATGGGTCAAGTTGATGGTTTTAATATTCTACTACCTGTAAAGGCGAATGGCGGTTGCCTCGGCTTATCTATTCATCTACCTTATTCTTCAGATCTTTCATTCCGCTGAAACACAAGACGCAGTTTGACGCTCTTCTTGACCAGAAGTCTGTCACAAATGGCGCCACTGGTCATAATTATTCATCTAGGGAAGATCAGCAACACCATTGGTACAAAGATCTTTCGGAACCAAGGTATTATCATTTCTTATTAAATAATAGTATGACAAAGTTATTTGCACCATGTCCTATTTCTTTTCCAGTGTTATTATGAATTTATAGGCTAAACCTATCTGCTATGATATTTGTCAATAGCAGGCCTACCATGCGAATATAAAAGAGTCTGAGGCTGTCTCATACGTTACCCTTAGCATACCTATTCTTAGCATAGCTAGCGTGATGTCACGAAAGACACTGGCACGATTTGAAAGTGGGAAGCGAGATTTGGTTTAAAGGGAAGCGGAGAGCTGGCTACTCATGTTATTATAGTTTGGTAAACAATTATTTTAGTTTTTTCAAAATTTAGTCTAAGTTCTGATGTTTGTTTTCCCATTTACAGGCCTACAAATTACAATTAATTTAATTAATACCCTTGCGGTTAAATTTTTGTTTTTCTGAATCATTTTCGCTTCGGTTCTGTTATAACAATAATTTTATTTTGTGCTTTATTTCTAGTTTCTGTACTATATGTCTATTTATGTAGATTAAATACATAAATCTCGTAATAACTTAAATCTAGAAAGAACTTATTATGATTATTAAATGATAAATAACTTAATCTGGAAAGTTAGTCTCAGTTGAGAGTACTCAATTACTGACACTCGTGATACAATCAGTTCTAACCACTTAATGATGCTAATTAATGCCATTTTAATTTGACTAGCCCTGTTTTCTTAGTATTTCCAATGGGTTTAAGATCATGTGCGTCTGGTCACTCTGGCAGCCCTTGTATTACCAATGCTACTATTTTCTGCTTATTATCAATATGGACAGTGGTTAAATTGCTCATCCAAGGGTGCAGCATCTCCACATGTTTATAATTAAAAAACTAATACCAAAGTCAGGCTAAGTGGCGAATCTATAACAGAAGTAATCGCTATTTGCTATTCGGATAAGCATAAAATGTGTGTAATAAGGTGCACATGGTTGATTTTTTTTATACAAAACATGTATTTAACAGGTGATGTGTCTCATCTGATGAGTGGCAGATCTCGTGGTTTAGGTGGTGGATCTCAAATACGAGGTTCCGGATCTGAGATCTGGCGGGATTCGGCTGAATTTAACCACTGAATATAGGGCATCTGAAGTCTATATTCCAATATTCTCAGATTAGCTTCATTTGTCCTACTTTATGCAACCGTATGATTCCATATGTAGCAAATCAATAAGCCATGTGACCACTTCATGCTCTGCATAATTATATATTGGATAATTCAAACAATCGGTTCAGAATATCTTGAATTGTTTGCGTAGGATTTATGTTGTATAGTCTATTGTAATGTATTCTGTTGTTGTGATGTAACTTGTAAATTTTCGAGATGTCTCTGTAAACTGTGCTAGACGACTAGCTTATGCAATGGTGCTATAGAATTAGAGTCTATTAGACCATAGATTTAGTTGAAATTATTATGTGTATCGCACAAAGTTTGTCTAATATTTGCAGAATCTTTACCATAGAGAGAGCTGACGGTAGTTTTGGATTCGTACTTCGTGGTCACAGCCCAGTGTGTATAGAATCCGTCTTGACAGGAGGCCCAGCCGACAGAGCAGGGCTAAGACCAGGGGATGGCATCATCAAACTCAACGGCATCGATGTCAGGTGCATAATATCGAATGCTGACGATGACATTCATTTATTGTAGTAAAATATCGGCCAGATGACAAACCGCATTGTGGCTTACAGAGCAATTTTAATTAACTAATGAGAAATAGATGTATTTCCTTAGAGTTTGGATTACTGGACTATGAGTTTGCCCTTTTCGGACAATTCTTGTGCTTATACAGAACTCTTGATTTGAAGTCCCTGTCATCCTTGCTAAACATCGGGGGGGTCAGATTTAATGTGATGACATGTGATCTCGTTTTAATATGATGGCACTTCATCTCGTTTAATGTGATGACACATAATCTTGTTTAATGTGATGACACGTGATCTCGTTTAATGTGATGGCACGTGATCTCGTTTAATGTGATGACACATGATCTAGTTTAATGTGGTGTAATGTGATCTCGTTTAATGTGATCTGATTTAATTTGATGCCATTTAATGTGATCTGATTGATCTACTCTGACCTAATTTGGAGACCTCAATGTGTGCATGAGGGAATCTTGCTTCAATAGTTTCTTAATATGGAGTGTAATGTATTATATCTAAACCCAAACATCAGGATCATTCAAGACATGTAAGAGATGTCATAGATTTGCTTAATATTAAGTTTACTCAATAAGGGATTACAGTGAGCCAAAAATATAATATAAGACATTGAGACTATCCAAACTGTTTCAGAGACCTGTGACTAAATGTAGAGATATGGACTAATGGATCTGCAGCATGGAAATTGGATGCAATTTGTTCTTAGTTCTAATTTTATTTGGTGAGCAGGCAATTGTACAGACATTTGCATCCACTTCTTTTGTATCCAAGCCTTCGTAGATCGTGACTGGAATTGCTAATTCGTCATCAGAGAGGGTTGTTGTCAGTTATTGATGGTTTTGAATCTTATGCCATTCCATGCAAAGGTGACATTAATCAACAAGAGAAAGATAGAAGCCTCATTTCAATTGCCTCGTTCAATGTCATAATTTGACAGAAGGTGCAGGTTTTTAGGAAAAGTTTAATCAGTGCAAACCTTCTAACATTTGCTTAAGAAGAAGTTTGTAGCTGTAAAGGTTGGTGTAAAATAACAGCATGTAAGGTTATGCAAAGCAGTCAAAAGACCCATTTAGTCTAGGACATGCTGTGAAAAGCTTCCATGAGAGTGTAGAGCAGTTTGTGTCGATTTTACATATCCACTGCGACTGCTTCAGTCCCGGTTATGATTTTCCATTTGTACGTTGTCTTTAATTTTACATGAATTACTTACTTGACTTAATAACATTCCGTAATGTATTTTGAAATCTCCTGCGTGTAAAGAAATAATGAAACATGTGACATAGTCATGTGAAATTGATGTGGAAACAGAGTTTTGTACATTATAATTGGACAACTTCAAGCAAGCTTCTGGATCTTACAAGACATGTAAGACAGTCATTATGATTGGACATCTTATTTTGTTCTCTTCATCTGATGCAGAGCGTGCAGCCACGAGTATCTCGTTAGGTTGCTACAAAGCAGTGGACAGAACCCAAGACTTGAAGTGATTCAAGGAAATCAAGGACTTGCTGAACATCAGGATGGTAGGTCTAACCGGCAGTCACAAATGCAGATTTATTATGCAATGTCTCTGCGAAAGAATCCTGTTATTTTTCTAGTTATTATTGATTTGTGCCATTTTATGTGTATCATAAGTCATATGCGCATTGCTCCACCTATATTGGCCTGATCAGTGATCAGCTTGAGTTGTCTTTCTCAAGAGCTTTGGTTCGATCTCCTCAGTTCGTACCTTTCATAGTTTCACAGGCGCTTGAAGTCTGTATTATACAGTAGAACTTTCGCTTGCTTATGTCAGGAGTTCCACTGGTGTATCTGTTCTTGAAGGGATGCCTTAAAAATATGTGAGTTTGCAATTATAGCTGTGTGTATAGCAGTAATTAAATAGGCAAGAAAAAATTAGTCACTTTATGACTTATGGGTCATAGGGTAATTGATAACACACTGGTGTTATCAAGTAAGTAAGTAGTCTTTATACTCTTTGGTATCACAAGTCAATTAATAAATGCCATAAACAGTTTTTAGGCTTCAGTGGATGGTGAGCATGATTGTTGTTTTCCACGCACAGTGGCAAACTGGAGCAATTCATCCACATCCTCTGAATCTTCTGATTCGAGTCCTGAGCGGATGGTGGCCTGGCTTCCAGACACGAAGGGTCCAGACTCAAGTGAACAGTCCTTTCAACTGCAAGTGAACCACTTGTTAACTGGCAGAGAAAAGGCCCTTATGCGTCGGACTCTAATGAAATTCCGAGAAGACAGGTGAACTTTCTATCTAATATATTTATGTAATATACACTGGGAATGGATAAAAAACGAACCTATAGAAATACTGTAATAATTTGTCCAATAGTTTGTACATTTTAATCAAAAATGAGAAAACTTCAGTTTAATGATTATGAAGGGCATATTTAATATTTATTAGTTATAACATGTGTTTGAAATGTCCTCTTTCGGCCTCAACACATGCACCAAGACGCGCTTGCCACTGAGTATTTTCTGCATCGATTGCAACTTTATCAAATTTGTCCCATACCTGTATGATGCACACTTTTGTCTTGTATACTTTTTTTCGATTACACCCTATATATTATGGAAAAACTTTTATAGAAAATATATTGCACTGTAAAAATCATTTTGTGTTATTATTTTGACCTCACTGAAAGTCCTGTTGTAGACAAATAGCATAGCTATGATGACGTCATTGTGACGTCAATTTTTAACCTGTGCAGCGCATAATTGTAAATATAATTACTATTTTAGTTGAGCGTAAAATACTTTTAGTCTTAATGACATTTTAAATTTTGTGTATTTATTTCTCTAGTTATTGTATAGGTTGGTTTTTTTATCTGTTCACAGTGCATATAGGCAATTATAGCACTCCTTCAAGTTAACTATTCAGGGGCACTCACAACCCAGGCATAGTAATTTATAAAGCCCCCATTCAAGGTAAATTTTCAATTTTGGTGGAAATTATTTTATCTGGGCATGAGGCACTACAAGCAACTACAGAACTCTTAAAGTGGAATTACGAAGAATCCGGTATGACATTCAGTTTTGCTATGGATAATAGTTTCAATGCAATGTTATGGATATGGATGAGCCGAGAGACCAAGTGAAAAACCGTTCCAAACAGATGGTGTTGCAAATGCTACAAATGTTGACTCTGTCGTAATAGAATTAGAATTAAGAAATTACTGCTCATTTATTGTTGTAAAATAGCAGTTTGAAATGACATAGTGTTGTAATTGCAATTGTCATGTAGTATTGGTAATAGTGCCTGTTATGGGACCAGTGGTTAAGGATCTTACCCGATGAGTTCATTGGTTAACGAGCAAAGTTGATGCCACACGTTCTCTTTGTATTGTTTCATTTACATCTAGAAACCTCTTCACTAGTTAATTTAGTTAACTGGCTAACTTGTTAATTGGTATTTTATGATGTTATAGAAATGTTTCTCAACTTGTTGATCGTATGATGACGATATTAGACACCGATGCAAAGCAAACGCTTTGGAAACATCTTTTGCCTCGACTTTCTGAAGACCACCAGAAATACGTTTTACAGAATGCTGGTATCCCTAAATATCTACTCACTGGTCAGTTATTGCCTCAGTAATTACCTTAATTATTTGCTTGGTGATATGGTGATAAATGACAAAACCTAGCATTCTTCCAACTCTGTCTTATCTTTAATGTCCTTTGACCTTTTGTATTGCCACTGAAATACTCTAAAACATTACAAAGAGGTTGCCGTTGATTAATGCCTTTTGTACTATTCACACTGTTGGTATAAAATAAAAACCTTGCAACCTAAAGGGCAAAAGTTGTTCAGTTGGTGCACTGTTGTAAAATGTAAATATAAATTAGGATTATTACTGTAGACACATAGTGGTAGGCTTATGAAATTAAGACTTGTAGTGGCATCGATTGTCCAATGATATTGTGCATTGTATAGCTGTAGAAGTTGACATTGTGTATTTTCACTAGACACGATGTTGCTGGACAAATTTGAAATCATGAACATATGTAACCTTGTATATTCCAGGGGCTATCACTATTGGACGATTCGCCTCTAAGGGTTTCACCTCTAGGGCTTTTACCTCTGGGGCTTTCATCTCTAGGGGCTATCACCTTTAGGGGCTGTCACGCGTGAAACTCTGGACGATGGCGGTATATAAAAGTCATAGACCGTCAACAGAGGCGTGGGAGGACTACGAATGAAGGTGTACCTGAAACCTGAGAGGGGAGACATCAATGGGTTTCGCCGGAGGCAGACGGCCTCAATACAGACAGCGTGAAGTATGCAAAGATCAACGGAGTGTCAAGCAATGAAACCCGACACCTCGAGGCAGACGACGTTAGAGCCACCTACCCCTCCCATCTCTGCGACCCACGGACAAGAAATTCATGACACCAGCTGAAGATCTGGTCTGAACCGGCTTGTTGACACTGATCAAGAATAAGGGACAATTTTGATACGAACGGCGCAACCTATTAGGCAGTATAACTATAATAATAAAATTCAATCCCTGGAACCTGTTGCCCGTCTATGACATTAACAAGGCCCAGCCATGACAGCCGCTAGTCAAACATTAACTGTACGCCTCGAGTGATATGACGTTATGCTAGGGACACCAAGATCTGACCAACCAGGTTTAGTAATAGTTTCAGCAGGTGATCTGTCGTCCAATAGAGATACGAATTTTGCATTTGGGATGGCGAAGGAAATCGCCTCTAGAAGGGTTCATATAGTGTAGCAAGGGAAGGAACAGGGACTTGTTTTAGGAACTGGGGGAGACGTTAGATTGTTCTGACGATAAGGGTAATCAACGTAGTTGGAGAACCCCGTCTCCAACATAACCCACGGAAGCATTTCTAAAAGGACACTAATAACTCCAGTAAGTGTAGATAGGATGAGTGGTGTGTATATATATCATTAAATATACATATTAAAACCATCCAGTCTGTCGTGTTGCTGAGCTTTTTGATTGAGGAAAATAACTCGTCATCAAGAAGAAGGAGCTGGCGGGAGAGAAACCCGCGACAGGGGCCCTCACCCCAACTTTCATTAATGATGATGAAGATCGTGACACATGTCACTGACTGTAGTTAATTGATTGTAAACATCTCCAATGCGTCTGATTTTTTTTCTCCCAATACTCACAACTTTCGTGTTCTATAAAATTAGACATTCTGTTACCCACCAGTTGCTTACGAATTTGAATTTCTCTTTTTGATGCTTAATTACTACACATTGTTGAAATTACGACCCGGGTACCCGTCGACCCGCGGAACGGGTACCCGGGCACCCGACCACGCGGATATTTTGTTAGCAAATGTAGGGAATTGCGCATTTTTATGGAATTTCGGGTACCCGAAAACCGATTTCATTACCCGGGTAGTCAGCTTCGGACAGGTACCCGGGTACCCGTTGACAACACAGGAGTCATTATCGTCTGCCGTTAATTCCAATCAGCAGGTTGCTTTATTATGCGCTTGATCCAACGTGTACAAAACTGTATGGGAAACCTATTCAGCTGATCGTTAAAGGCGTTATCCTCGGCCGTTGATGAGAGCTTGGTTGGAAGCCTCTACAGGTAAATCATACCAAGGTTTCCCCATTTATATAACTTAACCAGCATGCTACAGAAAATTAGTGTGCAGTTACTGATTGTTTCAGGAACCTGTAATTACCATGATTTGCATTTTGATATAGCACATAATTGATGCTTGTAATGATTTGTCTTTCCAAGAGTTGCTCCCATGGAAGCAATGCTTACATTTCGTGTAATTATGAAATGTTTAAATTTTAGAATTGTTTAAAACTGGAAATACTGACAGCTTATTGAAGTTGAAGAGAAATGAAAACCGAAGCCAGGATGAGTTGCTGAGTGGTAAGAATTCTAAACCGTAAAGAATGTAAAAGCGATCAGAGCCTATCAGAAATTTAGTTAAATAATTTCATGGCTCAGTATCAAGACATTACAGGGGTAATGTCGGGAGGGGTAATGTCCTAGACCCCATGGTCCACATATTTTAGTCAATTCCGAACATGTGCTCGATTGTACATTACTCTGACATCATAATTCATAGTAAATCATTAAATAGTGCTGTAGTTGACTGGCCACTCAATAGTACTTAGTCTCTAAGTAAGTTGTAAATGTATAATGAAGTTTCTAAACTTATTGGAGACAGTCACTGAAAGTCAAGTACTCATTTGCACACAGCATTGCATTTCCATGGACAAAACAACCCTATCTGAATGTTCATTTGGACTTTGTATAGTGCCATGTGAGGGCCTGACAGAGATTTTGTAATTATCATATTCTGTAAAATCAGTTATGAGTTGCAGTGGCATCAGAAATATTTGTTTCCTTAATGGTGTGATATTATGCAATATAAAAGTGTGTATTATATAAAATTGTGGCATGGTGGCCGATCGGTTAGAGCGGTCAGCCAGCAAAGTTCAGTGTGCGTTGAGCAAGCTGGTTCGACCCTCGTCCGGGGGGAGTCACTGTGTAGGAACCTTGAACACGTCCTTCGTGCACAATTGCTCTGCAATTGCGCCGTCGAGACGTGCATGTGCACTTCTGAGCAAAAAATTTGGAAGAAAAGCAGTATAAAATTCTGGTAATAAAAAAAGTATACTGAGTACTTCTTGATAATTTATCATTAGGAATTTTAATTGTGAATTTATTTCAAACAGGAGGATATATTTAAAGTTGAAAATCGTCAGGAAGAATATACATAAATGGGAGATAGTGACAGTTTAATGTTAGAACATGTGTTAGTACTAAATATAGTCCATGCAAGCCGGTATGAGTTGCGTTCAGGTGATTTTCTATGTTGATGATTGAACAACAGATTCCCAGGAGAGTTTTGCCGAGTCATTTAGCCATTTAAATTCTGGCAAGCTGTCGTCTTCCTTTCGTCATCAACTCGGTTTCCTCTTGACTTCACGAGAACGATCTCAACTCAAGAAAGCCCTTCAAATTTACGAAGAGCGAAGGTGACAAGATTGAGACTTGTCGTACTTTTTAGGTTTTGATTTGAACTAAATAAATTCACCCGAATGCTATACAAATTAATCTATTCCTATTGTGAGTGTAATTAGGCTTATTATTGTTTGATCTCTATTTACTCTGGCTACTCATAGGATGTATGTTGTGTAATTGCTAGGATTGATTATTTTATGAGTGTACATTTTTTTTGAACGTTCATGTTATTATGTGCCCGCAGTGCGTTAGCAAGCAGTTCAATAATGTACATACTTACTTACTTTTATGTAGCTGCAACGTTTTAATAGAGGGAATCGAAAATGCATAGTTGTGGCACTATGAAGACCATTATCCATACAGCATGGTGGTGTTCTTTTCCATCACCTACTACTTGATCATTAATCGGATGATTGTGGGTTTAAGCATGCTAAGTGAACTTTACGTAATGATCCTGGGTAAACTGTTATAACCTGATTGTCTCATGACTCTTTTTTGACTTTACCAACCATGCACATTTAGTAAGTTCAACAATATATTGTTGGTTAGTTGCTGTTCAGTGACACTGTCATGACGTCATAACAAAGATGGTTAACGTCACCCTCCTCCTTTGTACAACTTGGGATTGGCACTACCACAGTCAGGGCAGTGACAGAGTGTGAATGAGACATATGAAAACGGATAAATAAGGATATGCAATAAGATAATGGATAAGATAATGCCTTAGCTTTACAATGTTAGTGTAAAATGGTGACTGAATGTTTGCACTTTCGTGGTATTGTGCATCATACTCCGTCTCTATGTATGTGTATATATTTTATATGTATGTTCAAATTTGTATGAATATGTATATATTTTTATGTGTGTATTTAATGGGGGATTTTTCACAAGCATCAACATATGCTGATAGATGCTTGAAGCCCTTGCGACCGTTTTTGTGTAACACAATGATTACATGAATCCAGATGAATGATGTTATGATGCTACCTACCTGAGGCTTTCTTTTCTATATGATGTTAAAAGTTTAATTTATTTTGCTGTAGGAATGTCCATCATTTGCTTGAAGATGTCATGGAATTGCTTAATACTCCATCAAAGAGTGTTCTTTGGCACCATATCATTCTACTGCTATCTGTTCAAGACCAGAAATACTGCCAGAAAGTTATTCCATTCCTATATCCTCCAAATGCAGCGGGTACATCTGCGTTCTACCTTCAAAAAATCTATGTTTGTTTGTTAGCTAAACAATTGCTACTACAAGTGTTTATTTGCTCAGATTTTTTGCAGATACTTTGAGTAAGATTGCAGCAAGTTCTTCGTAGAGCTTGCAATCGATGAGCATTTGCATGTTGCACCGGTCCCTCCATCAGGAATACTCTAGCTCGTCATATTTGCAACTCTCTCATGCTGGGAGGGGTTACGGATGGAACACTTCTGCAGTGGGGCGAATTCACAGAGGAGCACTTCCGCAGTGGGGTGAATTGATGAGAGGAATACTTCTGCAGTGGGGCAAATTCATGGAGGAACAATTCTGCAGTGGGGTGAATTGGTGAGAGGAACACTTCTGCTGTGAGGCGAATTGACAGCAGGAACACTTCTGCAGTGGGCAATGTGAGAATAGCGGGATCCACGGAGTGACCCGTTGATGTCGAGAACAATTTAATCTCTATCGCTGAGTGTTCATTTTAGTCGCATACGCCTCCCTATTTTCAATTAAAGTTTTATTAATTACGAAAGAGGTGCGTAGTGACTCCTCAGTAAACCATCTAAAGGCCCACATAGACCCGGTCGCAACAGTACCATCAAATGTTGCTTTGTCACTATATAGTGCTTAATAAATATTATGCAGTTTTTGTCACTGAACAATTGTCAATACAATACAACTGAAATTGGATGTTGCCCTTCTTACAATCAGCTCAGAAGGGCACACACCTCGATGGCGCAAAGTGCAGTTGTAATGCAGAGCAATTGTGCGCAAAGGACTTGCTCAAGGTCCCTAAACAGTGACTCCTCGGACGAGGGTCAAACCCGCACACTCATCGCACACCGAGTGTTGCGGACCGACAGCTCTAACCGATCAGCCATCGTGCCACACTAGTTGGTCAGCTGCTATTTTAATGAAAGCGTGATTATACTGAAGCAAAACAACTCTAAATGCAGATTGCAGAGAGTTCAAAATTCATGCTTATAAAAGCCCTTCATGCAAAATTTTATTCAAAATATCTGTTGCATTTTGTAAAAACCAATTTGATCAGAATTTGCTGACCAAGACATGCCTTGTTATATGCTCTATATTGCATCGATAGTTTCTTTAGATGTCATTTCGAAAAGTATGGGTTTTTGGTCATTTCATTCAATTATTTGACCAGAACTTTATTTTCAAGAATAACAAGTGAGGATAATGATAATTTGGCAATATCTTCATGATAAATAATATAATAAAGATAAATTATATGACAAATATTTGATGCAGCTCCATTTAGGAGCCTCTTGATGTTAGAGCTTTTGAAATAGTCATAGTTGGTAAAATGATATTATTCAATGCATTGCAACGCACATTACCAAATATACTGTTAGCAAATTTTTTTTTAATATTTTCTAAACTGGTTCGATTTCTTTCCTATTTTTTTTAAAACTTCGATTTGTATTTCTAATTAATAGGTGACCTTCATGAGCCTTCAAAACATTTTCCAGACTCATCGTGGAAAAGTTTTTCTCCTGCAACACCCCGAAGAGGTGATGTTTTGTATGAGAAAGGTTTCAGCCTAGGTAAGACTTTTGGAATTGCATGTGGGTTTGAAGAAGGTAGATTTTTTTTTATTTATTTAAAGTGCTTATTCCTGTTATTCAAATGCAAGCTGAAAATTTGTGTCATCCAGGTTGACTGATCACCTATTGTCAACATTCTTTCAGAATGACACATTTTAACAAGCTTATCAATTATATATAAGTAGAAAATGAATTTAATTGATGCCTTATTTTAATTTTTAGGTGTACTACCATTGTAGCAAAGTTGCATTAAAAGTTGCAACTTTTGTTTAAGTACTAGAATATGGTGTGAAATTATCATAGCCCATCTCTATTATCTAACTAATGTCACTATTCCAGCAATTGCCAGGGTTGAAGAGTAACTGAACCCAAGATACTTTGTGTTGCACTTTCTGAGATAATCAGATTCTTTCTGCATATAAGGCGTAGATGATATATTATATCTGCAGCAGAGCTGTAATGTAGAAAGGGATTCATTACCTAGTCCTAGATGTTATACACTTTTGTCTTTCTCATTGTGAGTATGCCACTGGAATATTAAAGGCTGTACTTGCTTACTTATATTAGAGCGAAACTCATTCCTGGAACTGGGTGAAGTTTCGTTTCTATTGTATTCATAATTTGTGTGAAACTGTGTCCTATGTCATTCGGTTGAGCTAATCATGACGAGGCATTATTCTGAATCTGAAGAGGTTCTTCCATTACCTCAGATTACTTGCTAGTGGGTTACCAAGGCACTTGTTATAATGCTGAGAAAAGCCAGTTGTTCTTTTCCTCACCAATCACTGCCTTCAGTTGCATTTGCTGCTGATCATTTCTTTTCTATTCATTTGTTGAAGGGATATTGAAGACATCTTCAAAAAAGCAAAGACGCAAGAATTTCGTGAGTAGACAAGTATACATACTGTTTGCCTGCAGCTATGTTTTATATCTATCTATGATTGTTTGTGTTGATGTTAGACTTTATTTAGCACCTTTAGATACTGGATAATGTTACATTATGTTTACAGGGTTCTTCTGATGAAGACGTTCGACCTCAACGAAGGCGACATTTCCCAAAAAGCCACGCTGCCCAACGCTTTCCCAGTGGTAGAGTCATGAATGACTCTGATTCGAACAACGAGAGTGATGGATCCGATCCTCCAGTTCCCAGATGGCATAGCCTTACAGTTGGCCAATCAAAGAGGACTCCACCGTCTCAGCAGCCGATGACAAACACAGGCGCCAATTCCATGGACCGTGCAGCCAGACAAGAGAATGCCAATAACAACAATGTCATTCGAATGCAAGCAAGAGGTATTCTGCTTTTATGTTATTAATTATTATTTTCAATATAATTAATGTACTCGATTTTTAGTTTGGCCTTTTTACGGTGATTAAAGTCTTGAAACTGGGGCTGCATCGATTATCTGATAGGACTATCACTTTTCGCCAATTATGACGATTCCGATTAAAACTGATTATTGATTTGCCGAAGCCGATCATGAGCAATAATAATAACCATGCCGATTTATAAGGCGCCGTAAACGCGGCCTTAAGGGCGCCGTACAACCTAAAACGAAAGTCTGGTGAGACGGTGGAGTCCTCTTTGATTGGCCAACTGTAAGGCTATGCCATCTGGGAAGCCCATTATAAGCTGATTATTATTCGAAATTTGTTAAGTCAAAATTTTTGTTGTGGAAACATAGACCTACATAACATATCAAGCATATCTTTTGTTGCCTAAATTCGCCATGGGAATAATGGTGAGTGTTTGTGCTGGTTGGCTGCACTGATTGTCACATGCTGCCGATCTGGAGGAGGGGGTAGAAGTTGGAGGAAGATGGATCAGGGCGCTGAGGTTTGCAGATGACCAGGCAATGTTGACAAGAAGCCAGAAAGGTCTAAGGACATTGATGGATAGACTAAACATAATATCATCTGAATACGTAATGAAAGTGAACAACAAGAAGACAAAGGTATTGAAGATAAGTAAAGAAAAGGAGACTGTAGTCAGAATATTTATTGGAGGAAAAGAAATAGAACAGGTGAAAGAATTTTGTTACCTAGGGAGAATGATAACGACAGATGCTAAATGTCACAGGCATATTAGAAGAAGGATTGCAATAGCAAATGAGGCATTCTCAGAACTGTTGAGAGGAAACCTAAACAGGAATCTAAAGATAAGAATGATAAAGACTCTGATATGAAGTGTGGTGCTGAACGGGTCAGAGACATGGACCATGAGAAACGAAGACATATGAAGACTCGAGGCTTTTGAAATGTAGACATTGAGAAAAATGGAGAAGATTAGCTGGACAAAACACAAACGAATGAAGAAGTAATCGAAAAGATGGAAGAGGAAAGAGCCCTGACACACACAGTAAGAACAAGACAAAGAAAACAGATTGGACACACATTGAGAGAAGACTCACTACTAAGAACAGTAATAGAAGGAAATATGAATTGGAGACGGACAAGAGGAAGACTAAGAAGAACTTTAGAGGAACTTTAGGTGTCTGACTCTGGTGCACAGATTTGACTAAATTTAACTCTGTAATTTAAGTTGCAGTTTGTCAGCTTGATTATAATTAAAAGAATAGTGAATTGAATTGAATTGAAGACCAGGACAAATGATGCTTGATTGAATAATGACACATGAATATGGAAAGCTGAAAGAAGAGGCCCCACAGCGAGAAGAGTGGCAATGTCGGATATTTGAACCTGCCGAAGATGCTAAGAACTAGAAGAATGCAGTTGGATTAAAGATTTTTTAAGATTAAAGATTGTGTGCTTATGGTTCTAATGCAGTTGGATTTGTATATTGAGCACTTTTGATCGGACTTGGTGAGATATGCTCTAAAAAATCTTTAAATACAATTCAATTAAAGATGCCATAATTACTGAGTTTGGATTTAGAGTATCACATGTCTTACATAATACTGCATTTAACATAGCTTGTATATGTTTACAAACTTACATTGAATATTAGTTTGTTTGTTTGTGATGTTTGTCTTCAGTCTGTATCTGTTTATTAAAATGTATTTCAGTTTACCGGTATTGCTTTGTAAGAGGTTTGAAATTTCTGAATTAATTCTGGAATTTTGGACTGTTTTTTTGGTGCTATGATTTTGTTGTGGTTGTTGGCTTTCTGGATTGCATCTGGTGCAAATGAGGTCTTGTTGCATTCTGACTCTGGATCTTTAAATTTCACCGTTCAGCATCACACTCAATGCATTGATCAATTGCTAATTTGTCGTCTTGATTTGGTTTAATTAATCTACCTTGAAAATAACTTAAGATAACTTATCTCACCTATCTCTGCCATTCTGGCTCTACCATATCATGGTTTTCGTTTCCCAATCTTACTTTGTGTTATATATCTTCCTTATCTTCATACACAAAAAAAAAATTATATTCACCTAATACACTAACCTTATCTTACATTTCCATTGCATATCTTTTCTCGTCTAATTTCGCTATTACTATTTTAATATTATATTAGTATTGTTATTAGGGCTGTACTGAATATTCGCTTCGTATTCGCTTAGAAGCCGAATAGTTAACCAAATAGATATTCAGTATTCAGCCGAATAGTAGCGGTCGGACCGAATACGAATAATGGTCACGTGACATCTGTTCTGCAAAGCGGTGGCTGCTATATCAAGTGGACTGAAGTAACTCTATGTTGCCTGGACCACAGTAGCACAGTGTCAGCCGTCTCATTTCTAAGTTTAGAAATTAGTTCCATTCCTAGTTTACACAGACTGGCTGAAGGATGCAAAAATAAAATGTAGTTAACTGTTTGTTTTAGTTCATGTAGTAAATTTGCTAATCTGAAACTTTAGCTTACATTTCAAATTCTGACCTATTTTGCACATTATTCGTATTCGGTGGAATAGTTGGTCCAATTATTCGTATTCGGTCGAATAGTGAAATCACCTATTCAGTAGAGCCCTAATAATAATACTAATAGGATTTATTATTATTATTTTTCTTATTATTATCATTATTATCGTCTTCATCATCATTTTTATGCATAATGCTATGATTCCATTGCGTTGGCTCTCTGCATTGCGTCTGGTGCAATTGAGATCTTGCTGCATTCTGGCATTGGATTTTTTTATTTGGTCATTCAACAGCATAACACACTTTCATTGATCAATTGCTACATTTTGTTGTTGGGTTATGGTTTCATTCTCGAATCTGACCAAAATGCAGTTTTCTTTGCTTTTTTCAACTTGATGGTTAACATTGACTTAAAATTTGTTAAGGGGTGAGTTCTAGATTGGACTGACAAGGGTGCAGAAAGCGACCGATTGTGTCAACATCGGTGCTTGCTTCCGTGTTTTTGGGTTTGGTGCGAACCCCTACAGTTGCCAGAGCTTTTGGAAGCATTCAACATGATTATGGGTCCTGTTGTTAGTATGCTGGGATACTTTTCAGCTATATCTCAACATTTATTTAAAAAACGAAACTGCTATAAGTTTCAAGGATTTTATTTAATTTTAAATGCTCGGGTTATATTTATTTGGATAGTTTGGACAAAAATAAAAATGTGGAATAAATCATAGCCATTCATTGTTAAAAAACTTAGATGATAAGTATATTTTTGTGAAATATGTGCAAAATCCATAGGGACAATTGCCCATACCAAACACCCATGATGATGAAAAATGTACAAATAATCTCAAATCAAAAAGGAGTCATTTCTGAAGATTGCTAATGTGTATCGTTTAAGGCTTTCACAGGGGAGGTTGATGTTAACCAGCATGTCATTTGCTTACTTTACCATACCTTACTCTGCATTAGTATTTAATACCATACTCTGTACCATCTTACCATTATATTAACTTCCATTCTGTGTCCTTACTTCTTGTTTCTCATACCTAACTTTTCCTTATCATGCTTTGCCTTGTCTTAATAAGTTATTACCTACCAACCCATTGTGTATCCTACGTCATCTGACCTTATGTGTTTTGTCACCCTCTATTTGATATTTTCTTGACGCCTTTGTTTCTGACCAGCCGAGCGAAACCCAGATTTGATCGGGGGTAGTATCGACATATCGCGTCCAAGTCCTTCAGACAGTACCAAGTCGAAGGTGAAGATGGTACGAGAGAGCTCTGCACAGACAACGCCGTTGCATCATGCCATTGACAGAAGACAACACGTTGTTCAGCAGGCTGTCGTAGCAACCAGCTCGCCAGGTCTACCTTTTTTCTCATTTCTGCAATTTACAGTAGTAATGTCATAACAGCATTGGCTGTACTGCATTTACGTTATACTTTGTCTTGTAATTATTACATTGTCATTGTTTACATTACCTTGTTATGGAATCATAAGAGATAAATACCTGTGAGGGGTTATTGGGCAGTGCTGTCATTCATTCACTCATTCATTCATGTTAACATTTACATAGCTCCCCTGAGGAAGTCTACTCATGGGTGCTCTCAACCCAACTATGGCAATACAAGTCAATTCAATTTTATTTCGTAACCAAAAAAACATAAGAAAATGACAAGCAACAAGTTTTTATAAATGAATATTCTGGTTACACAGGGGAACCTAAAGGGGTCATAGATTCCGCTAACCAGGGGCCTCTATGTCAGACTTAAGTAACTTGTGGTCAGTCACATCTCTGAGGTGTTCCAGGTGGAAGGACCAACAACTGAGAAGTTACAGTGTGTGCAAATTTTGATTTGCTGTACTTGTTGATGCCTCCATTCGCTCTTGCGTGTTTTAGCTGTTCATGTTGCGCCTTTTATAACATCACAAAGACGCATGAACCTCAGAAATGCACAACCTTCTTTACTTTAGTTTTCATGTACCGAATGGAGTAATTCTCTCTCTTCACAGGTGTGTCTCAGATGCATCCGTCATCTTCAGGCGATTTTCGAACAATAGTAAAAGTTGGTGATGAGCGCCCGGTTGACACGGAGATGGCCTCCATCTATTCGGACAGGACAGGGTCGGGGATGCCTGCGTCGGGGACCGGCCGGGGAGGCATCCTTCGGGGTTCTGCGCCTCTTGGGGGAGCAGCCGTCGCCATGGTTTCGAGTGGCGAACCCCACCGGCGGAACAGTGCAAGCGAAGTTGTAGACAGCAAGGGGTCAAGGAACGTTTCGAGGTCAAGCTCGTTTCAGATTCAGGCACAGAGCGTTCTGAAGGCATTTGATGATATTGTCGAAGAGGAACTAAGGAACAGTGGAACGTTTGACGATGGCCCTGTGGGACCGCCAAATACATCTGCTGCCCCTCCACCACCTCCTCCCCCACCACCACCACTGCCACCAGGTAGCCTTATATTGTTCAATTGTTGGTTAGATTACTTTAAAAAAAAATATATATGTTAATTACCAGTTACTGATGTTTTGATTCCCTTGTAATTGTAATCACTTATTTATGTAGCCCCAATTGAGGAGAAACTTTTCAGAGATGCTTTCATATTATGAGTGATGTCGGCAGGGAATTCTTTTACACACTATTTTTTTTACGTTAATTAGTAATATTTATTTGATTATTATTAGCTGTTCTGGTTAGTATGTGAAGAACCGAAGATTAATCAATGTCTTGTTAATCTTAATGGAGGCAAATAGATCGTGCATCTTTCGTCATCATTTTTTTGTTTTTAAAGGGGGTCACAGGCTCACTAAGTCACTAAGGTGTGCTTGATAAATGTTTTTAATAATATAGTTGGTTAGGGTAAGGGTAAGGGTTGATTGCTTAGTTGGTTTGTTACTTAGTTGCCGGCTTGTTCTGGTTGCAATGTTGTCTTTGGTTTGGTTTGTTGGTTGGTTGGTTGCTTCTCTCGTTGTTTGTTTCGTGTTGACTTGTAGTATGGCATTAGGTTGCTGAACAGTATGGTGTTTTATAGGAATGAACCAAGTTTTTAATTTCTTTCCGAGTACTGAGTATTGCAAGTTCAATTTTGCCGAGTCTGAGTTTTGAATATTAAAAAAATTCTCATTCTCTTGATTTTTAGTTTGGCAGTTTGTACAACTTTTATGAATTTTTTTTTTTGCCTTAGTTTACACTAGTAAGTTGTAACTATGATAAAGGTATTTGAGTTTTTAATTAGGTCGAGTGTCGTTTTGTAAATAAAAATAACAGTATTTGTGTTTTTAGTTAAGTCAATTGTCATTTTGGACATTAATAAATTCGATTTTCGTTTCAATACAGAAAATCGGAAAGATTAATACTCGGACCCATTGTTTGCCCGAGTCCGAGTGATGTTGAGTACTTCAAAACTCTGGCCGAGTTCAGAACCAAGTTTCGGTTCATCCCTAGTGTTTTATGCCATATTACAATGATTATCATTTAATTAAAATGCTAGTCTTTCTCTTCCTCTGTTCCAAAAATGCATTAACTAATTAGTGGTAGCTATGACTTGTTTCTTTGAGTCATTAATTGGCACTTTTATAGATGTTGATTACAATTTAACATGTGCATAAGCATGGTGCTTAAAGGTGTTTTTATCTGTGTTTTCAAATCACTTTGATTACAATCATTGCTCCACTTTATCTGGACCAACCCAACTCCAAATATTGGCATATTGATTTTATTTTGAAGCAACCACAGATTTATGCCATTTTGCATTTTCAGTGGTAATGTAGAAGTTTCCACATTGGACTTTTTGCTATAGTAAGTCATTTCTTTTGCAGGCACCAGATATTTCTTTGAATTGGTGTATTTAATATTCAGGGCTGTGGTCAGAGTTATTGTACAGCTATTTGTTTTTTCATTGTCTGTGATTTCAGTGTCGGTTCAGAACAATCCTTCGAAACCTTATGGCTTGGCAGTTAAACGAATCAACTGGGAGAAACTAGAAAAAGTGGATGAAAACACCGTCTGGGCAAAGGTCAGCTAATAAATTGCTTCATCTGATGGTATAGTGGTTTTACCAGTAGCATACAAGTTCAATTTATGATCATTCAGGCTATCTCTTTTATATGTGAATAAGCTGGTTCCCGCGACTTCGCTTTTGTGGGCGCTGTAGAAATGCTGAGATTACGATTACGATATGTATGGTAAGTATGCATCTGAACATTTCTGTGCTGCATTGGCAGAACACTTCCAAAGTGCTTCTCACTGGCCTCAAAACATATGTTAACACTTTCAAAGAAGGGCTTTCTTGTCTGTAATGAATAGGCTCACATGATGGGATGGTCTTGATTGGTAGTCTTCTTCAGATTTGTAGAACCAATGATTTAATTGTATATATGTGCATATGGATATTTTTCTCTTTCATATGTATGGTACGTATGTGTACAGTTTAAATCGTTTTCGTCATTTAGGCATTGCATGCTGACTGATTAGTAAGAGATAATAAGTAAGTAAGTACGTTATTGAACTGCCTGCAAACACATTGCGGGAACATTATATCAGAACAATCAGAGAATAATCATAATCACAAAGTAATCATAATGAGCAATTAAATAACAGAATTTCGTTCATAATGAGATTTAGCATGATTTCGGATGCTGGGAGAGTGCCTCTGATTAATTTTCTTGAAGTAATACAATATAAATATTAATAAAGGAATCAATATATTTTCTTATGTACCCTTTGGTCCTGGAGTTGAATGATCCTACTTTTTGACTGTATGCACATTCGAAGTACGATTCGCACTAGTTATATTCCATAACTATTTCCATTGCAATCTAGGATCTAAGCTGCTTCATTAGAAGCCCCAGCTTTGTCTCTATCAAGTGTCAAGGTCTCAGGCTCTAGAACTGCTATCCTGCCTCTGCATACCTTATTCCAAATATCTGGTTGTTCAAAAGAAAATTTAGAAGTTTAATCATTAATGACGCTCCCTTGATCTCGCAAAACCCAGCACTCTTCTAGGCTAGAACTATAATATTAAGTTAACATACACTTACCTTTAACAGTTAAGTATAATTATGCTAACTTATCCCATTTGTTCTAACTTGTGTTTATTTCTTGTGTTTATCTTCTGTGTTTCCTATTTTTATTATTTTTTATCAGTGACACTAATGTGGCCATTGCTTGTTGGACCATCAGTCCCTTGTTGAGTCTCCAATGTGATCTAAAGCAATTTCATGCAAAAATTTGTATAGTCAATGATGTTTTTTGATTACCAATTGAATATTTGTCTTGATCGATTGATTGATTGGTTAATAAGGAATATACTTACTAATTCACTTTAAATGTTCAAGCATACCTGTTACATCAACCGGGTGTGGCACAGTGGCCGAGCGGTCAGCCCGTGGCGTTCAGTGTGTGCTGAGCACGCGGGTTCAAGCCTCGTCCGGGGTGTCACTATGTAATGACCTTGAGCAAGTCCTTCGGGCACCATTGCTCTGCAGTACAACTGCAATTGCGCAGTCTAGGCGCGTGTATGCACTTCTGAGCAAAAGATGTTGAAAGAAGGGCGGTATCAAATTTCGGTAATAATAATATTAATCAACTGCTGTCAATTGAACTGCACAAAAGCAGTATATCAGCAATATAATGTCCATTTAACGCTTTCATGATGAACATGTATTGAACTGTATGGGGAACCAATGCAGCTGTTGTTAAAGGGTTAATTTTTAGGTTGTCTTTCTACATAAGCATGTCTAGTTTTAACCTGTATTTTCTTTTAACATGGTCAGAAATTATGTAGAATTATAATGCACTGTGGAGTATTTAGACATTTTGGCATTGGCGTTGCGGTTGTCACCAAGGGTCCATTCAGACTCATTTTATACTCGCCTTAAAACTGTTCTTTTTAAACGTGCTGGAGTCGGGAGCGCTCCTGAGTAGCAGCCTTGAAGGGGCGCTATATAAATCTCTGTAATGAATGAATGAATTTTAGTTTAGAATAGCCTTCTTGCTTTCTTTGTTACAGATTGGTGATGGAGAGGACTTGGAAGATGTCGTAAAGTATTTGGAGTTAGAACAGAAATTTAGTACAAAACGAACAACGATTAGTAAGTGTTGAGCAATTTCAAGTTCTATTGTTACTACTCTGCCGTACCTGTGCCAGGTGTGTATATTCTTTTACTACCAGTACCATTCTTTTGCAAACCTTGGTGCTATCTATATTTTTACCTTTTATGCTGTAACTACCTTATCTTTAAACACTTTTATTTTATTATTGCCTTAATAATGCTTTGCTTTATTCTTACTCTTTCATCTGTCAAACTGTCTCGTACAATTTTAAGTATGTAGACTTTCTTTGCATACTGTGACTCTATTTGACCAGATGAATGGATAACATATGAAGTGGAAGTTGGTGTTACAGGTGAATCATTCAAGGATCGTAAGACAGAAGTGAGCATTCTCAGCCCAAAGAAAGCATACAACATATGTGAGTGTGAGTCGTAACTGAAATCCCTTTCCATGTGGTAAGATCACCATAGAGTGTTATAGCAAAAATCACTGAAGAATCACCACTTTATCAGTTGATATATATCACCAATTTATTCTGCAAAAAGATTTCTCACTTCAACTGTCGTAGATTGTTGTAAGCAGTTGTGATAGAATGCTGGAAAGTATTCCTTCAGTGTTGTAAAAATCACCATAGAGTGTTGTAGGAGAAATCACTGAAAATATTTTGAAATTACCGCTTTTCAAGGGATATATGTATATATATACATATATCACATATATGTATATATATATACATATATCATCAATTTGTTTTTTTGCAAACACATTTCTTGCTAGTAAGTTCTGCCATAAATGATGTCACACAATACTAGACAAATTTTGACCCCCTAACCTCCCTCATCATATATTATCACAAAGTCATGACCCCCTCAAATATGATGTTACAAAACTCTGCACCAACCCTCTGCTGAAAAAACAGAAGTCCAGAATGTTATCTACAATTTTTTTATAATTATCAAAAAGGTAGTTATAACTAAATAACTACTTTAAACTATACTGTAGAATGAAAAAAATGGAGAAAGTATAATTATGACACTCATTTTGCATTCTGAAGATGAACAGATCTTTTATAATCATTACCTTTATAATAAAAAATTAATAACAATAACTTGAAACAATCCAAACTTTATGCCTGATGCATTTAGGCAGTATGATTGATTCCTACTTTTGTGTTACAGAATGGCTACCTTACTTCCAAGAACCCAAAATTGACATTAAGCAAAAAAGTAAACAAACCAAAAATTAAGAATGCAATTATCGTAATTAATGTTGTTAAATTGTGGTAACAATTACTGTTTACTGTGGAACTTTTTTAATTGAGTGAATGTTTTTAATAAAATTACTCATTTTGATGTGATGATGTGACGTCACATTTCTTCAACCCCCTCGTCACATATCGTCACAAATGTGTGACCCTTTCCCTAATCATGTGACGTCATTTATGGATGGCCAAATAGATTGCTGTAAGCAACTTTGATAGAATGTTGAAAATGTTTTCGTAAAGTGTTGTAAAAATATCACCATAGAGTATCTACCTAAATAATTGTAAAACACTGCCGTAGATTATTATTCCAAGAGTATCACAATTGAATATTGTAAACCTGGGCACACAGTTTATAGTTTTCCATATGGAGTGTTGTGAACACATTGTGATGGGATATTGTAAAAAATGTCATCGCAAAGTTTGTACAATACTGGTAGGTTTTAATGATTTGTGACAGAAAATTATTCATATAGTTTTGTGCTGAATCTCATAGAGAAGGGTAACCTCTGTTTTGAGTGTTAGTCCCACTCTTTCCTGGTGTTTGTAAGTATTTCCAACCTGAGTCTACACCTGTTTTTGATGAAGTCGTTTGAGGCAAAACGAAACCTGTTGATTATCTTCTTTATGCCAAAGCAAACTTTTTGTATTGTATCAACCAACTTCTAAAGTGCCTCTTTAACTACAAACTGGTCAGACACATACTCAGTTTAATAATGAGATAATGTGATAATGATAATTAGATAAAAGTCTTAAGACAATGAGTGAAAGCAATAATTCCCTATTTGGCACAATGTGTTGCGAATTGCTGGAGGGAGATCATTTCAGAGTGATGGACCAACCAACAGAAGCATGAGCACACTGTTAGGTTGTATTGGTCCACGATTGGAGCAAGAAGCAGAGGCGGCGATCCCGGGGAGTCGAGAGGACATGTCCCTCCCACCTTTTACGGAGACGGTACACGTAATACGTGTGTCTCCCCACATTTCTCTCATTGGATGTCCCCCCACCTGTCAAACGAGATCGCCGCCTCTGGCAAGAAGGTCATGGCGGTTCAACGAACGAAGGGAGCGACCAAAGACTGTCGAAACAGGTCGCCAAATAAAGTCACAGAGGTAGTTTGGGACTAGAATTTTAATGTGAATACGGGCATTAAGAGGAAGCCAGTGAAGATGCTCAGAAATGAAGGTTTAGATACATATGGAGATGGCGAGCAAGGTGTGTGATACGACAAGTATCTGTTGTGCTCAAAACTGATTGATGTGGAGACAAAGAAGATTTAGGTAGGCTAACAAGTTACAAGTTGCAATTATAATTGATATGCCCGTGAAAACAAATTGGAAAAGCAAAACATTTGTCTCAGGATTGAATAAATTGCAAGAGTTATTGAAATTCCAAAACATCAGAAGGGGCCTAAAAGAAGGAGTTTAGCTCACTCGTAGTTTATCTGACAACTTCTATGCCATAGTTAAAGGAGAAACGGTTTGCAGTGGGAACAAATGTAGCAAAACAATTTCACTAAAATTTTAGCCTTTTGCTGTATAAAGAATTAAATGACCTATAAGAGTTTACATGAATTTCATGCAGACTAATTTTAAATGACTTGACTGCAGCGAGAAAACAGACCAGATATACGATATTTTATCCTGTCCAAATAACTGATCTCTAATCCATTGACTCTGATGTTCTTACACATATTTCGAAACTGAAGTCCGTATAACTTGAGATTCAGTTACTTTTGCTGCATATCAATAATCTCTGGCTCTTTAGAGCAAATGTCAACTATGACGATGCTGATATTAAAAAAATGATGATGACATTTTTTTTTATTTTATCTCAAACTGCAGTGTGATGAGGTCATCTGAAGTTTGCATTGATTGTCGTTTCTTACTTACTCATATTGAAATAAGGTCTTCTGCATTCATGATTTGTGCCAAATTCTTCATCTATGGCTGGATCTACCTAACTTTTCAATTATATTCTGATATAATGATATATTTGTTTTATTTATTACCGAAATTTGATACTACCCTTCTTCCAGCATTTTTTGCTCAGGAGTGCATACACACGCCTCGTCGGCGCAATTGCAGTTGTACTGCAGAACACTGGTGCACGAAGGACTTGCTCAAGGTCCCTAAACAGTAACGCCCCGAACGAGGGTCAAGCCCACTCGCACAGTGAACGTTACGGGCTGACCACTCTAACCGATCGCCCACTGTGCCGATCGGTTAGACATTGATATCGTATTCTTTTATGTATGAATCGTGCGACACTGGAGAACCATTTTGAGACTTCTCGTTTGTGTTTGGAAACCATCAACCAAAGATCTTTCAAGTTCTATGACCTATCAGAATTAAACATTGAATGTA
Organism: Bimastos eiseni; assembly: GCA_959347315.1. Taxonomy (NCBI): domain Eukaryota; kingdom Metazoa; phylum Annelida; class Clitellata; order Crassiclitellata; family Lumbricidae; genus Bimastos; species Bimastos eiseni. The sequence goes on along the minus strand of OY365809.1, from coordinate 38,249,577 downwards.
GTTTCAAACGTGCATTGTTTTGCATAAGAAGTGAGATATCTTGTTGAACTGATTTTCTTCAGTGATGGTGGTCTATCTGTAACATGTGTAACATAATTTGCTCACTAATGTTGCAGCTGCAGGTTCGACTTTGCATAGCAACCTTGGTGAAGTAGTGCACATCTGTCTCTGTTACTAAGCATAGGGGCCAGGAATGAAATCGCCTTTCTGTCTGTACTTTACTTAATTTAATAGAGACTTAGCTCAACGTGGATAATGTTACCTTGCCATAAGTTACAAGTTTAGAATAAGCTAAAATACTACTGGGCATATTACTTCTACATGTTTTTGACTTATTATATGTTCTGATTTTGCTGTCCCATTGTGCAGTTAGAATAATAGAGACTATGCTTATTTATTTACTGACTTACTTATTGTGACTTCAATTTTTTAATTTATTTTTTGTTTGTTTGTATTTTTTATTTTAGCAATTCTTCTGGGTCACACAAAGATGGCCGTTGTTGACATAAAGCAGGCTCTACTTGCTCTTAATGAACGTGTCCTAACGCCAGAATTACTCAAACAGCTGCTCGCCTATGCTCCAGATTCAGAAGAGGTCAGACTTCAGAACAAATGATTATATCTGTGTCTCTATCAGAGGATAAGATGTTCATTCTTATTGCTTAGGATCAAATGATTTAGCTTAAAGCTGCATGTTTATGAAAATGTTGTTTCTTCTTATTTACTGATTTTCTTTAGATGGAGAAATATGATGAATATCGTGGTCTGCTGGATGACCTGAGCAAGGCTGATCAGTTCATCTATCAGGTTTGGCTGACTTATTTCCATCAGTACTTCATTATTCACATTCATTCATTCATTCATTACAAGAATTTGTAGCACGCCTCTTTAAGAAATCAACTTGGAGGTGCTTCCAAGCCAACCGTGACAAAACAAATTGGACTAAAGGAAGCTGTAAAACGCAGTTGCATTGTTTCGAGGTAGTTGGTGCATCTCCAACAGAAGTCCATTTCAAGTGGAGTGGTAAGCAATCGAGAATGTGCAAAGCTGCCTGGCTGAGATACTAGTGTGGGAAACCAGAAGTTTGCCATTAGCATATGAGCAAAAACAAGAGTTATGCAGTTTGGAAATTTTTTTTACAGCACTATAAAAGTTGTATACTGCTATTGTATCTGCTCCCACTGCAGTGCTACTAGTTGAGGAGACGATTATAATAATTTAGCGAATAGTATCATTTCTTTTCAGATCAGTCGAGTTCCTGGGTATCTTCATCGTCTTCAGGCTATGTTATTTAAGGCAAATTTTGCTGAGAAAAATCTGGAAGTGAAAGAGGTCAGTGTAATTACTTTTTAGTGTCAGTTTTTCTCTTGCACTAATGAAGATGATTTGCATTACCATGGAGACACTCGTATACAAATGATCTTTGGTCAATTGGGTTTGCTATTCACATGTCTTGGTGACTGAATCCCTTTTGGATGGAATCTTAAGCAAGGTTCAGCTTTTGAGTTTATTTCTCTAAGTCGTTTAAGTTGAATACCAAGCCTTTGCAAATTCTTTATGAAATGGGTTATGTGGGTGAATTGCTGCTTATATGATAATGCTATAGTTCTTTAGCTAAGTGATCGAGATTAGATGTAGAGATTAATAATGAGCAATTTTGGGTATATCATTTGTGCTTTCCAGCTGTTTTTTTATTAAAAATTTATACTTGTGTTTGGTTCAATGTTCTCCGGTTTTATTGTTACTTTCTATGTCTCCGTATGATCTTCCTCCTGAATTACCCTTCTAATGTTTATCCTTCTAAGCCAAAATTTGTGGTTTTGACATTTTTTTATATATTCACTTATGTAGTGTAATTGACTGTAAGATTGATAGTACCAATTGATGATAAATTGTTTGGATGTATTCACTTGTAATTGTGTAGAGTTTGCATTGTCTGAAGAAAGCCTCACAGGAGCTACTAGAGAGCAAGAAAATGGCTAAGATCCTTGAGGTTTGCATCAGGTTGATTCTAATAGTTTTGTGAGTCATTCACCTATTGTAGAAATTGTTGTCAATGATGTTTTGTTTAGAGCACAAATATGTGGGTTTACTTATTGCATTTAGAAACAGGCTTATTTAAAGCATTAAAGGTATATTTAGGTGAAAACAATTTACAGTTAAATTTGCAGTCCAAAAGCCAGTGTTTTGCCGATGTAAGATCACAATGTAACTAATAGCAACTTAACAGCATCGATGAGCTTGCACGTTACCCCTAAGCAAGGTCTTGTTGATCGTCCGGTTAAGTTGAAATAATTCCAAAGTTCAAATATGAGTCCTGAAATTTCCGCTGTGGTAGGTATGCCTTATTCCTGCTCGGAGATTGAATATCAATACAATACAACTGACATTTGATATTGCCCTTCTTACAATCAGTTCAGAAGTGCACACACGCCTCGACAGCACAACTGCAGTTGTAATGCAGAGCAATTGTATGCGATGGACTTGCTCAAGGTCCCTACACAGTGACTCCTCGGACGAGGCTCGAACCCGCTCGCTCGGCACACACTGAGTATTACGGACCAACCGCTCTAACCAATCGGTCACTGTGCCACACTATCATTATCAAAGGTTGAACTTACGTCTTTTTAACTTTGCCATTGCCTCAAACATCCCTTTCTATATTATCCCCCTTTAAGTTAGGATTAACTCCTCTTTAATGGACTTCTTACCTTCTTATAGTGAGTGGGTATCCAACATGGACCTCTGCTGTATCACTCTCTGAGCTTTAAAAATGTAAAGATTACGATTACTTCTTAACATTGACATTGCTCGGAATTTAGTTTACCGTCATAGTACTTTTATATCACCATTATTTAACTGGATGCTCACCCTCAGTCCCGATGGTGAATGCTCCTGCAATGCATCATGGTTTTGTCTTTCTGTAATGAACAGTTGGTACTGGCTATGGGAAACTACATGAATAAGGGCAACTCACGAATTGGTGAAGCATCTGGATTTAGAATTGGATTCCTATCACAGGTTATTAATATCTCCATCTTTACTTGTTCTACCATTTGTTTCACCTTGCTTAATTCGTTAAATGTGTTTTTCCAGTTTGTTGAAGCTTAAGGGTATTGACTAGGGGTAGCCTGTAGTAACTTTTCATCATCCACTCGTGCTGTACTTGTGATTACACTGCGGTTTAGAATTAAATGAAAATTATTATAAATTTCTTTATTCATTCATTCTGTCGCTGCAATGTTGTTGGGTATTTTTAAACATATTTCATATTGTAATGCAGACTTACGAGAGGCCGCAATCATTCGTCCTAGTGAGGTTCTTGTAGGGCGCTATGTAAATGTTGATATGCATACATACATACATACCTACATTACATACATACATACATACATTCAGAATGCTAATTCACTTCTCTTATAGATTATCAGAATATGAGGAACGTGTAAACTTTAAGGTTATTTGAATTTCATATGTCAAAACTTATCAAATTTCAAGTAAGCTACTTGTAAATACTATGATTTGCATTAAATACTCTGTTAGATTAAATTTCATTTGAAATAAAAATTATTATGAAAGTGTTCTTGTCTGTTTGTTACGTAGCTTGATTTGACAAAGACAAGCAATGGAGATTCAACGTTTCTTCATGTTTTGGCAGATGCCGTTCAGTCTCGATTTCCAGATGTTTTTAACTTGGCTGAGGAATTACCTTCTATTGCTGATGCCTCCAAAGGCAAGTGAACAACGCATTCCTATGGAATGTGCGTTCATTGGAATTCACTCTAAATTTTAAACTTTTCATTTTATCAAAACCATAGGTAGCTGATAGTAGTATATCCAATGACATGTCGGTGTCCTTGTTGAAGTCGTAAAGATTCAGACCAAGACGTCGATATATTACTTCCACGATAACATCAGCGCCCTTCTACTGCGCAATACTAACAAAAAGACTTTCATATGTGGTATGTATAAAGGGCATTGAGGAATAAAAGTTTTGAAGTTAATATTATTCGTAACAATAGCGCGACTCCATTGTGTAAGTGCATCGGCCAATGAGCTTTACTTGCTTATAATTTGTCATTGCTTAGGTAAGCTTTGTTTTCCAGATTGTTAGTTAGTTGCAGTTTAACGACACTGTGCGGTAACAAAGACCATTAGCGTCGCCCTCCTTCTTTATCCAGGCTTGGGACTGGCACTGGCAGAGTACGACCAGTGGAGGAATTCTCTTCTAGAGTGTGTTGTACTGTTTGTTCTTCCACTGCACATGTGCTGTTAGCAAACTCTTTCAGACAGTCGTGAAATGCACTTATTTCAAGGTCAATGGTTCATATGTGCAGCACTTCATTGGAGTAGCTTATAAGTGCTGTTTAGCATCACGATTTATGTACGAATAAACATTGAGGTCATTTATTGTTTCTGCTTACAGTTTCGGATGTGCTTCTAACAGAAGAATTGGCCGAACTTCGAAAAGTCTTACAGGTAGTTTTATTTGTATATTATATAGGCACTTGTTACAACTCCTAAGTACTGACAAATGCAGTCAAGATATATGGTCTTTGATAACTTGGTAACTTGTCTTGATATGTTATGATATGTTTGAATTCTTTTCTAAATGTTTGTTGTGTGGGGTCAGAATGTGAAATTACTGTCCAGAAATACTGCAAATGTTTCAACAGCTTTTTAAAGCAGTGTCACTAAGGTCAATTAGTAAATGGGAATGGAATAAATGTAGGCTTTGATCTTAGCCAAGCACAAATGGTTTCGTTATATCTGGATTCACAGCTGAAGTAGCACTTTGCATAAAGGTTGCCAAAGCATATAGGTTTATGGTAAATTAAACATGTTATTGAGAACTTTGGAATTAATTTGGAGAGCTTCAGTCTGGAATTCTGCACCACATTTTAACATATACATATAAGTGTTATTAGTTTTCATGAATAATCCTTAGGCAAGTAAGCAGGGACCGCAAGATTTGCTTTATGCAAAATTTGGTCCCACACCCAAGATCTTTCTGGACGTGATAAGGGCAACTAACTTGTTCATGCTGAAGCTGTGCTTTTGTTATTGCACTTCATTCATGTTTACACTGTTTGTCCTTCAAGAGAGCAAGTTGTCAGCCTAAAGTGGTCTAGGTTGTGTATTTACAGGAGATTTCAGACACAGTTGGAAAAATGTCAAACCAGAAACAACGAGCTGGAAACAACGATCGATTTCACGATGTCATGGAAGTATCCTCTTCTGATGACTCATTTGATGTGCTAGAGATATTTACATATCTTGTAATGTACATTGCATTCAACTACTTTTACTGTTTGAAGAGTTTAGGAGAATGGATGGAATAACTTTTAATTTCTTACCGAGTTTTACGAGTTGAATTGTTGCCGAGTCTGTGTCCTATTTTAGAATATTTAATAGTAGTCTCTTAATTTTTAGTTTACAGTTTGCACAAGTTTTATGAATTTTTTTAGGTTTCCCTTAGTTTACACTAGGAAGTAGCAATTAGTAATTACTAATAGTATCAGTATTTGTGTTTCAGTTCGGTCTGTTGTCGTTTAAAAAATCCGATTAGCATTTTCGAAACAGAAAATCGAAAATATATAACTCGGACCCATTGTTTGTCCGAGTCCGCGTTTATACCGAGTACTACGAAACTCGGGCTGAGTTCCAAGCCAATGTTCATTTCATCCCAATTTAAAAACAAACCTTAGAAAAGAAGAGCTTTGCAAAACATTGCTCCTTTCCGAGCATATCCAGATGTTTTAAAGGAAAAGCCTTAGGACAGCAGTTTTGAAATGGTGGTATGAACACCACTAGTGGTACATCAGGTGCTGCTAAATGGTAAAATTAAAATTTCTCGGACATTTTTTTAAAACTAGCTTCATTTGTCATCAAATTGTCTTAAATTCGTTGTCGGCTGGAACCCTTTCTTTGACTCTGCAAGAGACTTTGTGATGATCGCCCTAATTTATTGTAAGATGACTCAATCAGTCAATCAATCAGTGTTTTATTCAGTAAAACAGCATGAACTCGCCTGTTGTTTTTATCGGACAGTTACTGCTGGTATGCCAACATTTTTTACCTGGGGGTACCATAGAAATAATGTTTAAAAACTGCTGTCCTAGAACATTTGCAAATAAATGTTAAAGTTTACAGTGCGGTAGTTTTGAGATATTCAAATAGGGATTACATTGCTACATATGTATGAGATCTGCAACAGCATAAATGCCTCGGTTTCACTCTTCATCTGGATATCATTTAAAGTGGTTTTGCCAGAATCACAAGTGCTTGTCATTATAACAACATTACTAGGACAGTGTCCTGTCTGCTTTCAAGCAATTATGTGTGGTAGTTATTCCTTGACTCTGATGAAGCATTTCATATCTCATGCATCGGACGAAGTACAGAATCTGTTCAGTCTACACGCCAGTGCAGTGGACGAATTCCATCGCGTCCTTCAGTACTTTGGGGAAAACACCAAGGACATGACAAGTGTGGAGTTTTTCAGCATTTTCGGAGAATTTCTAGTAAAGTTTGAGGTAAGTCGATGGAAGCAGGGTTGATATTATGTTTTTAATAACAGACGGAATCTCTTGATTTCGGAGAGCTTGTTGTGTTGGGTTTATGGGGTGAATTATTCGGTTAATTGGGGAGTGAAATGAAGTTGAAACATAGCACAAATTCATGAAAATTTATATTCCAGGGCTGAGGGAATAAGTTGTCATTTGTGGTAAATTAGAAGTCGAGTGAAGGGAAAACATTAAATGCATTCAGCAACATTTATATGTAGGAGTTTAGGGACAGAGTTTTATGCCAGTGTGTGTGTGTTTGAAATAGAATTGAATTGAATCTAAACATTTAAGAACACAGAAATGGTTTAGTGCCAGGAAGACCATGTGATTAATCGAATGTTCACTGCCAATAATCGATGGATAAATATCAAGTTGTTATTGCTTGACTCTGTCGATCAGAAGTGTATTTTAACTTAAATAAGATTATCTCCAACAAGTGCAGGATTTGAGTTTTGTTTCTGTTACAGAAAGCTCACCAGCGCAACCTGACAAGTCGAAAGCAACCAGTACATCGTGATAAAGTCAATATACCAACTCGACCTAAGTATCCACTGTCCTAATAATGAGTGTTGGTCCTAGTAATAAGTGTTGGTCCTAGTGATAAGTGTTGGTCAGTTGGCTATGTTTGGTTGGGTTTTGCTGAAGTTGAATTCTGGTGCTGTTAGGGCATAACCGAGTAGACAATTTCCACCGAGTACCGAATCCGAGTATTTGGACGCACTATTTGCTGGATCTGGGTACGAAATAAATAGTAGTGGCAACTCTGGCCCGGAGAATACCATCTAAAGGCGAAGCTTAAAGTTTTTGACTTTCGTCGCTTTCGCTGCTTTGTGTAATGAAAAATTAGGAAAGTAAATGTTTGTGCCTGTAATAACTACTACTACGACTTTAAATTTTCAATTTTCGTTTTAAATTGTTAAATGTTTATAAATAAATTATTGAATTCGTATTTTTTATTTTTAGCTATTTGTGTGTGTAATATTTGCCGAGGCGAATACTTTCGAATAGTCCCGAAAAATGGGATATACGGCCGAGGCGAATTTCGGTTATGCCCTAGGCACTTGCTGTGAGATTTTACATCTCTTGTGGATCTGCTTCAATGACTCCAGTTTGTTCCTGTTAAAAGAACAATATGTGCCATGATGAATACATTGCATTAACTGCATCTGAGTTGATGCTTTGTGAATTGATATTGCTGTGTTTGTGCTTCAGCCAGAGTTGCTTTATGTTGTGTGTCTATGGCATTGTCATGCTTTAAATGACTGCAGTTAACAGCTTTGCCATTTCCAGATGTCTAGTTACTTTCCGTGTGAAGTCTTGATGAGTGTCAGAAACATTAGAACAAGTGGGAATGGTGACATATCTGTGACAAGCATTACACCTACACTTTATGAGACTAACTTGCGTTTGATGATGGAAACCAGCTAACCAAGTTAAAGGATATGGGAAATATGAAAAAGTGTCATTGCAATTAGCAAGGATAGTAATAAGGAGAATTTAACTTTTTTTACAATTACATAAGCAACAGTATTATTGAATGAATAATGATGATGCCCACTTTTTAAACTTGATTTTTTTCATTGCTGAGGGTCATTCATAACTTGAGTCAAAATACTAATACTATCATGTGTAACAAATTATAAACTTATAATAAACTTGCAAAAATGCTGCTTGGGATGAAGTCCTTAAATTGACATTAATGTCTTTTCATAGACAAAGTTAAAATTATCTGGTTGTGCTTTGTTAACTATTAGGTGCATCGGTTATATAGATAAGTGATTTAGTTAAATGCATTAATTAGTTGCAAGCATCTAAACCAGTGTCGTAAGGTAAAAAATGTGTAAATACATGTAGGCATGGGAAGACGATTTTTCTACTGTTTTTTTGGGCTCTTGCATGACTGCATCTTGGCCATATATATGCACCTCAGATTCAGGTTTACTGGCCCTACATGCATGGTGCTTTAAATAAGCTAGTTGTTTGCCCTTCCTAAAATGGCTCAGAAGCAATTTGAAACGTGTTGCAAGTTGGACAGCAATTTCAGACTCATGGGCTATAATCATGTTGCACCACCTACTGAAATGAAATGAGTCTATTTTATTATGACCTTCATGATTGCATCGCCACCTACTGGACCGAAATGAGTCTAGTTTAGCATAACAGATTAAGTTCAATGAGATTTCTGTTTGCTTTCATGTATTTATTAAACAATTAAGATTATGAGCTCTTTGATCTTTTTGGTCTTTTGACCTAGATAATATTATTATAATAAAATCAATATTTTTATGCCATGGTCTTCGATACAATCATTCTTTCTATGCTGGGATGATTATGACGATGATGATGACGACGACGATATGATGATGATGCAATGATGATAAAATGATGATTGTTGTTGATGATGATGTTTGTGGATTGTAATTAGTGATAATAATGGTCATGATGATTGCTGATGATGATTATGGATGACTGATGACGATGATGATAAAGCAGTTTTTATGGAATAGAGCAGCCTATCCATTTGCTTTGAATCACAAAGATGTCTAATATATCTGAGAGATTTGCTTGTTTTGTTTGTGAACCTCAGCCGTGGTGACGTTGGGATATAGGGGCCGTCCATAAAGGACGTCCGCAACGAGGGGGAGAGGTGTAGGTGGAAATGCGGACAGGGGATGGGTAAAATAATAACAATATACATATGGTAGTAAACTGAAATTATTAGTGAATTATCAGCAGTTGCAATGGTGACTGGTACATGCATGATGCAGACGTCCGCAAAGAGGGAGGGTTCATTGGAATGCGGGCAGGGGGCTAGTGGTATAAAAAAGTAATATGATAATAGGTTTTTCGCGCGGACGTCCTTTACGTACATTTTGTTGTGTGCAGCCGAGACCTTTGAGCACCTAAGCCTCCTCGACCGGTGGTGGGGTGAATTCTGTTGCCACCATGCATTGGATGTTGACGGAAGCAGTCTGTGGAATGTCTGTCGGTGGTCATACGACGTGTTTAGGCTGACGATTATTGGTCGCTGGCGATGCAACATGGCCGATGACTCATCTAGGAAATTCCGACCCTGTATGAGAAATTCCATCAGCCAGGTGTTAGATAATTCCATGTTATATCATTGAGGTGATGTTTGCTGAGGGAGACACTGGACCATTCGTAGGCCGGCCCTACTCAGGCCTACAGGCATATATATATATATACATATATGTAAGTATATATATATTATATATATATATATATACATATATATATACAGAACTCTCGACGATTAATTATCTGACGAAACGACATTCCAATTTCCAACTGTAGCCTGTATGTAGACGTAGTGGCGTCTGTCACCAGACAAAATGTTTGCCTAAAGCATGCCGTGCAGGGCATGCTTTATTGCCGACAGTTTAGTCCGAATGAATGGGACAGCAGCTGCTGCTCCGTACTGAATCCGCTTGGGGATGGCGATAGTCGGATAGTCCTATTGTAATTTGTAGGTTATCACGTCATATCAGTTTGATATTGTATATTGGATATCAGTGCGCGATATCGCTATTCACAATTCCGATGACAAAATTTGCGTGACACGATTGATGCCTATCATTTCGTGTAAAATGAACCAGAGGCGGGGACTTATTAGAGGGACTCAGGAGGGGACGATTTCCTCCAAGATTTCCGGTGGAACTGCTTATACCCCTAATATTTCATAAAATTATAAATTTCTACAGAGCTTTCCTATGTTCGTCCGTGTTCTGCTGCATTCATGTTTAGGAATTTAATTTTTTGGCCTGTCCCCAATCTTCAATGTTCTCGATCTACACTCCCCAATCCCAGGATATAAGTCTCCGCCTATGCAAAACCACATTTTATAGACAACGGATCTCGAAGTTCAGGTTATGGATCTCGAATTCGGCTGAATTTAACCACTGCGTAGGCCTGTGTCTTCAAAAGTAAACAGCGCTAAATGTGTATTAATTCATCTACATCCTTTCGTAACGGTGATTGAAAGGCCTACATCGTAATTGTTATAGGCTACTTAGTGATCTTCAGGGCGCCTACTCGTAGGCCCTCATCTCATACAGTGGCGGATCTAGACTTTTCCTTTAGTGGAGGTGGGGGTATTATGGACGTCTGCATAGGGTGGGACAGGTAGAACAGATGTTTCCCCCAGCCCTTTCAATGTATGCTGTTGCACTTGTATTTGTATTTAATTATACAGCTACTATAGCAATGTATAACTAATTACGATGTTCAAACAACTTAATAGTTCTTTCTTACTAACCATTAACTAAAGGTAAGCTTGCAATTGCGATTAAGTTCTGGCAACATATGCCCTTTTTTAATTTACATTTTATTACATTTATAAGTTTAGAACTCTTACATAGCCATTTCATATCTTTACCTCCTGCGAGGTGAAGTTAAGGCAAGGCCTATATACCTTTGGAGTCGAACAGGATTCAGAATCGTCTTAGAGCGGTCACAGAGGCGTCAAACCTCTGAGTGATGGAGGCAATCCCCCGTTCCCAAGGGTATGGAAGGCAACATATTTCCCCCAAGACAAGAAAATATCCCCTCTATGTGAAATTGGAGGCATTTGCCTCCGGACCCCCCCCCCCCCTATCTGGACACCCATGAGCGGTCGCACAAAAATTTGCTCGGCGGCGTTAGGAACTTTGCCTATATCCCCTATATATATATATATATATATAATGACTCATCCACGCAAAGTCAAGCGCCCTAGCCTTGTCTTTAAACTGAGCGTGTAACGCCGGTGATTTGTTCCGTTTGAAAGCATTCCAGCCTCCTTTCCTTTGCCGAGCGAAATCTGATATTAAACTTCTCCACTCGGGTTTTCGGTACATGACAGAAAACTGGTATCCATAAGTAATTTTCGGACATAGGAAAAATATTTCATAATCATATAGACTCTTAGTGGGGCGATCGCCCCCTCTAGATCCGCTACTGAGCTCGTGTCTCTATAGATAGAGAGATGTTCGTTTACCGAATCTTACGTGTCTTGTGTTTGGTGACGTAAGTCGTTTTCAGTCCTCTAATGATCGTTATGGTTGACTTCGAAGGACTTGAAACTTTGCACCGGATCAGATCATTATTGAACTATACAGAAATGGGCCTGTGCTGTATTGCTGTCAGGGGCGGCGATCCCGGGGTCGATGGGAAAGTCCCCCATCTTTTACAGTAAGAGGACACGCTATACGTGTGTCTTCACCCCCCCCCCCATATTTCCTACCCCTCTCATTGGGTGTCCCTCCCACCTGTTTTCTTCACAACAATTTGAGGCTGTATGAGTTGCTCAGTTCAGGGGGCACACACATACGCACACGCACGGTAATGGATAACACTCCGACGTGCAGAGCAGAGGAAGCGAGTTCGATTCCCGCTACATCTACCCTAACTATAGTCCTAGCTTTCGCTACGCGGCGGCGTAGTTAAATCTGATATATAACGTACGTGATGGCGCCTCGCATTGCTGCCGTAGGGCTACAGTTAAGCTAGGTTCGACTTCTGTAATAACTTGTCTGCATCCTTTCATGCTGTTCTTTTAATCATAATGCTGTCTGTCAGTTTGCAACTAAGCGAAGATATTATTAGTAACAATGGGCTATTAGGCCTACCAGAGGTGTGACAAGTTTTTGAAAAGTGGGGGGGGGGCATAATTTAGAAAATATAGCGCGAAATATTTTTTTGCGCCCCCACATTTTTAAATTTGCCCACCAGAAATTTGAAAAATGGAGGTCACAAATTATTTTAACAGAGGTAATCTTAAAACTATTGGATAAACATAAAAGAACCGATTTGGGAGGCTCATGAGGGGGCACTGAGCACTAAAACTGGGGAGGCTTTGCCCCTCCAGTTTTGAAACTGGGGGACAAGTGCCCCCTCTGCCCCCCCGCTTGTTACACCTCTGAGGCCTACATGTTAGCCTATATTTATGTTGTCATCTGAATACTCTGTGTCGGTGTTCCAATAGTGATCATAGAGATCGCGGGATACCTTAATTGCGATGATAGCAGTAACAGACAATTGTATTCTGCAAGGAGGAAGTGAAAGTTATCTTTAGACCCAGCTTTAATTGCTTATAGACCTAGTCACACGCTGGTTCATTATTATCAGACGGTGTCTAAATGGTCACATTGCCCGTATATATATATAGGCGTGGTGTTCTCTATAGAGCGAGTGTTATCGACCAATGGTCCACCATTGGCCAGCAGTTCTGTATACATTTGTCATAATTAATTCTATATTCAGCCAAACAGCTTTTGTAGCCCTGCAAGCCTATTATCCGTAGTTCGTCGTAAAACATTACCCAATTACTGATTACCGTCAAGTTAGGCCTAAATGATTATATGCCTATAATTATGTATGTTGGCCAAAAGCGTCCTTAATTACATGCAAGTGTCTCTGATTTCTTCATGTAGGCCCTATACTTTTACCTATAGTGGCTAAATTCAGCCGGATCTGAGATCCGGCACCTCGATTTTGGGAGTCACCACCTGACCTAAGAGATCCACCACTTCAGTTTTGAGATCTGCTGCCTAAAAAGTAGATCCACCGCCCAAAATCTGATTTGCATCTGTCGGCGGCCGGTCTCACAACGCTCTTTCGATGTTCACTTAATATAGCAAACTATTAAATAAATAGTCAGTTCTTCGTTGGTTTAAGTTGTTTAACTTGTAGCCTATAAAGTTCTTCTATATAATATGCTAGAGAGAATGTCCAAAAGGAAACAGGACTGCATGCGCCAGAAGAAGCGCAACAAATAAAGAAATACACAAACTTCAGTTCGATCAAGCTCTGGTTTATTCAATTTTTGCCAGACTTATGCAAAAGTCTGAGAGGCTCACGTATCAGAATTTTATTAGCCTATGCTCTTCTCGGCATTCAGCTGTATAGCCAGAATAATGGGGAAATAGACATAGGGGGCCGTATACATATTATACAACGCATAAAATCTCAATTTTTGGCCAACTCCTACCCCTAGTAACGTTATATAACAGCAGCTGTGTCCCCACCCCTATATTATATAACAGATATGCTACCTACCCCACCCCAGTCCATATCAGCACATTAAAGACATACAATCGGCATAAAAATTGAATTGCATAATTTGAAATTTTTATAAAAACACCATTTTTGTTTCCCTCCTGTTTTGCACTAGAAATGACGATTACAGTATCACACAGAATCGATTGGTTTAATATTGCACTATCAGGTATTTGTCGATTGGCTCGTGGTACAACTACATATTTTATCGCGTATGATACAGACTGTATACTACAACTACAATTGGGTATTTAGGCAAACATAAACTATTTACACATTCTATAGAGAATTAAATCAAATCACACATTTTGAAAATACTAACCGAAATAATTATTTCAAGTGAACTGGTTTAAATTTAAACCAGAATCAAATGGGCAGCAGAGAGCAGTGGTGAAATATCTCACCTGAGGAATTCATTGAAAGGTAAGCGAAGTCGAGGCAATGCGATCGCTATTATTGAACAACGTGTGCAATTTGCCCTTTCATTGGGGGCGTGGGGCGGTAAGTTCCCATTAGATGAGGCTTTGGCATTAAATGTTTATTTTATCCTTCATGTTGGAGCTCTGCAAGTTCTAACTTTCTCAGTTTCGTAGTACATGAGCGTCTGCAATCTGATGATCTTATTTTGGGCTTTTGGATTAGCTGCCTATTAATTGCAGCATCTGTGAATATTAGCAGACTTGACGACTAAACTCAATAGGTTCTGAAGAATTCGCATGTGTCGCATCTTCCAACCAGATTACGTTTGGACCTGACTGACTTATATAAATTTATTTAATGACGCATCCACAACAAGGATGATATGCGTTACATTTGGACCATTACAGGCCCCTACATGTAGAGGAAATTAAACTTCGCAGGACGAAGCCATTTCACGGTGTGTGTGTAGGTAGGTGTGTGCGTGTGTGTCTGTGTGTGTGCGTGTGTGTGCTTGTTTGTTGCCGTGTGTGTACGTGTGTAGGTATGCGAGTTCGTCGTGTGTGTTGGTGACTGTGCACGGGTGTGTGACTGTGGGTGGATGCTAATCCAATTGGGCAATTTCAGTCTTCGCCGTAATCTTAAAAGCTGGTCCAATGAGAAGAGAGTCGAACGCCGCACCCATGCTGCGTCTTCCGTCTAACGTAGGTAGGCTGCTCTCACAAACGATTATTGACGAAGAATGTCGGCTACGACGACCCGTTTGTGTCGGAATTGTTGGCAATCAAGATCGTAATCTTATTAAAAGTCTTAAGCTCCACTCGAAAGCCATGTCCAGGGCACCAGCTTATTCACGAGGGCCGCGTCAAGTAATAGGCGTTGGCCGAAGAGTAGTCCAAAGGAGGTCAGATTTCGGTTGGGTGAGTGAGACTTTAGATTCGAGTGGAAGGCTCGAGGAGTGCTGGGTAGAGGAGCCTGAGTCAGGTGATGGTGGGTATTAGGCAGTGAAAGTGGATGAACTGAAAAATGTTAAATTCATACCTGGTATAGGACCTACGGTGATGTATATGGCTCGGTTGGAGAACATGAGATGAGTAGTGACTGTGAGTCGAAGAAGACTGAGATAGGATGATGATCGGGTAGAGCGGATTGGTCAAATCGTGAAGAGTTGGCGATGATATTTCGGCTGGAAGTTTGAGTGTAGAGAGCAGGAGCAAGCTGCTGTAAGGTGAATCACCTTACAGCAGCTTGCTTCTGCTCTCTTAGGTGATCAATGTGAGCTGTGAGTTTGAAGCTATCTTAGAGGAAGACACTCTGTGTTTTTAATGTTTTAACTCCGGTAACACCTGGTGTTTGACGGGAAGGGAGTCTTTGGTGTCGATGTCGGAAAATGATAATTTCTCTAGATTTTGAGCTATTTAAGGTAAGGTTATTATAGCTGAAGTCCAGGCAGAGAATGAAAGTAGTTCAGATTGACAGTATGAGCTTGAGCGGTTCCGGTAGGAAGGTAAGTGTTGTCTGCATGTTTGAACATGAGATTGAGCGGCTGAGAGAGGTGTAAGTCTGA
Organism: Bimastos eiseni; assembly: GCA_959347315.1. Classification (NCBI taxonomy): domain Eukaryota; kingdom Metazoa; phylum Annelida; class Clitellata; order Crassiclitellata; family Lumbricidae; genus Bimastos; species Bimastos eiseni. Next base: position 38,233,968 of record OY365809.1, on the reverse strand, counting down.
AGCTGTTAATGAGAAGTTTGTGGGTCCTAAGACAGAGCCTTGAACTAAGCTAGCATTGATTGGGAGGAGAAATGAGACAACTAGCCAGTTATAGACTTGATCTGTGATATCGAGAGTGGAGATTTTGTCAGAAATGTTAGGTTATGTAATTTTATTGTGTTCGTTACCATGTTTTCCATGTTATGTTATTGTTCACAAACACACACGTGGATGTATATATATATATATATACATATACATATAATATATATATATAATATATACATACATCAGAGCTTAAAGTGAGCCTAGACGGTCATGGACGGCGTCCATGCACTTATTTTCACGGTTGGACGCCGTCCTGCCACTTATTTTGCCAGCAGAGCCTGGACGCCGTCCATTATTGTCCACGCAACAGTGCAATTCCTCTACGTAGGTTATTGTCAACAGCATTTAATCATCTACTAATCCAGAAATTCATATTTTCATTAGACCTACTTATTAACTGAAGTAGTCCATATAGGCCTATATAATGGATGTCTATAATTCGTGTTATACATTCTGGTTACCTTTTCATCAAATTAATTTTCGTCCTATGCGCTTCCGGCGTCTGCTGCATTTGGGGATTACTTTTCAGATGTAGAAAGCACAACATTGTTCAACAAGTTTGATGAAATATTTGACAAGCTGATCAGGCCTAGTAGGTTAGTAAATTAATTAAGTTGCACTACATACCATAGCGCGTATAAAATTGAACTGAATTTCTTCTATTTCAAGTTGCAAAACGATGAAACGTGTAGGCCTAGCTATAGGCCTAGATAGGCCATCATCGAAAAAAAATTTGAGAAGAACAGTTGCCCCACCAGGGCAGACTTGCTCTCGTTCTGGAAGAAGCCTTACCGATCAAAAAGGAAGAATGACAGGAAATAGATCAGAGGAAGACCGAGAACAATGCTCCTGTATTGGATGATAGAAAAGGGGGGTGCTAAAATATGAACGGAGGAGGCCCATAACAGAGAAGAGTGTCGACATTGGACATACGAACCAGCCTATGGAGGGCAGACAACTAAAGAAAAAGAAGAAGAGGAAAAAGAAGAAGAAGGCCTCATGTCTTTACCGATCACAAGTAGCCTACATAAAATCTTAGAGATAGAGAAATTTAAGTTACCAACCATGCTTGGAAAGTGGTGCGGCGATCAAGATATCGCCACATTCTTCAGGCCTAAGATTAAAAGAATCTGAAGCCGATGCCTAGAATGACAGATTTACAGACTGGACTCAAGATGAGACAATTTTGCAGTACGGCTTACGATCCACTAGGCCCAATGTGTCAGGAAAGACTGAACCACATCAACTTAGAGACTGTTTGGCGGATGTTACTTACGAAAAAGAACTCGCGCTTCGCGCGTTTAAAAACTTTGTTACCCCCAACTTTCAAAACGCTGCAGGCGCCAATGGCCCCTTGTCGACAATTTCACAGAGGAAAGTAATTCTCTGTACGCATAAATTACAACAGATATTTCACCAACAAATAGTTGACGACAAAAATAATGGTTAGCCTATTGGACAAAAAGCTAACGAATACTAACTAAATTTAGTTCTCAACTTTTGACCCTAGCGTCCAGGCACTTCTTTTTTGCACTTTAAGCACTGATATACATATATTTATGTGTATGTTTGTATGATTGTATATAAATTATTTGTCCTGTAGCCATGCCTTGGACTTTGACTGACTGTGCTGATCCACTTTGGGACACCGTATAATAATGGTAAGAATCAGCTGTCGTTGATTCCTGCGCCAATTGCTGACGTTGCGCAATCTTCTGTCCTGCTTCTTACGTGTGCTGTTCCGGTGAACCGATGGTTTGACTATATCTAACATGTTGATGAAAATGCTTGAGTTCGCCTACAAGATTCATGTCCATATCTTCAGGATATGTTTGGCATAAAGCCCTAACTTTTTCACGAATCTCTTCTTTTGGTGCGTCTAATTTTGTTACGAATTAAAACTTTTACAGCATCATAGTATACTGAGGACCTCTGTGCCAGACTTGAGTCTAATGCATCCATCACAGGCAAAAAAAATTTTAATGCCAGAAGATAATATCATATGGATTAAGATAGTAAAGTGCATATAGTACTAACAAGTAAGACGATACCAATAAATAATTGGATTATCGGCGCGCCTTTTGGTTTCAGAGACTAATTAATATCAAATCAAGCTAATTTTAAATAGGAATGCAATTGATGAAAATTAATAAACCAATACAATTGGTTCTCTAGATTATCTTGTGCACAACAGACCACGCACTTGCTCACTCGGACAATTTTGGGTGGGCCCAAGTAAGTGGGTGCCCTAAGCTATAACTCGTAAATCCTGCACTGAACGGACAAAACATGGAAAGAGAGATAGATTGGGAGGGAGAAAGAGACAGATAGACAGGAAGAGAATCATACAGAACTACAGATAGGCAAACAGATCACAGAAAGAGGGACACGGACAGAGAGGCGTACAGAAATAGATAGCGAGACATACTCAAACGGATACGCATTTCTGTCACTGTCATACTTCCTGTTTCTGCGTTGTGCAAATGCCAAGCCCATGTTTCCGTTTTCGATGCTGGCTGGTATCATGACACAAAAAAATTCTGACCTGACCTAATTGCAAGAATGATTCTTCTCCAGTCCTACATAGCAGCGCCACGAGGGGACATCCGAATTATGACTGGAAAAATTCCATTCAAAAGTTTCTGTGTTCATAACTATGTACTCCAAAGTGAGCTTAATCTTGTTCAGGTTGCCCTAACATGAAACGCTCTCATTGGTCGATTAGAGAATACACGCAGAAAAATTGTCATGAGTGATTGTAAGACGTATTGGTCAGCTTGTGACTTCTGGACATATTTCTGTTAGTATTGCATAAACATGACACGTTGCATGACAGGCAATCCTGAATTCCTGATCTATGCCTCACGTAAATCTATTTTGGAAGAATTTCTAAGAAACTGCCAACTGACGTGAATTCCTGTCCTGTTTTCCCCGCCTCAGTGTTTCTCTTAAAACACTTGCGGGCCTTGTATGACACAAGCATGTCTACACATACCTATGTCAGACTAATGTGGCCATTTGGCATTGTCCACCTGGCAAATCTCTACTTAGCTGTGACCAGAAAATTCTGAGCCCTACTAATTTTACTGGATGCCACACTGAAGCATGTCACACACCATCTGTGAATTAAGACTAGACAAAACCCGTGTACAAACTGTGCTTTAGTGTTGGCAGCTGCTAGACGTGAATTTGGACTTATCAGGAAGGATTATTCCGAGTTGCGTAAGCGGACTTTTGGTCGTGATAAGCTTATAGGTCTTTATATGCGGACATTCCCAAATGTGTAAGTCCAATAAGCGTGTGTTGGAAAGGAGTAAGCTATATATCTGCCGGTGTCATAGGCCTACATGACTAGGCCTATACTTGGGTGTGTCAAACGAGTCCAAGAGCAACCTCTATACTAGTTTCTAGATTTCGGTCAACGTCGTTACACTTCTTTATTGCAACAGCGATTCGCAGGAGTCTACCAACTGTAATGTTAAGTTTTACCTACCGTACAGAATCGAAGCGATTTGTCTGATACCCCATTACATGATTTGTCCTACTGATCGAAATGATTCATCACTCAACGCAAGAGGTGAGTAATTTTATTGTATTCTCTCTTATAGTTCAGAGTCTCTACGGCCTCATCTTTCAGGTGGCATCTAGGAATCAGAGGTGAATCCGAGGTTAATGCCAAGCTCAATTTACTGTGTGATTGCAAGTGTGTCTAAAAAATTTGCTTGTTGTAAATGATATCGATATCACTTTAAACGCCAGATGGCAAAGATTACGTCTTATTACAGCGTTCGCATATGTTTGGTCGTAAACTGTATGATGGGGTGCACGCGATTTTACCAATATTTTTTACCCCTATTCCTCATCACACAATGTCAGAAAAATTCGGCACTCTCGCACATGCTGTCTGTCACAAATCACACTTGCAATTCAAAAATATTGGCGTGTTTGAAAGATAGTAATGCTTCATTAAGTTGAAATGGAATCTGTGAAGAAAAGTGATCGAGACGTGAAGGAAATAAAATTAAATTTGGATTGAGAAAATAAAAGAAGTTAAAAGAAAAAGTTAGTTCGGGTGAAATAGGGACACTGATACAAATCCCTGTTAAAATCCTTACGCCTGTACAATTGAAATTTAATTTTTTTTAAATTCGATTGAATCGAAATACGCAATTTTACCACCAGAACAAGCGTAGGCCTATAGTTATATAGGCATAATCGCGTTGTTTCAATGTCTCACGAGTAACAGTTGCCATAGCCTACGTAGCGCCCGCTAACAGTAGCCATTGACATCTGCTTTAAGATTCAATGCTCTGTAGATCATTGCTTAAACAGTGCTTCGTCACTCATAGATGGTTTATTCATAAAAAGACCTGTATCGTTTATTATTAACTCACAGTTTGTAACGCTGTCAGGTAGTGGCATGAGTCTGGGATATGTTCGCAAGGTGGAGTGAATGACTACTGTAGGCGTATACATGTAGGCATACCGATATCGTTCCACCACGACGCATTTCGTAATAGGCCTAAATTTAATTTTTTGAATTTCGGCGTCTCCTTTGAAATGCCCATTCTGCAGGGGCGAAGGCTTATGGGGCAGGAGAGGACGCTTCACTCTGTAATTTCAGGTGGAGGGGATGGAGCTGTTTATATACCACCAATATTTCTTAACTATTATAAATTTATAGGCCTACAATGTTCTCCACGGCTCATACTTCTTTTGTTGCATCCATGTTTTTGGAATAATCGACCTTCCCCCAAACCCTGGACTAAATCTCCTCCCATGCTATCCTGCATGGTTTCGGCGTGGATTCCTCCTCTCCTTTCCTCTTCGTTTCAACTACAAAACGGTCCACCTTAGCCGTCGGACTGTGTGTCTGCCATCCTCTCTCGATACTGACACTCTGCCTGTCAATTTTGTTTTGATTAAGTGCCTGTGAATAAGCTGGTTCCCGCGACTTCATTTTTATGGTTGCTGAAAATGGCAGCCTCAGTCAGTTTGCTCTCAATACTTCCTCGCAGCACAGTTGTCCTCGGTTCGGCTCGACCCGCGTTTCGGGTCGGATTGGGTCGACTCCTCGGCTGCAAGGCACATGGCATACCGCTGCGCCACCACGTCCCATTTTGTGTATTTATCGTTAAAAGAGTAGATCCTATTGGTACTAACCAATCTATCCAGCAAATGCAAACTATCGGGCCGGACTCTAATGGTGCTTAGTAATTTCTGGATTTCGTTTGCAAAAGTTATGGAGAAAGTAAGTTTAGGCTAAATGGAAGAAATGACATGTTTAATAATTAGATACATCAAAATTCTTTTTTATGTAGCGGTCTGACAATCTTGCATTTACCAACATTAGAATTCGACTTGGGTTGGGTTGGGTCACGAAAATTGCATTCATTTACTACTCTGACCCACAGGACCTCGCATTTCGTTCAAGCCTAATTAGTTATTTCCATCTCTACTTCTGCTCCTAATATACGCGGACATAAGCACAAGCATGAGTGGGCCAGTTTATGCATCTCACTCCAACCTATGCACACTTAATCCATTCACTTCTATTCCAAAATCTCTAAAAGGGTTGGCTTCTTTCATCTCAACGGCTTCTTCGCCTCGAACAATCTCCTAAATCCAAATCAATCTACCAACACCATATATCACTCTAGTCTACAATAACAGCATGTAACAAACTTGTCCGTGAAGGAGTAAATTGTTTGGGTATCCGAACATTTCATCCCCGGACATTTCTCTTAGGACAATTCCATCAGGATATTATGAATGAACTTGATCTAGCGCCTCTTCAAGAAATCTACTCGGAGGCGCTCTCTGCAGATATTGTGGCTTGAGCTTCTCGACCAATTTTCTTCAGTGTGTTTGTTACATATCGATAGAAAAGGCCTAGCAGCTAGATCATCTGAGCCCCGACACTAGTTAATCGTCGAGTGGTCGATAACAATAAAAGTAAATTTGTTGTTATAGAAATATATGAATGAATGAAATACCAAGTAAAATAGATGAAATAACTAATTAAACGAGACGCATTTATTCATTGACATGCTCTACTGATTTAACTCTATATTCACATTGACATGCTCTACTGATTTAACTCTATATTCACATTTCAAATACTGACGTCCGCACTGAACACAACCCGTTGCAACTACATGAACCTCTGTCCACATCTGGATTGCCCTTAGGCCTACATCTTGCGAACGTCGACGGTGTGACACCGCCATAACGCTCGATGCAGACGCATCCAATACTAATCAGACAACACACGTGAAATCAACCGACAACAAAACTCGAAGCTCAAAATTCTTTCTATTTGGGAACGTAGCTTAAAAGGCGCAATTCAAACAGTTCAAGAAATGTGTCGCTTTCTGGAGCATCCCAATAGTGATCATAGCAATGTTCCTTAAATTCCTTTTCAATTTCAAATATTTCAGCACATAATCCACAACCAAAAGATCTAGAAGCAAAATCATCTACTTGAACAGTAATAAAATGCTTTACAGAGGGAAGACTTTCTATTGGTCTTTGGATTGCAGTCGATGTAGGTCGAGACGAAAGTTCTCTATTAACGGCTGATCTCGACAATTCTTTTCCTTCAACGTCGTTGTCATCTTTATATAAGTTCAATCTCACAGCTGAAGAACATGCAAAACATATTTTCTTACTGCCATCGCATAAGTCATGCGTGTGTTTATCAGCATGTGCTCTAATAACATCCAGTCTTAGACTTTTATTCCTTGCATACGATTTGCCACATAAGTTGCACCTCAATAGTTTTTCTCCAGGATCGGTTCTCATGTGAATTTTAGCACTACTGCTAAGTGCAAATGCTTTCTGACAAAAATTGCACTCATATGATTTTTCTCCATTGTGACTCTTAGTATGGCAGGCAAGATTTTTCTGTGCAAATGTTTTCAGACATAGATCGCACTTGTGAGGCATCTCTATAGTGTGACTTCTTGTATGGTTTCCCTCCGGCTGTTTCGTTATAAATGTTTTTTCACATTGAAGGCATTTGCATGGTTTCTTTCCAGTGTGGCTTCCATTATGGTATTCCAGATTAAATTTCCTTGTAAATGTTTTGTGACATCGATCGCACTTATGTGGTTTCTCTCCAGTGTGATTTCTTATATGGTATTCCAGATACTGTTTCCTTGCAAATGTTTTCTGACATACATCACATCTGCATGGTTTCTTTCCAGTGTGGATTCTTGTATGATATGCCAGTTGCTGTTTAATTGCAAATGTTTTCTGACATACATCGCATTTGTATGGTTTCTCTCCGGTGTGGATTCTTGTATGATATGCCAGATTCTGTTTAATTGCAAATGTTTTCTGACAAACATCGCATTTGTATGGTTTCTCTCCAGTGTGGATTCTTGTATGGTAGACCAGAAGCTGTTTAAATGCAAATGGTTTCTGACATAGATCACATTTGTATGGTTTATCTCCAGTGTGGATGCTTGTATGGTATGCCAAATGCTGTTTCCTTGTAAATGTTTTCTGGCATAGATGACATTTGTATGGTTTATCTCCAGTGTGGATGCTTATATGGTATGCCAAATGCTGTTTCCTTGTAAATGTTTTCTGGCATAGATCACATTTGTGTGGTTTCTCTCCAGTGTGGGTTCTTGTATGATATTCCAGATTATGTTTACTTGTAAATGTTTTCTGGCATAGATCACATTTGTGTGGTTTCTCTTCAGTGTGGGTTCTTGTATGATATTCCAGATTACGTTTACTTGTAAATGTTTTCTGGCATAGATCACATTTGTGTGGTTTCTCTCCAGTGTGGGTTCTTGTATGATATTCCAGATTATGTTTACTTGTAAATGTTTTCTGGCATAGATCACATTTGTGTGGTTTCTCTCCAGTGTGGGTTCTTTTATGGTACTTCAGATGCTGTTTCTTTGCAAATGTTTTTTCACATTGAAGGCATTTGTATGGTTTCACTCCTGCATGGCTTCCTGTATGGTATGTTAGAGACTGTTTCATTGTAAAAGCCTTGTGACATAGACTGCACGTGTATGGCTTCTTTCCAAAGTCAATTCTGTTTTGCTCTTCTGCGTCATAGATGCTTGCTTGCATCATCAGATCTTCAACACAGTCACAAGGTGAAATAATTATGTACCGAACCGTGGATCAAAAAGCGACGAATCTATTCAGTATAGGCTATTACACCATATAAATTGACCAGTCCATATAATTTAGTTAGCAAACTCAACCCGTTTCAGCAAGAAGTATTCGAATAAAATTGCAACATTTGCATAAAATGTACCTGGATGTAGCAATCAAGCGAACACTGTGGCAAAATTGGACAAACAACATGAAATGTTGTCATTAATATGGAGCGACAACTGTAATTTTTGAAGTTTGGAAAACAGGCAATACAATTATATGAACAATTAAAAAGGCGACAAAGAGTCATAAAGCTATTTAGACCTACATGAAACCCAAAAATATATTGAAAACGGGAAAGACTGAAACGCTCGTTAGAATTTTCGACCCAGAAAAATGTCAACAACAAAATTGTGTAAGCCCTTTACCACCTCTACGTATGAACAATGACGCCAGTAATGGTAATGTATGGCTGCGGCAAAGCAAAAACTCTAATCTGACGTTAGCAGTACTCAAAATGATAGTTCCCGATCAAATAGGACTTTTTATAAACTTATCACAACGCTGTCTCCGGACACAAAAACAGGATACACGATCAATTAAAAGATCCAAACCTAGTATATAGGCCTACTATAAATTTAGAAAAGATCAATCTGTCTCCTTTGTAGGCTACCGTTTAAATATGGTTACAAGTGCTACAACCACTGATACGTGTTAATCGTCTATGGTAAGTCTATTAATAGACATTGGATCAACGAGGTAATAGAAGAACGGGTACTGGATAGCTAATAGCTGCTAATTGCCTGTGAAAGTTGGGATTATCGCTCAGTTAGGGCGATCCCAGAATTCTTTGAGGAAAATTAGAACAGACTACAGCTATGAATAAAACAATTTCAATATTGTAATTTGCGCGACGCTTTGCATCGATTTCTCATCAGCGATAAAGACTTGTTTTAAACCAGCATAGGGACTTTGAGTTGAGTGATATGCAATACTATTAGCCTTGTTTACTTTTCGGTCATAGACTGAATTTCACGAATTGCTCTGCTGTCCCTGCTGTCCTTCAGGGACAGCAGGGCAAGACGCGTGAAACGACTAGACCTACATAGGCGTCTACACCATGGAAGCCATTATAGTAAATGTTCCATCCAAAAAATAAGAAGGGGGAAGAGCTCATTAAAAATTTAAGCAGGAAGACAATTTTAAAACTATTTTTATTATATCATTAGGCTTACTAGAAAGCCCAGCTCTTTCATTATTTGCATTTGGGCTATTCTGTCATTTTCTACACAGTGTCAGCGATTAACATTGTTCATGCTACGATTCATCATAGAATAATATTTGGTCCATCTGTTTGCCAAAATAAGCTCATAGCTTACTTGCTCGAAGAGCAATAATACAACTGTACTGCCAAAGTTATGACCTCACCCATATTTCATAATTTGCTGACGTTATAATTCGTGATGATGATATTCATTGATATTATTTAGATTCAAAACAATCTGACAAAAACGCAGAAATGCTAACATGAGTGACAGAAGATCAGAAAAAGTAGCTAGAATCAATAACAAACTAGTAAATATTTTCATATAATTATTTGGGAATAAATTGAGAATGGTTTTTGGTTGGGAGAACATGTTTGTGTGTTCTAGGTCTTATGAATAGAGGATGCAGTGGAGGTCGGAGTTGACGAAGAACATGTTCAGGGTTGTGTAAAATGAAGAAAAGAAGTTTGGCATAGAGATGCTATGTTGGCAAGTTCAGAGACTGTCGAGAAGGGTCGTCCTTTTAATAACATATTAGCGTTTGGCTCTTTTTAGGAGTTTTCCAGGCGCTCTCTATATCGGATAATAGGGTTGCATTCCACGAGGATGGGGATGAACAAAACAATTTAGCAATGGTTATGTTACGAATGGAAGAGGAAGAAAAACATGTGTTTTGATCCGATCCGCCTCGCCAAATCTACAGATATTCGTGACCCGGTCCGACCCGACCCTACCTGACATGCGAATCGACACGACCCGTGTGGAGACCTCTGCGCCACTATGAAATCTCATAATATAAGCAATGAATCGATGTAACAATAACAGCGAGGGCAGCTCAAAGACAGAGTTGTATGGTCTCGAGACAGGGTCTCGGTCTCGAGACGTCTCGAGGCAGTTTTTTAGTGTCTCGGTCTCGGAAGCCTGCTGTCTCGGTCTCGGTCTCGAGGTAGTGTCTCGAATTTTTAGAAACTGTCTTGAAGTGAAAGTCTTGTTCTGTCTCGAACAAGAGATCTCAATAAGTTTCGCGTTAACTGTCTTAAAACCTTGTGGCATTATATAAACTGTTCTCAGGAATTGGTACTATACATGTATACATTATAAGTTTCAAATTGAAATTACGAATAAACCTTATTCCCGAAAACTGATACATTAGTATTTCACAGCATTTTTATAGGATCACTTGTCTCTTACTGTCTCGAACTGTCTTTAACCTAGTGTCTCGGTCTCGTCCTGGCCTTGAAGTTTCAAGTCTTGCATAGAATACTGTTCAAAAGTTAGGGGCGTCATTTTTGACAAAATAGCCACGTTACTTCTTGATCCAATAACATAAACAAGTCACTGGGATTCTGTGTCAATTCGATATCAGTTGCAACAGCCGCCAACAACAGCAGTGGCCATAGTTATAGTGAACAACTGCATGACGTGTTGGCTGTACTAGTTAGGATTGCAGTGTGTTGTATTTGAGTGATAAGGCTTTATACTCAATTCATTCAGATTCATGTATTTTAAGCTAGTGGAGTGTTTTGAGGACAGAAGTGATAATGGTGTGTCTAGGTGTTTGGCGACAGCACGGTCAACATAGCACAAGGCTCTGGATTATAGGACCCATTCACTTTGTCGTAGCCATTTCCAATCTTAAGCCAAAACATAGTGGCAATCGTCTCCCTAAATATGCCGACGACATTTACCTCTTGCAAGAACTCAGGCAGTGCCAGTCCCAAGCCTAGATGAAGGAGTAGGGCGACGCTAATGATCTTTGCTATCACACGATGTCGTTAAACTGCCCCAACCAGCTCTTAATTCCCGATTTCTGTGTTGGCAGCACGTACTCTATTTGAGCTTGACCATATTGAGACATGAGCTAGCATTGGCAATCTTAATCAAATTCAACCATTCTAAATCTAGATTAATGGTCGTTACGCGGCCTAAGTCCCGGCCTATTGTCCTCCCTCCGCTCAACAGGCTAATTGTAATTAATATGGAAGACGACGTAAACTCAGAGGTTAAGACCATCTGGCAATGCGATCCCTGTCAGTTTCAACCATTAGTTCGAACTCAGGTTGCTGAGATGAAAAGCCACAGCTTTACTGACTGGTGCTTGGTCAGTTGCAGTTTAACGACACCGTGTGATAGCAAAAATCATTAGCATTAGCGTCGCCCTCATCCTCTATTGGCTTGGGACTAGCACTGTCGGAGTGCAAGAAGTGGCGGAGTTTAAGACTGATGCTAAGCTGTAAAATCATTCATAGACCTACTGTTTCGATGAATGACGTTATGGCTGAAGTGCGTTCACAGTACTGTAAGCTACGCCATCTAGCGATATCATAAGAAATAATATTTATTGGTTGCAACACGATGCATGCAGAACATTTATTTTCAAGGGCATCATGAACTGAGAAACATAGTTTTGGGGATATCAGTATTTCGAACTATGCCAATGATTTCAGAAATGAAACGGTTAATCACCACAGGCTATTATCGACATAATTATAATTATATTGGAGTTACATTTTTCTGTTGGAATTGCATATTAAGGACATTCGGTAGGGATCATAGTCGTTTAACGTGAATAGCTGCGTTATAATTTTATATGCGGTGAATTTCGATTGATAAATTTCGTACTTGTTGCTCGCGTACGTGGATTAGTCTTCTTACTCCTCGTTTGGATTAGTGAGTTTTCTCTCTGTAATCTAGATTAATCAGCTGACATTGCATTTAACCTTGGATTCTATTTGTCGATTCATGCTTTTCTGAGTAGATATATTGAAGGGGAGCTATATAAATGCTCGATTGCATGACGTTACTTCGCGATTCCGTTGGTCATGACCGGGTTCATATTTATTGGTTTAAGTCTGTCTAATATGTTAGTGATAGAGAATATGATAAATGTTGAGGAAAAGTGATCGCAGAGTTCTGCTGCTTGTGAGTCATTTCTTGTAGTTATTGTACTGTTTCTCACGACAGTGTAAAATCGGCTGAAGGGGGCATCTGCTGCAGCGGCGAACGCAACCTGTATTTAGCATTGAAATTATTAGGAAAGCAGCTGGAAGAGATGGAAGCAGAACAATATGTGAAAGAGCAGTGTTTACAGTTTTTTTTACCTATATATATATAAGTGAAAGACTTGAGGAGAAATGGTAAGATGTGAGACATTGGCTAGCTCGTAGGATGGATCAGCTGAACAGATGTCGTAATTATGTCGGGAGTTTCTTCCAAAGAGACGGAAAAGCTATGGCTGTGAAACGACTTGCATATTTTTAGTGATGATCGAGGTGAGGGAAGGATAGGTGCCAGGCGAAAGAGGAGCGGGTTGAAAGCAGTGGCTGGACTGTGACTAGATATAATTATAGGCCTACAGATATTTCATTAGTCTATAAATGTGATCTTTATCGTCTTTTCGGAAACTTGAAAAACGCGAAGAAACACATGGAACTTCGTGAGACATGTTTTAATCATGAGTGAAACCGAGAACTCTCCTCACGATAAGCTTAATGGCGCTACATCAGTTCCATGTCGACTGCGTGCCTCCTTCCTTCTCATTTAGTCTTCTATCCACCTCCTTCTTATCCCTCGGCTCACTCCAAGACACCAATAAAAAAGCAGAGCTTACGGGAGTTTAAGCCACTCCAGGGGCCCTCCTGCCTTCTAGGAGCTTACGGGATTTTACACCACTCCAGAGGCTCAGCAGGTGAAGAGGAAATCTACTGGTGACAAACATATACAAAAACAAACGAGCAAGCCCCATGAGTTATGGTTTTTAGGCCATCGACCCACGGGACAGCTTATTTACAAACAACTACTAACAAACAAACACAACGACACAGAGCCACAGTTCAACCGTAACATTCAACCAATCCATTCAATCCATTCAGTCTCAAAGAAACCTCGCCACCAGAAAACCCACCAACAGCCACCAAGCAGAGCAGAAACCTATAGAAATAGAATAAAACAACGACGTTAGTATTGTAACCGTGATTATTTTGAACATTACGTTACAATAGATAAGCTCGAACAATATATATAGAGATCATTATTATACATTAAGTTTAGTAGAACATTCGCTAATACAGACAGGATAGGTTCTTTCAATCACTCACATAGGCTCTAGTGTAACTAGCACTTACAGTCAGCCCTCATTGCTAGAGTGGTCAGTAGTTGATCCTTGAGTGGTCAGTAGCTGACCAATCAAAGTAGTCTGTTCTAGGATAGGCCAGTTTCCTCTTTGGCTGAGGAAAGTGGCTTATAAGCTGTAACACTGTTAGGAACTTGGCAGTCTTACTTCCGAAGAACTCTAGCTATCTTTGTCAGGCTCGTCAACTCGCATCATCATAGGGTTTGGACAATATCATCTCACCCATACTCGTATTAGTAAGTATATGTAACTGTTATGTATTAGTCATAATCATTATATATATTATTATTATATCTACTCTGTATTTAATAAAGATAGTTGTATCCGAACTGCCTCTTCATGTGTAGCTAGGTTTCCCTAACATAATCGAACTCTAATCTTCTAAATATAATAGTAGAGATAGTTTAAGTAGAACCCTCAGCGTTCTTACAGTATACAGAGACAAAGAGTAGTAGTATCGTGAAAGAAAAGAATCAAATACTTCTTCTTAGACAGGATGTGTTGTTTGTCGGCAATGCACTGACACACTTCACAGACATTCGTATAGGAAGTCATGCTCAATCAGTGCTTTTGGAGACATGTATGACTGAAGGTGCCGGGCTTTGCATTTTATCATATATGACCCGGATCTTCGTCTTGGAACAGTCTTCAGCTTCACATGCGTGCTGCTGTTGATAGCTTCGTTCGTGCAGGCAAAATTCTCAAGATGGACTGAAATATGTAATACTACACTGTGTGATAACAAGGATCATTAACATCGCCCTCCCCATTATCCAGGCTTTGGCCTGGCAATGAGTCGTGAGGCAGCCGACTAATAAGGCGTTATATTAAATCTCATGCGTGTCACAACCCAGCAGTGTTGACTGTAACGTGTTGCACTGTTACACATATACCTGGGTATAGGCCGATATATATTACTGAAAAACTTCTATAGCATCGCCATAATAATGCACAGGACATCAATCGACGTCAGGTTGATGCCCTATGCATTATATAGGGCACACCATATCGTCCTTATCATGGATGCATCCTTAAATAAACTTCACACACACAGACACCGTGTGCAGGGGTGAAAACTCGCGGAAACTATTGACAAGGGAAACACAGAACTTCAAGGACGCAGAAATTTACCGACGAGATAAAATAGCGGAACATTACTAAGAATGTATATTTCTGTCCAGATCTGAAGACATTGGAGTCGTTGTAATTAGAAATTGTAGGCTGATTAGTTACTTGTTTCACATCATGCAGCAGATATCGTAGACATAAGAATATATTACTTACTTAGTCCTTCCTGTGTAGGTCTACACATCGGGCAATGCACTTCCTCCATTCGTCTCTATCCAAAGCCAGTGTCTCAGCCTCCTCCCACGATATCTCCAAACATTTTAGGTCGTCTCTAATGGTCTCTGGCCAGTTGTTTCTCAGTCTTCCTCTCCTCCGTCGCTCTCCCGCACACCAGGACACCAAGAATATATTATATGAGACAAAAGGTTAAGCATTGCAAAACATTGATGTGAACCTCACCTTTTAGCGTATCTCCAGCAAGCAATGGCGATCTCTGTTCGGATGAGGTCCATCTGCCGTTAAACGACTGCCATGAGTTTTCTTTCGACATCTCCATGCATGCAGATATGACCGACATAATGGCGATCGGTCTGAAGCCAGCCATTTCGTATACGGTTGATGAACTTTGAAGGATGATGTCTGCATCTATCAGGTTGAAGCTGATCGATTTGCCTCTTCAAGTTTAACAATTCCGAGTTGACTTCGATTTCTACTTAATTCTTTCTGGTTGAATATTTTCAACGATTTTGCTGATCGTGACGACAGTAATTTTGCTCCGATTATTCGATTATCGATAGATCTGTCTTCAACAGAATTATGCAGCTCCCCGTATACAGGCCTATACATGTGCATCGAAATTTATTTCAATATGTAGACCACTTATTCCGATCGAAGATTTTCTGTTATATGTAAAAACTTCGTGTAGTTATATATATATATATATAAGTGATGATCGACACAAAATTACAAATATATTGGTCAATTAGCGTCTTCAACACGTCTTCTCACACGTATTCTCTCAGTTTACCCTTTTCTGATTGACATTCTCAATGATTATCTTCTCTAAACAACATTTCGTGACGATGAAACGTTTGTTGGTTGATTTAGTGTTTTTACAGAATCGCTCTTTTGTCGAAATTCAACTCATTTTTTGGTTAATTTGTATTCTTACGAAATCGTTCTTTTTTAGAAAGTCAACTCTTTTTTGGTTGATTTGTATACGGCATCATTCTTTTGTCGAAATTCAACTCTTTTGTGGTTGATTTGTATTCTTATGGCATCGTTCTTTTGTCAAAATTCAACTCATTACTTGTTCGATACTTGTCTCATCTCCCACATTTTAGTCGACTTACCAAATGAACATCACGTCGTTTGCATGCAAGACATTCAACAATAGCTTCAAGGATGACGTCTTCATAAAAATACGTCATTAGCTTTCTCGCTTATTCGTCCGGAGAACAAGTATCGCATCGTATTGTATCTTTTGATTTATATAGCATCTTTCTACAGAACAATTATTCAGAGGCGTCATCAACACGGAAACCCCGGAGAAAAAGAGGCGTCTTTAAATAGTGGTTAAGAAAGTCTTATAGTCTTATATATGAACAAATTAATCAAGGCTATCAACAGAGCGCCAGAAACAAGATGAATTAAGTTGTAGATGACGGCTTTCGCATGTAGTCAGAGAGTTGTCTCGGGGAGCTGCCTATATGTGTGGGCTTTGGAAACTAGAATAAGGATTCTGTAGCGGATGCGCGCAGAAAGTTGTCACTACATATCAGGAGTTATGTGGTCAATCTTAAGCCTGATTGGAATTGATCTTGAGGTTCCTCAACGAGATTTAAGTGAGGGGGGGTCAAAATGTAGATTCCGTATTTTTGCGTTCAGTGCCACGTTTGGAGTCAAATATCTAGCAAACTATTTTCAGATAGTGTTAGCATGTGACTGGCAGATTCAAACATCTTTTGTCTGAAAGCGTTGTGTTAAGCAATGACGAAGTTACAATTCCCAAAATGTCATATTTTGATGCTATTATAGCGTTGCAAATTCCTTTAGTTGAATTATAACTACTACAATATTATCCAGTAATCATTATCTTTAATCAATTGTAAGTCATTTCTATATATTTCACTGTTCTACCAAAGGATATTATTTTACACATTCATGCTTTTCAATCAGTCACAGGTACAAACGAATACTAAAATATTTTAGAAAAATTAAATTAATGCCGCTCGATATTGTGATTTGGTATCAAACACCCGCATTGCACGACGAGATTCTAAGCGCGATCTAATAAACCGATCACGAGACTCAGGTCCACAAACTGACATTGATGCTTCGGTAACAACCTTCGCGCACCCCTCGACTGCCTGGGTACGACATGGCAATCTTGGAAATTCCACCAATAATTATATATTTTCGTATGTCAGCATCTGAAATGTATGCTGTCAGAGGTGGTTCAATGACTTGAACTTTTGTCCAATCCAGCATGTCATGTGTACACTTGAGCATTGAAATTGAGTTGGGGAACAACAAATTCACGAATAGATGCACGCTTTGTCATCCTAGCTTCAAGGATTCGATGCAATCCAAGTTCACGAATGTGTTTGTGTTCGTCATTGAGAGTAAGAAATTCTCAGAATGGACAAAGAATGAGTATCGCAGTATCACCGGATCGACAATGTCTCGTAACTCTTTCGATAAATAACGTGATGAATATATTGTTTGAAAGAGGTGTTTTGAACCATCTTTGCAAGATGGTTTCATTATAATTCTAAGCCATGACGGAGCATAAACTCTCATCATGTATGTTATCAATATTATGGTGTGGCACAGTGGCCGATCATTTAGAGCGATCAGCCCGTAACGTTCAGTGTGTGCTTGGCGCGTCATGACTTTGTAGGGACCTTGAGCAAGTCCTTCGCGCACCATTGCTCTGCAGTACAACTGCAATTGCGCCGTCGAGGCGTGTGTATGCAAATTTCGGAAATGAATGGAAATGAATGAATGAATGAGAATGAGAGATTGTTCCTGGATTTCTAGTCGAGAGTGTCCGGTTGAAATTGAATCAATGTTAACAGCAACTAGGCTACTTCGGAGATATCTCCATTCTCCAATGTTAGGCTCTTATGTAGGTCTATTAACTGTCGACTTTAGTTCATGCTTCACAAGTAAACAGTATCTTATAATATCTTCTTAGGTGGGTATAACGATGTCTGATAGTGCCTTACAACTGCCAAAAACACTGAGTCATTTTTCTCGTTTTCAAAAACGTAGACATATACTATTTCCTGTAGTTCAAATTTTACAACAGTCAAAATGAAGTTAGACAATTTATAATAGTAAGAAACTAATTTCCATCACCCAATCGTTTGTTACAATTCAAAATATAATGCAAGCTTATAAAATTGTAACAGCCAATGCTGAAATATATTAAATGAGAGCAAACTGAGTCCTGTCATAACGTAAACATATTTAACTGAATATTCAAATCCAGTTCCACTAATATCATTTAGTTTCATATTTCTAATGTGCATTACTGTATAATATGTATATTAGATTGTCATAATTTCTACGATGTTCATTTTTAGTAAAATTGGTAAAATGTCTGCTTGAAATTATTTGAAAAATGCATTTTTTTACAAACCGATGAAGACCCTCATGAAAGACATAATATTTTTTAGATTATTTTTTAAATGTGCATTTGGGATACAGAACACAACTTTATTTCACTATTAATAGTTGCTGTTCAGAAAAAAGAATTTCACTACACCCTAGTGCGCATAACGATGTAATCTGGGAATGAGCCTATATAGTTGAAACACTTTAGGACCAACTGAAGGAGGGAAACGTTATTTTGGGAGGCTCATATATAAGAAATGGGTCGCAGCATAGAGTATACACAGAATCTGACAAACCGATGAACTATGGTGGTAAAGACAGAAAGAGAGACCGATCGTTTGATGGCTCTAAGTCGCCTTAGTTTTAAACTTATCATGCAGTATATAGCAGAAGCAGGTCAGGCTAGATATGTTATTGTGAGCATGAGGGAGGATTCAAGCATGAGTAGGACAGCTAAGTAAGCGCATATACATGCATGTAATTTTTTGAACCGCGCTGAATGCGCATGCATGGAATGTCGGCAAAGAAAACTGCAAAATAATATCCATTTGCACAATTCGCAACAAATTGCAACAAACATACAAAAACGCGGACATTATCCAAGAATATAACTGCTGTGCATGCCTGCCGGACAGATGATTTGAAGCCACTAGGAAGGACATATAATTGCTGTTCTTGACCAAAAACTATAGTTCAGGACCAATACCTGTTTTGCCGGTTTTGCCGGGCGTATGGCAACTCCAGCTATATATATATATATTACATATATATATATATCAATCCAGCGCTCCTTGATGGGTGACCGGACAATTCGGCACCGGACAGTTCGGCGCCGGACAATTCGGCGCCTGGACAATTCGGCGACGGACAGTTCGGCGCCGGACAATTTGGCGACAGACAAGCCGAACTATCCGGCACCGAATTGTCCGGGAACCCCTTGATGGATGCAATCGTATCTTAGTTATAAGAGAGTGCGTTTCGGATGGAGAGAGCAACCACTGAGAGAACGCCGCGGTGTTGGCACGAGGGACCGGAAGAGGTACGAAGAGCTTCACGGCCAGCCATAGTTGAAACAGGGCAGCAGAGCTCTCTCAGATGACCCGCGGGGCGACCCATGCATGCAGATCGCATACCCTACCAGAGCTTGCCATTCTATAAAGTTGATGCGTTGACATATGAAGTGCTCGTTAATTCGGGATACACACACCTCTGGGGAATATTAAATTGATAGAAGGGCTATATATGGGAGACATCGATCAAGCTCTTCGAAGCACTATATAGGATTGGCATAATTTAAATATAAGGCCAATGCATAATTTGAATATCTGCGCTTGAAGCACCGCCTATACATATGTATATTCATAGAATGGACCTAAGTCATTTTCTGCAATTGGCCAACGCAAACATAATATAATGACGCGTATTATGGGAGCAGTTGCATAGACGTATACTAGTAGATAATAGATGCACAATTGCGTATATACAGGTGTACTATAGTATATATGATATATGATATATATATATATATATATATATATATATATATATATAATAGATGTACATTGCACAGTTGCCTATATATAATATATATAGTATTATAAATAATAGCATATATATACTATTTTATATATAAGCATATATATTGATTATGCAACCTATCTTAGCCATAGATATATTAAGCTGCGTTTCAAATTGCAACGGACATCCGTTTTCTGATTGATGCTGTTTATAAGGTAAACTATTTTAGCGCCAATTTCACAGAATGTGGGGATGTATGAAGTGCATGGTGACTCAGGTTTGCGATCAGTGTTTTATATAATAGATGGAACTTAGAGTAGACGTTTGTTTGAAAATGTTTAGCAGATTTTACTTTAGCTTTTCTTTGTTAGGGTTGCGCATTTTCAGATTAGAATAGCGCGAATCATTTTGCCGGATCTTTATTTTAAAAAAGTATGCGATAAATAACATTTTAATGAATGGCACGCAGGTATATATATAACCTACGTATTGGATATGTGCATTTTAAAAATTCCTTTCTTCATATTTTAAAGTATATGTATATATATATATATAATTGTCATATATGGGCCTAGGCCTATTTTTATAAAACGCCATCTTGACAAAAGCGACAGTGTTGAAAAATAATAATACGTGATGGGAAAGCATCGGAAATAAAAACAGCAATAGGCTTATTTCTAAATGCACAAGAAACTGACATCTGCTACAGTTTAAAATATGCGGTTTTACAATTAGTAATTGTTAGACAATTATTATTCATGCATATAGACATGCATCTCTCCAAAGTCCTGGATTTCGTGATATGCAGGTCTAACTTGAATTGTACAAACGAATATGACAATTATATTATAATTTATAGCGTATACGGTATAGGGCAGTGCACGTACCCTATAGGCATACCGCTGTGCGTTCTTTTAAATAAAAATATTAGTGAAATGCAAATACTTCGGAATAAATATATTGCAAACTGCACAACTCCGTGGCCATAATATATTTATTAATTTTTATGCAACGGATGCCTAAGCAACAGTGCAATTTATAAAATCAACTGTGAAATTTTATATTCTGCGTATAAAACAGCAGACCTACCAAAGATCCCTATAAGTTGATATTGTCAATCACATATCTATTACAATTACAATCAAGCGTACATTCGCAACAATAACTACGATCTGAAATCGTTCTTGTTGTGTGGCGTCAAAATAAAAGGAATGTTAGCATTGGTCTGACAAGTTAATTTGTCGGTGTAACTTTCATTTATATATTTATTGAGGAGTATAAAATTCATTCTATGAAATGTTTGCTAAACTTTCAGATTTTTATATTTATCATTACTGATATGTGTGTATATATACATATGCCTATTTCTATAGAATAAAAGCTTCTCCGCGTTCTCTGTCGTTCTCCTTATTGCCATGTTTGCAAGATTCGCTAATATAATTCGAATGATAATATAACTAGCCTACGTATATAAGCCTTTTTGTTAATAACGGTCTTGTGATACAAATATTTTGAAGCTGGTTAGCATATAAGTCCACATTTTTTTAAATATTCCCACTTTTCACGACTCAACCCGCATATAAGAATAAATATAGAAGATCAATATATATATAGTTTTCTTGCTCTTATTTACATGTATCAATATGCAGATCTATTAGATTAGTTGAGATTTCTTGATATTAAACCATTGGACAAATAGTGTGTGCATGCAACTTTGTCGTTATTTAAAAAGAACATTCCTTATAGGTTGCTTATGACAAATTGACCCTATATCGTTTAACCCTCTGTGTTGTGACAAGAATTTAACATTGACACATTTACGTTGAAGAAATCACAGTGGGCTTATTAATACATAGTATACGTAGGTTTATAATAGGCATTATACTCAGGATATATCAAACCAAAACTTACAGCTGATAACACAATAGAAGTTAGTAAAAAGAAAACGATGTGGACTTATAAGGCAGCTATAGCCTATAGTTTGCTAATAGTCTAAAGGCGCTGGTTGCGGCACCATAATATATTGGCTTGATTCTGCATCATGACGCAGGTTATAAGCATGAATAAAAATTTGGGTTAAAATACACAATAAAAATATATCATATATGTTTATGGCTTGTGTATAATTATAAAAGCAAGTTCATTTGTAAAGACTTGGGTTGCATTGTACTTACTTGTAAATAAGGGGATTTTGCTGCTGTGTACTCAATTTCATGTGCATGACAGGATATTATGCGTAGATATAAACGGTTGATTGCGCATTCAGTTGATATGCATGTCTTTGCAATGTCGACAAATTATTTCACTTCGCAGTCTATAAAAAGTAGAAGGTAAGTAAGTATGATCAATGTATATAATTATATCAATAGTTAGCAAGTTAGTGAAATGCGAAAATAAGCTTGACCATTAACCATTTCATCTGAACTGCTCATGAGCAGGCTTTGGTCTGATGACGCCTTGAGTTTTGTGCGATATCATTGATTTTTGAATATAGTTGTTGGCGAGAGCCGGCAAAGGTTCCTGTATAGAAATTGCTTTATTCGGTCGGTGAAGTTTTTGATCGGATTCAATGAAATTCATTTAGTTGATATAGCAATCCACTGTCTCTTACAAGTAAGTGGCAATTACTGAATCGGAATCGATCAGTCGACCAACTGAGTATTTTTACCTGTTTATCGTTCATTGTTACAACTGAAAGCAGCGAAAGTCATATTACTAATCATCACACGATTGTCGGCTTTGCGTTTGTCATGAAGGCCTACGTGTTGAAGGATGCACATTGCAGATATTATATTAAATCATGGCAGATAATAAGGATATATATATATATGCATATATATATGCACACATATATATTAAAGTCTTTTTTAACCCATTCCTCTGTCTCAAGAGGTCGCACACAGTCCAGCTTCCTCATAATTATATGCTGCTCAGAGAACAGCACACAATGTGCTTTGCAGCGTTTACTGGCATATAATTTATGTTGATTCGTCTCCCATGCATTTTATATCGTCCCATGCGAATAGGCCATATAGGTCTGTAGCATATAGGTCTACAGTGGTTTCTTTCTTCGGTGGCCTGAGTGTGTATACAATGCAAAATCAAAGATCGGTTAGTCAGCAATGTCAACTTCAACGGTCAACAACATCCGTGACTTAGCACATGTAGGTGTATAAGCTCACATATATACATGCAAGATTGAATCTTGCATGGCAGTATATATGCGTGGCCATCTATAGTTTCTCCTATATATAGACGAATCAAGTAAAGTACTCATTCTTATTCGGTTCCGGAATGATTTGACTGGCCATCGTGTAAGTGATCGTTTTCTGCCAGTTTCTATCTATATATGTAAGTTGCAGCAAAGAATGATTGCTCCTATTAACTGCAAAAGGGCATCTCCGATGTATACTCCTATACATGCATTGCATCTGGTCGCTGAAGAGTTCCCAATTTCCCGTGCCTGTTACTCATAACAGACCGGGAAATTAAAGCTATGCACCGTATTCAATGCAATATGCCCCTATGTATACATTATGTCATTATGTTTCAGTGGATATGCTGCAGGCCAGCAAGTATAGTCTATTGCTATGGCTATCGATACCAGTGGTCATATAAGTTGTCCAGCAGACTTGCAGCAGAAGCAGATGCTGGCATACGCAAATGAATTGGTCGTCCAGAAACTTCGCGGTTTCCCAGGAAAACTTGGGAGACATACCTTGGTCTTTATAGGCTATTAGCACAAGGTCCTACATAAATGTCAGTCAGCATATGGATTGCATATGGTATATAGGCTATGCATAGTTTAAAGGGGTAACTCCACCTCGCAGTTTAACGTTAAACCAAGGCCGCCCATTTAATGAGTATGCATGCCAATCATATCGAACCTCCAGAATTGTATCGCACAGACCCAGCTGTCAGACTAGCTTGGCCGTCGATTGAGTGGGCTCTTATGGAACAATGAATTATTAGCTGTGTGCATCTCTTTCAATGGACGCACTATCCGAGGTAAAGACGTAGTTCATTTGCATTTCAATTATAATATGGGTCGCAAAGAACAGATATACACATACAGGCACAAACACTGACAGTACTAGTTTCGATCGCCTGCAGATGACTTCGTAACTGGGTCTCGGCTTGTTTTCACGATTCCTTGTACCTGTCACTGATTTGAATTGAAGCCGAGGACTTCGTTACACTGCCAGTGGTCCAGTGGGCTTTTGGTTCTATGGTTCCAACAAAACTAAGCCATGTCCTATCACGTGCGAGACAATAATTTAGCATACCATGAAAGTGTCCCGATGGTTTATTCCAGCCCTCATTATTTTCGATTGCGTTAGAAGCTGTTTCTTACACGACTGTGCAAATTAGTAAGCTGAACATTAGCTTGGGGATTTAGTTTTGGAATATGTTGTGTTCATGTAGATCATTGTTTTAAGTAGGCCTTTATGTTAGAAAATACTTGCAAGGACAAGACAGTAACATGATAGCTAAGATGATAGACAGTGATGGAACAACACATGTTGATGCCAATGACAGAACTGTGAGGAAAAGACTGTCAAGTGGAAGCATCAAAACATATATGTATGCTCCTTTGGCTCGAAAATCCATCAATTTCTATTATGAAGATGAAAACGAGAAGCTGCAATTTGAGACGAGATGTAGCGAGCTGCAAAGACATTTTGGATTAAGGACAATCCATGAATCAATCAAAAAGGTTCTTGTGGAATATAACACTGGAAGTCCGGTCAAGCTTTCGGTCTCTGCCGCCCCTCCATTTTTATTGTCTGATCCAGTCTCTTTTACCGATTCAGCCTCATTAACCACTTCAGTCTTTGAAGAAACAGGATCGGAACTGGGGAAAAATGCCAATTCCAATTCCTGGATCAGGTTTAATGGTTTCTTTGGAATCAGAGCACCCTAGTTTTATTGGAGAGTGCAACAGCATTGTTCGTCTATGCGATTTGTTCTATGAACATACCAGCCGCTGCAACCAACAACTGACCATACAAAACATGTCTCATACAGCATACATTGAATTATTAATCTTCGGTGTAGTAGAATGTTCTGTTCCTTGTTATCGGTGGGACGCAAGATCGAAAATACCTCAAGTCACTTGTGACCTGGGACAAGTTGCTCACCCAAATTTCTCTGCGAGGAAGGCAATAGGAGTGACACCATTCATCTCATCCCCTATTGATATAAAAAAATGGACCCACCCTAATGAATAAATTTCTTCATCATCACCAACATTATCATCGTCAGCAGCATCAGCAGCATCTGTGGATGAAGCCTCTGTATAACGAGATTTGCCAGAGTGACAACTCATCGTGGAATTCAAATGATGATGAGATGGGAGACATTTATGGACTGGTCAATGACATCAATGCAACGGATACAAGTGAACAATAAAAAAAAACAGTGACATTTTGAGGAGGGCACAGGTCTTTGACCCATATTTGAGTGAATGCAAAAGTTATAAATATTTATGACCTGCCAGGTCTGTTACTCCGCCACTGCTGATATTGTGGCAGTGCCAGTCCCAAGCCTGGATAAAGGATTAATAGGTGTAATAATAGCATCATATAGGCATTTAGATGTCTGTGACGCTTCCAATGCTGGTGTCGGCTGCTATATATCTATCCTGACAATAAAATGGAAATTATTTCACATACAACCCTCTGAATGCTGCTTTAGTAATTCGAAATCTAAGTTAAACGATTGAAATACTTGTAAATGCATATAAAATTATAAATAATTAGAAGGGTTCAAATATATAAATAGGTCTTGTGAATAAGAAAGACACCTTGTGATTACAGTGCTCAGCCACATCAATGAAATTGAATATTCTTCTGCATGGTCAAAATACTAAATTTACTCCCATTTGTGGTCTATGTAAGGTTTTCCAGCTGGATGAGGGTACCATGTTCTAACTTTTTCAACTACACAGTCCGGCATTATCTCACGCATGTGATGTACTCTTTGTGTATCAGCCAGTTTCTTTGTCAGATATGGCGGGTTTGTCCACCCACCAAAGTTAGAAATCATTTTCCAGTAGTTTCCATACATGACTCTCCGTATTGAACTGTTTCCTGTATGAGCGGCTTGCCCTCCTCCAAGCCATTCCGCAGGTAAAGAGGCCACGCACGGATAGAAAGCAGAGTGGGCAGACAATGTCTATGTGCAGGCTGTCACAGAGTTGTGACTGATGCTCAGACGAGACATCATCACCAGCTGTCGTTTGTGTCTCAGCTGGCAAAGTAGTGCAAGTTGAAGAGGATTCAGACCTGGAGGGCTGCTCGGAAGCTGGTTCCGAGCGAAATTTCCTTTTCTTGGCTGGTTCATACACTGCAATTCGAAAAATTCCATATGTAAGCTCCAAAGGTTGTGGTGCCACCAGAAAGCATTACCTCACTAAAACGCATTATTATTGCATTCAAATTGATGCCCTTAGTGGCATGACTAATCACTGCATGCATACGATCCGAAGTACAGTATGTACTAAGGCAACACCTCACAGAATTTTTGAATAAATGCATATATTGCTACACGAAAGCATAAACTCACGGAAGTGGTTTATTGCTTTCAAATTGATGTCCTTAGTGGCATGATTAATCACTGCATGCATACGACCGTGATTACGACCGGTAGTACGTCAGTTCTGTTAGTACAGTACTGCTGTACCTAGGTTTCATCAAACTGAATTTTTAATAACTACATATACTGCGTTCTATATTTACCAGTTTGTTAAAAATCCCAGTCGTTTTGAGCAAAAAAGGCTCGGATCGCTTCTTCCTGCTCACGATCGACACGAATTGTTAGATCGTACTTTTGCATGGTGCTAGGTAATACAAACTCCAGAGTTCTGCTATATGCATATATCGATCTTCAAAAGAGTGAACATCCAAGTGGTTTGGTCAGAGAGGAGTAGCCAGGGAGGGGTAGCGGTGCCATTATTGTTTACATACTGCCACTCTGCAATAATATAAACAGATTACCAAATGTGACGTCTGTCAATACAAAGGACGTATTGCTTGTATGAAAGAGGGAACATTCTATTTCACTTTCTTTTAGGTTGTTCCTATACAGAATCTCTGAAACGGACATTATAATGCGTATATATATATATATATGATTGGCATCACAATTGGATATCTGTTTACATTATGTCACAGTGTCTCAGTCTTGCAGTTCACGATTATGTGCCCTGTTATCAACGCATGTCTGTTGTAATGTCCAGTCGTTTGGCATGTACGTCATACACTGCCGTCCCCCAGCATCTTTGACCCTGTTCAGATGAACTACCCTAATTGTACCCTCTGGAGCAACTACAATTGACAAGGTCTAACCTCAGCCCAAATTCCGGGACCTATATTGTTATTGAAATGCAGATGAACTACAGAGAGGCACTAAGCGCCAACATTTCCATCACTAACCACTCAAACGACATGGACGGACCCAGCTGCTAGACCGCTATAGCCTTCGGGTGGTTCGATATGATTGGCATGCATACTCATTAAATGGGCGGCCCTGGTTTAACGTTAAACTGCGAAGTGGAGTTACCCCTTTAAGCATGGCTTGTATATATACATAACAATTGGTGTGACTGAATTGACAATATTGTTTGACGAACCGTAGGCTATCTACGGTGGCTTCAAGCTAGCTCGTCTTTCGCGATTTGATAGTGTTGATGTTTTGTATGTATATGGTGGTCCAAAAAAATGAACTTGCTCAGAAGTGTGCTTCACAAGCTCCCTTTTTGTTCTATGTCTGCCTAATAATACTTCTACCAAATTTGAGAGCGATTGATGAGTATTTAGAGGTCGCTCCAGGTCAAAGTGTTTCACCATGTAAATTGGAAATCGTCAATGTGCAAATTGTGCATTGAGGAACAAAAAACGGAATTCGAGTTGAAAAAAGCATGTAATACATCAACTACAAAGGAGAAGGATCCTAAGTATTCAAAGTTGCTGTGGAATGTATTGGACACAATAGAACTCCTCTGGAATAACACAGTCATTCAGTCATTCCCTGCCCTGAATGTCCTATGTCATCTTCATCAGCCTGGCCTTGGAGCAGGATGGATAGATCTTCCTATGGTGTTTCTCAGCCAAAAAGGAACTGCTTCTACTCTTCATTCTTTGTCAGTGATGAATTATACTGCTGCATCAAGGCAATGGCTCTCTCAGCAGAATAATTCACAACTGTCATGATCGATGCTGCCGTCCGGAGGTCCTGGTAGGAGGGATCGTCGCACTATTCTTCAGGGTCCTTTCCCAGGAAGATTTGACCCTTAATTCTCTTTACAATTCAGATGCAGAATGTCAAGATGAGAGTCGCATTCTGTCACGAAGATGACATTTGGAGTTCTCTCTGTGAAGCAAGATGCAAAGCCGATTGAGCTGAAAGGTTCGTGGGATGACCGAGGCTTTTCACAGAATAATTGATAGACTGTGGAAGGCGAAGATTTGTCACAATACGTTTTTTCACATCTGCTCCAATCTATCATCAAACAACGACAAGCAAACCAAAATTTCTGAATGTGCCATAGATGCTTGTCAAACACATTCGAGGCAGCCTTTGCCACTGTCATATTGAAATTTTAATCAGCTCCTCAATCAACGGTAGGTCACTAAGTGGTGCTGCTCGTATGGACAGAGGGGCATCGTGCCAGGACACAGAATAAACCAGGCTCACAAACAATGCCACAAACAGTGCCTCTTTTGCACTGTGCCTTTCTTTAACAGTGAGAGAGCACTGCAGATAGAAAAGAAATATTTAAATACCATATAGATGGCTTCTGCCAACCAGCATGCATGATGAAATGCTACTGGTGCCAAGAAGTAAACCGATGCTCCGTTTTCACAACCCATGAAAATCAAGCTGAGATTCAAGAATTCCATGTTGTCATCTCTTGGATGTAACGCTTCCAGAGCTGCTTGCAGAATTTCACCATTTCTTCTCGAAGAGCAGAAGTGTGTGCGTCAAAAGATGGCATTATATATATACATTGACTTGGCAATATGCTTTATTGCATATATCGAGACATATGAAGTGGCTTCAGATGAGGTATCGAAGCCATAAGAAAAAACATTTCCCAATGTGGGAAAGAATACTTAATAGTTAATAATAATGTGGATTTTGCTGCATCTGATATTTTTTAAACCAATGTACAACCCAATAGTTCAACACTAAAAAAGTACGCAGTTTGAATAATAATTTGACTGAGTGGCAGATTACAGACAATAATCAACATTTGACCGTGGGATAATGAGAAGAATGTTAGGTTTTTGAGCGACCTCTAGAAATGCTTCAATCTGCTTCAAATTTGGACCATAACTTACTGGGGTGAGGTAGAACAGATTAAAACTTGTGGAGACTAGTTCTGACAAAGTTGAATTCTTACCATTATATCGTGGACCACCCTAATATATACATTATACATACTGCTTTTGATTTGATGGATCGTGGTCTGTTTTGACTTTGTGGACCATGATCTCCCCTTGAGTCGACTCTACATCATTTTTTGAATCAGAGACTTTCCGCTTCTTTGGAGTTTCGTCTACTTCTTATCTCTCGGAACGTTTTACTTCTGTCTTTTACTCATCGTGCTCACCGCGGCGTCCCCCCAGGCCGCTCCTGTCGGCCTCACCTATAGAGGTATATGCATGGGTATATGCATATATGCATGTCCCCCCCCTCTCTCTCTCTCTCTCTCTCTCTCTCTCTCTCTCTCTCTCTCTCTCTCACCCCTTCATTTTCTTTATTGCAAATATTGAGTCCATATTATATATATATATATATATATAATATTATATATATGTATATGTTTGCATCTTATTCACACGATTTCTTATATAAGTTAGACCAGGGGCGTCAATCCCCCTCTAACTGATGGAGGCAAACACCTTAGTTCCAAGGGTCAGGTAGTCAAGATATCCCCTCTGAGACTCACAAAAATACCCCAGCCCCTATCTGGAAGCCTCTGAGTTAGTGTTGTTTTCGTTAGCGAAAACGAAAATGTCAATAAACGAAATTTAAACGATTCCGTTAACGAAAACGAATACTAAAACTAAATTTAGGAATCAACGAAAACTAAAACTAAAACGAAATTTATGACAACTAAAACTAAAACGATATTTAGCCGGAATGAAACAAAAATTTCTGCTTGAAAATGTTCCTAACTTAGGCGCCTATTCGTTGTTTGCATGATTTGTACATAATTCTGCAGAAGATGTGACGCTATACCATACAGTACCTCTTCTCAGACACACGAGGAGAACGAGATGTGTCTACTTCCGGTAACTGTTTACCGCGAATTCGAATCCCATATTTTTTATTTTGCAAAAATGTATGATACTCACTGCGTAAAGTTGACTTAATTAATTCAGAAATGTTGAAATTTTCATTTCTCTCATCTTTGGCCTCACATATAACGAATGTCAATGGTAAACCATAATCATTATGGTCTACCATTGACGATCGATTGGTATTTAATTAGAATTAAAGAATTATTGCTATAACTTAAATTACTATTATATTACTAAAGCTGTAGCTAGCATACTTAAGCTAAACTATAATTAGCTTACTTAAACTAAAATCAGCAACCTAAGACAAAACTTTATTTTACAAAACTAAAACTAACTAAAACTAGAATTGACAAAACTAAAACTAACTAAAACTATAATTGAGACATAGAAGCTATAACGAAAACTAAAACTATAACTAAGAAACAATTGTAACTAAAACTAGAACTAAAAATGAAGACTAACAATCATAACTACAACTAAAATTAAACCATTATTAAAATAACACTACTCTGAGTTAGACTAATAGTCAACTGAGTGTCACTTGTAATGTTGTGCAGACTTTGTTAGTAATGTCAGTTATTATGGTATGGATTCTAATTGCAGAAGCCAGTTAGGGCAAGAGCGGAGGGTTTTGTCCGGGGGATTTATGTCCTGCCTAAAACAGGGGGATTATGTCAGAGGGGTTTATGTCAGAGGGATTTTTGTCAGAGGGTTTTGTCAGAGGGATTTTGTCCTACACCCACTTGGCACGTGGTGCCCGACTGCAGCAGTTGGCATGTTCCTCTCTTCTGAATTCATAACTTTTGAGTTTTCAACTCTGTCTGGGACCTGGTGATAACTCTGGAGTCTGGACTATATATAGGCTATATAAGTCTCTTGTGGAGTGCATGACATTGACTGTTCCTGCCATTATCCCTGGTTCCTGGTTGTCCCCTCTTTCTCTCTCTCTCTCTCTCTCTCTCTCTCTCTCTCTCTCTCTCTCTCTCTGTCCCCTCTCTGTCTCTGTCTCTGTCTCTGTCTCTCTCCATATTGTGCATGCTGATTGTCACCTTGTCCATGCCTTTATCGTCAAGCAGGAAGTGAGCGATAGCAAAAGTGATTGAGTCTATTATTGCGACGGATAATTGTCAAACGGTTTAATCACACGCAGGCTGTGCACCATGTGGTCTTTTGTTAAAACTCAATTGTTGATCTGCAGTAATTAAGTGCTCATGTGGGCTTTGACATAAACAATTATGTACTGAAAATGTACACACGCAGTTGCTGATGACTAACAGTACCTGCCGTATAATTGTTAAACGTAGACAACTGTGAGGCAATCTGTATCGGATATACAAGACAACCCATACACAAGGCAACACGCAGGGTAACATACATATGCAAGGCAACCAAGCAGTGTATTTATAGGTAAAGTGGTTGCCTTAGGTCCATGTTATTGGTTTTATTGTTTTGGGTTTCTTTACCCTGTGTATACGTGCCATGCACTGGCAATGTGTCTATGCGTCTGTATACTCTCTTACCCGTTGAGTGTAATTCTTCGAGTGTTTCAGGACAGACAATACTACAATACAATACAATACAGGCAATACTGGCGCCATTCAATTTAAGCGTGTCCTGTCCATCCACCAGGGGTGGAGGTCCCGGGGGGGTCGAGGGGGACAAGACCCCCACCTTTTACAGATAGGGGACACATTATACGTGTGTCCCCCCACATTTCCTACCCCTCTCATTGGGTGTACCCCCAACTGTCAAACGAGATCGCCGCCTCTGTCATCGACACATGCATACTGCACTCTTTGAGAGAGTACATATAATTATAGCCTACTGCATGGGGTCAGAGCCAAATCAGGTGAGCACAGCATGTCTGGTTCGTATGAGACCACACTGTGGCCCATGCAGCGTGGGAATGCGGTATTCCACAAGATTTTTTCTGGCAATGGCTTGCGTCATCTATTACTCCGTTGATGGCAAGTGGTCTTAATGCGCTCTGAATTATCATGTACACCGGCGTCTGCTATTTACTAGACATTATAACATTGCGTAGGCGCTGTCCACGCCGACACACGTAAGCATTGGTACAGTCAGATGTCGCTTGGAGCGCAACGACACGTGCGCTAGTCTAAACATGAACTAGGCCTTAGGCTAAGCCCTAAATTGCACCCCTCCTTCGTGTAGACTACCGACCATTCTAAGAGCGCTTATCAGGGCACACGGACGTCTTCTGATTGGACGAGGGAAAAGATTTAGACGGGGAAAGACCCTCCTATCGACAGACGCGTTGTCATTGGTCAGCAGCTTAACGTTCAAATTTAAAATATTTTAGGTGCTTTTTAAGTTTGAAAGATGATTTTTTTTCGACGGCAGATGTTGGTCAGCTCATCTTGGTCGACGTAAGTATAAATCAATTGGTCATCATCTATAGACCTAAGTCTCGAAACGGAACGCTATAATATACTGATCCAATGGAGCAGAATTAACGCGAGATAGGCCTATACATTTACTCCTGAGCTCGATTCAATGAAGGAAGTGACTTTTCACGTAAGCGCTATAATCAATTAGCAGCTAAGTCATAGGCTATGTACAGACGACCTGTATACATGTGCTGGCCTATTTCTTAATCGCGGCAGTAGATGGTCATGCATACGGCTTTGTAGGCCTGTACATGTTACATATTCTGTAGGTCTGTTTTTTTGTTTGTTTTTTTTATTGAGGAAAATGAAACACTATGAAGTTTGTTTTATAAAAATTATGTGACCTCATAAAATCGTTTTTCGAACTCGAAATTGCTGCGTTAACTACTTTTTCACCATCAACAAACCGTGGTTGCACTCGTTAATATTGATATAATTTTTGTTCTGTTTGAAATATTTCAGTCAATTTTGGCCGATATGCAAATATGGATTAGTTTTGCCCTTTAAAATTTCAATTATTAATTCTTGCTATTGGCCGATATATAAGCAAAACCTAAGGGATTACTTTTTAATGGTTTTTCTGATAATTGTGTTGTATTATATTCCTGGTCCAAATCAGAGAAGGCTGTTCAAAGCCTGATTCCGGTTGAAGTTGGAAAGCCAAACTATCAGCATTTGAAGTTAGGTCTCAACTGTCCATTATACCTGTAGGGGCCTAGATGCGGTTAAAGGTAATGAACAAAGACTCTATAGAAGCTGACACGAAATAGATTTTCAAACATGCAGACAAACAGATTACAGGCCAGGGCCAGCAGAAACGTCGCCAGGAAACAATTTGGGGCGAGGTCTGCATTGGACATCGTGGAAGAGTTATGTCTTTTGTATTTTAAAGTACATAAGATTCACACATTTAATTTTGCATAAAAAATCATAAATTTTTTTGTGGAGTAGAGGACCTGTACGTAAACCTTCCTGAAATCGCACATTTATATGACAAGCAAAAGCAGCTTCTAAAGCATGCAGTCTGTTAAGCATAAATAGCAGAAGCAAACTTACGGACCGATCTACAAGTCTATAAATCAGTCCTTAAGTATATGTATAATCATTATACAATACAAATGCAACTTGCTACATATTATTATGTTGAATTATTTTTATTTCCTTAATTAGCCTAAATTCAGGTTTTCTGTCTACATAGCCAACCAACTTACCTTCATAAACTCATTAACTAACGAATAATACAAAATTCATAAATCGGTCATTTTTTGAGCTTAATATCTGTACCCCGCATTGAGGTATAATATATATATATGCCTAGTCATATATACAATATTAGCAAATCTCTGAAGTCTGCATTTCTAACTGATACACTGTATGTAATACTGCCTAAGTCACATATATCGACGGCTGAGAATTAGGCTTATAAGGCTCCAATGCTTAATCAATGGCAGTTTAGAGCCTTATTATTCTCAGGCCTCGATATTAAATTTGGAAACTTCTATCACGCCGTAAATCCCATAATCGTCATAGGCCTATATAGACATATATCGATTTATCCACTTACAAACCAAACGGCAGACCAGAAGCATAATCTATTTGACAGAACCAATTGAGATGCGTGAGGAGGTCCCTGAGATCGGAAGGATAGGCCGCATTGGAGAGGCATCCGAAAAGGATGTGAATATCATGCCTTGGCCATGCGCCTCGTCAGACTCTAGTCCATTGGCACAGAAAGAGCGGGAATTAAGCACCGCTTATATGTGTTACCTGTAAAGTAAGAGAAATAGATACATGCTAGATTTCACTAGGAAGCAGAGACCGACCAAAACCATGTTTTCATTTTCGGCCGAAGACGTTAGTGGTTCTTGGATGGAACGAAGATGTGGCTGAACTCAGAAGCTTCGTGCAGGACTTGTGGGTCCAGTTGGAGACACTGAATTTACCTACTGGCCCACACAGTCCCATACGAAGTCATGACCAACAACTCCTTATCAGCCTCCTTCATCGGCTTTTGGGTTCCTTATGCCATCTATAATTAATTGAAATAATTTCAGAAAGCCTTGTCACGACCCGGCAGAGACATGAGTTATGTCATAAGTAATAATACAATTGAACCGAAATGTTGACGGAGCGAGAAAGGAAGTGGAGAATGACTTGGAGGAAAAAGCAGAAATATAATGTCAATTTATAACGAAAAATGAATCTGTGAAATTTCATTGAATTAGCACTAAGGTAAAATATCACAAAAACCAAACATTCTTAATAGTGGCAACTAAGTTTATAACTAGAAGCAGACTCTTTTGGAACTTGTCAATGACGCGTAATTAAAGAGCTATTATAAAGTGGCATTTTGCGAAAAGAACAAAACGGCCAGTCATTGAACTGCTATCAATATTTACATTGAGCTACTTGAGCTAGCATCAATCGTGACGCTTAATTGTGTATGGCAGTTCATGCTTAATGCGTAATCATATAGGATTGGATAAGTTCAAAATTAAGACTGTATGCACTTAATGCAACAAAATAAGAGATATAGAGAGAGCAACGCCACTCCTGGAAATACAGTTGAGATCTAGTTATGTCAAATCGGAAATTATTACTATATACAAGGTCTTAGGTTTTGATTGAACTTGAATTCCAATATCGATTCAATAATTCTAGGGATTCGAGAGGTTGGATTAGACATTGGAGGCCCCGTGCTTATGATCGTATACTGAGCATGGGCTGACGGGATGCCGTAAGGATATATGCAATTAATTTATAGCAAAGAAAATTTCATTTGACGTTCTGCTCAAAATAGTAGTCAGCGCGTATGCGACAAGGCTTCAAAGCTTTTCATTGTCGTTTTAGTGTATCGGCCGTCTGTCTAATGATGTTTCTATGCTTGCTACTGGAGGCTTTCTATATTGAGAACATGAGCCTATACACTGACAACATACAGCTATAGCGTAAAGTAATAATACAAATTAGGAACTATTCTTTCCGTTGTTGCAGATCACGAGAAACACGTAAGAGTTTTGCAGATGCAATCTGTGAAAAAACTGTTTATCAAATTGCGTCAATTAAAACATAATATAGGGCATATCACTCCCAACGCAGACAGTGGAACTCAATCTTTTTGCTATTCATAGGCAGATTAAGCAATTATATAGTTTGGTACATCATATTGGAATTAGTATATATACGCTGGACCTTGAGATGGACTCAAGGCATCCATGCAATTTTTGGATTTACATGACCCGGTCAGACGAGAATAAAACAGCATACTGCTGAAATGGTGGTTGTGTCACTTGCACAATGTTGACACTGTCTTGTGTATTCATTGGACTGGGGCATGTTTCTTCAGGTTCATTTTCCTGCATTGTTCAGTAGTGGCAATTGCAACTGGCAATTATAGTTTTCACAGATGTTTATCTAGTGACAAGGAGTTTTGACGGACCTGTTGTAACAATTGTTTCAATTAATTTATGAGCAAACGTGAGTCTCAACTGCATGATCATGACCACCACCGTCTTTGGGTTGGCCGTCATAAGCAGCATCAAGCATGTTTGTTCATATCCCTCATGTACAATGGAGTTGGTTGGCTATAGTTGCTGTTTAACGACACTGTCTGAAAACAAAGATCCTTTATCCGGCCTATGGACTAGTCAGGATAAAGGAAGAGTGGAGAAAGTGAAGAGTGGCGAGTTGCCACATAGCAATGGAGTGGAAGTAGGACATGCTTTTCTGTCGACGTCGGCCCAATAGTATAGGGCAAATCCAACGAGTGACGGCGGATCAGAGTTGTCCATGGTTCCAATTTTCTTGAACCGACCCAACACGACCCATTAAAAATGAACCCAACCCGACTTCTAAAGCAAAATTTCTGACCCAACCTATTACGTATATGACCCGACCCGACCCACCTAGAGTGTTGATTTTGTTAAAATTATTCATCGTGAAATTCTAATGTCGTAGAAACCTAGCACAGTCAGACCGCCATATATGATCATAATATTGATTTGCGAGGACGTATCAGGAAAGATACCCTTTGTTTATTCCATATATTTTGGATTTTATTGGGTACGTAAGAGTCTGGTCCGTATGTCTCAGTGTTGTCTCCTTAGCTAACTCACATGCTTGTAATAAATCTGCTGATCTTTCGTTATTTCATACATTCTTTCATACGTTTATTCCAAACGACAGCTTGAGCCAAGTTCGATGTAAAATAAATAATGAACAAATCCTGTGTTGCCCTGCGTTGTTGCGCTAATTCTTTCGCCATATTCAATTTATTTGATTGTAACTGGTTAGCATTATGAATAGCACAGAGTTAAAAATTAAGCGCAGAAAAAATTGGTGGGTTGAAATGGGTCCGGGTCTGGGACCCGACCCAATCCGACCGCCAGGATCTTGACCCGACCCGCCCATGGAGCTTAAAACTGAGGCAGTGTGATCGACATCTGGAAACCTGGCGCGGATAAATTGACCGTCTGATCGTTTACCTGCATTGACCCTTGACGCCAAACATGATCTTGTTTGCCTATTTTGGTTTGACCGGTAAATAAGCGTTGATCTTCCGAAGTTTGCTCACATAATCTGCCTTTTGAACACTCTCCACTCGCTTCCTGTGCCACAGCCTACATGTATATTCGGACTTCAGTTCAAAATGGCAGCACTTATGGCAGCTGGATAAAAATTACGGTGAGGTTGGATGGTGTTCAACATTAAAACTCCCTTACCTTCAGACAGTATGTCCCTCTTCACTCCCTGGTCAATCTTTTCTTCAGGAAGTTCAGGTACATTACATTGCCATGTTTATCATATCTGTGTGATTTTCAAAATTCCCCTTGCAAGTAGCCAGATAGGCTATATCATACAAACTTGCAAACATACGTGTATACGTGCATAAACAAACATGCTCTTTCAGCTTACTGTGCATTGTTCTGCTTATTAATGTAATATATCCGTTCGTAACACCATTTAATATCACATATATGTTATGAGTAAATACCTCTTAGTAAATATCTGGAAATTATGCTATTTAAATGTTTAGTTGCATTGCATTATATTAGATGCATGCAAACATGCGTGCATGCATAGAGGCCTATAGTCATTCCAATACGGGAGTCTAACGCGAGCCATGCAACACAAAAACCGTTGACTACGAGAACGAGTAAAGCAAGAGATAGTGTTTTTAGATCTGTAGACAAAAGATAGAGTTTTTAGATAGATAATAGATAGAGTTTTAGATTTATAGACAACAGATAGAGTTTTTTAGATCCATAAATAAAAGATAGAATTTTAGTTGGTATCCAATCTGAAGGCCAGAATAGACCTTGCAGAACGAACCTTGTTCTTGAGTCTAGGCCAGAAGCAGACTGTCGACGGAATGTTCAGAACGACGCAAACCAGGATAAGAAGTCACTGAGAACAGATAGGTCTGGGGCGCAATCGAGGACTGGTGAAGGCAATGAGGTTGACTGAAAAACAGAATTCTGTATACAGTGGACCAAATTCTCGTCTTGAATGTTATTCACTTTAAATTGACAGTAAACGGAGTGATTAAACTACCTGAGAAACGTAATCGTAGTTTGGAGCTCAGTCAAGGTGTCTTGGATTCTATGAGAGCATCGTCGAGTTAAAGCTATCGAAATACAAGTAAGAAGCGAGTTGTAAAGAAACTCAGGACAATGTGGTCTTTAATGCTTCGGATATCACGGATGTATCAACTGGTAGTCATTAGATGACAGGCTATATATGCAGTTAAATACG
This sequence comes from Bimastos eiseni, assembly GCA_959347315.1. Lineage (NCBI taxonomy): Eukaryota > Metazoa > Annelida > Clitellata > Crassiclitellata > Lumbricidae > Bimastos > Bimastos eiseni. The sequence goes on along the minus strand of OY365809.1, from coordinate 38,195,678 downwards.
ACACCCAAATTGCGTACCTACTACATATTATGGCAATGAGGCTACCACGGCAAAAATGATTAAAATAGTTGTATTTATTTAATTATTGCGCAGTTTCAATGAGAAGAAACAAAGTTTTTCTGAATACCAAATCAAACTGCAAAATTTCTGTAAAATAAAAATGCTTATAACGATCATCGCGGTTTCTAATAGGCTATCGAACTCTCTAATAATTATCCCTTCCAACAAATGTTAGTTGTGAGTTTAAGTGCAGTGAGGCAGCAAACGGTAGACGAGACAGAGAGGAAAGAGAGAGAGCAGTGATGTATCAAACAGTAGAAGAAAGAGAGAGAGAGAGAGAGAGAGAGAGAGAGAGAGAGAGAGAGAGAGAGAGAGAGAGAGAGAGAGAGAGAGAGAGAGAGAGAGAGAGAGAGCAGTGATGTATCAAACATTAGTAGAACAAGAATAAGAGCAGTGATATATAAAACAGTTGAACAAACAGAGAGAGCAGTGACAAATCTAACGGTAAAATCAACCGAGAAATTGCAGTAACGTTTCAAACAATTGAAGAAACAGAGAGAGAGAGAGAGAGAGAGCAGTGATGTATCAAACAATTGAAGAATCAGAGAGAGAGAGAGAGAGAGAGAGAGAGAGAGAGAGAGAGAGAGAGAGAGAGAGAGAGAGAGAGAGAGAGAGAGAGAGAGAGCAGTGACGTATCAAGCAATTCAATAAACAGAGAGAGAGAGCAGTGACGTATCAAACAATTGAAGAAACAGAGAGAGTGCAGTGACGTGTCAAACAATTGAAGAATCAGAGAGAGAGAGAGAGAGAGAGAGAGAGAGAGAGAGAAAAAAAAAAGAGATCAGTGACGTATGAAGCAATTGAAAAAACAGAAAAAATGCAGTGACGTCTCAACCAATTGAAGAATCAGAAAGAGAGAGAGAGAGAGAAATCGGTGACGTATCAAACAATTGACGGAACAGAAAGAGATCAGTGACGTATCAAACAAATGAAGTACAGAGAGATAGCAGTGACATATCAAACAATTCAAGAAACAGGGAGAGGGCGAGCAGTGATGTAATAAACAATTGAAGAAACAGAGACAGTGCAGTGACGTGTCAAACAATTGAAGAATCAGAGAGAGAGAGAGAGAGAGAGAGAGAGAGAGAGAGAGAGAGAGAGAGAGAGAGAGAGAGAGAGAGAGAGAAAGAGATCAGTGACGTATGAAGCAATTGAAAAAACAGAGAAAATGCAGTGACGTCTCAAACAATTGAAAAATCAGCAAGAGAGAGAGAGAGAGAAATCGGTGACGTATCAAACAATTCAAGAAACAGAAAGAGATCAGTGGCGTATCAAACAAATGAAGAAACAGAAAGAGAGAGAGAGAAATCGGTCACGTATCAAACAATTGAAGAAACAGAAAGAGATCAGTGACGTATCAAACAATTGAAGAAACAGAGACAGTGCAGTGACGTATCAAACAATTGAAGAAACAGACTGTGAGCAGTGACGTATCTAACTGTAGAAGTAACAGAGCGATTGCAGTGACGCATCTAACAGTTGAAGAAACAGAGAGAACAGTGTTATATGAAACAGTAGAAGAAACCTAGAGAGAGTGAGAGAGCATTGACGTTTCAAACATTTTAAAAACCAGAGAGAGGGCACTAATGCATCAAACAGTGGAGGAAACAGAGAGAGAGAGCAGTGATGTTGCAAACAGCAAAAGAGACACAGAGAGAGCAGTGATGTATCGGACCGTCGAGAAAGAGAGAGAGCAGTGATCTATCAAACATTTGAAGAAAGAGAGAAAAAGAGCGGTGATGTTTCAAACAGTGGAAGACACAAAGAGAGAGCAGTGACGTATCAAACGGTTGAAGCAACAGAGAGAGAGAGAGCAGTGACGTATCAAACAGTTGAAGAAACAGAGAGATAGCAATGACGTATCAAACAATTAAAGAAAGAGGGAGAGAGAGTTGAGACGGATCAAACAATTGAAGAAACAGAGAGAAAGAGCAATGACGTAACAAACAACTGAAGAAACAGAGAGAGAAAGAGAGCAATGCCGAATAAAACAATTGAAGGAAGAGTGCGAGAGCAATGACGTATGAAACAATTGAAGAAACAGAGAGAGAGAGAGAGCAGTGACGAATGAAAAAATTGAAGGAACAGAGAGAGAAAGAGAGCAATGCCGAATAAAACAATTGAAGGAAGAGTTCGAGAGCAATGACGTATGAAACAATTGAAGAAACAGAGCGAGAGAGAGAGCAGTGACGAATGAAAAAATTGAAGGAACAGAGAGAGAGCAATGACGTATGAAACAATTGAAGGAACAGAGAACGAGGAGTGACGTATGAAACAATTGAAGAAACAGAGAGAGAGAGTAATGACGTATGAAACAATTGAAGAAACAGAGAGAGAGCAGTGACGTATCAAACATTTGAATAAACAGAGAAAGTGCAGTGACGTTTCAGACCATTGAAGAATCAGAGAGAGAGCGCAATGACGTATCAAACAATTGAAGAAACAGAGAGAGAGCAGTGACGTATCAAACAATTGATGAATCAGAGAGAGAGAAAGAGCAGTGACGTATCAAACAGTAGAAGAAGCAGAGAGTGAGCAGTGCCGTATCTTACGGTAGAAGTAACAAAAAAAATTGCAGTGACGTAACAAACACTGGCAGAAACAGAGAGAGACAGAGAGAGCAGTGACGTAATGAGTGATGTATCAAACAGTTGAAGAAACAGAGAGTGAGCAGTGACTTATCTAACGGTAGAAGTAACAGAAAAATAGCAGTGACATATCTATAGCCGCAGAAGAAACTGAGCGACAGAGTAAGAGAGAGAGAGAGAAAAACACAGAGCATTGATGCATCAAACAGAAGAAGTTACAGAGAGGGCAGTGATGTATCAAACAGTTGAAGAAACAGAGAGACAGCAGTGACATATCAAACAGTTGAAGAAACAGAGAGACAGCAGTGACGCATCTAACGGTAGAAGAAACAGAGACTGAGCAGTGACGTATCCAACAATTGAATAAACTGAGAAAGAGTTTCAAACAGTAAAAGAGACAGTGAGACAGCACTGATGTATCAAGCAGTCGAAGAAACAGAGAGAGAGAGAGAGCAGTGACGTATCAAACAGTAGAAGAAGGAGAGAGTGAGCAGTGACGTATCGTACGGTAGAAGTAACAGAAAAGTAGCAGCGACGTAACAAACACTGGCAGAAACAGAGAGAGAGAGAGAGAGAGAGAGAGAGAGATCAGTGACTTCTCAAACAATTGAATAAACAGAGAGACAGAGCAATGACGAATGAAACAATTGAAGGAACAGAGAGAGAGAGCAATGGCGTATCAACCAATTGAATAAACAAAGAGAAGGCAGTGATGTATCAAACAGTTGAATAAACCGAGAGTGAGCAGTGACATACCTATCCGCAGAAGAAACTGGGCGACAGAGTGAGAGAGAGAGTATAAGAGAGAGCAGTGATGCATCAAACAGAAGAAGTTACAGAGAGAGGTCAGTG